>OX388342.1:127627913-128156324 GCA_947579665.1 Sympetrum striolatum
ATAAAAAATCTTCAAGTGGGCTTGGGTAACTCCTCATGAAATTATCAAAATAGTCAAGGGCTTTAAATCTTCAAAAACCAGAGATGCATATGGGCTCACAAATGAGCTGGTGAAGCATGTAATTCATGTTATTGCTTTTCCTCTGTCAGTAGTTTTTAACACCTGTCTGCAATCAGGGACTTTGATTGAACCAGATGCACTGAAATATACAAAAACATTCCCCATCCTGAAGACAGGAGACGTAAAAGGTCCAGATAGCTATAAACCCATTTTTGTTGTTCCTATTCTAGATAAAATATTAGAAAAAATAATGAAATTTCAAATAAATTACCATTTTGAAAAGAATGGCCTTGTTTCAGCAGCACAGCATGGTTTCCGCTCAAATAAATCCACGGAGACTGCGACAGAGGGAATAATTTGCAAAATTTTAGATGGTTTTGAAAAGAATACAATAACTTCTCTAACCCTGTGTGACCTATCCAATGCTTTTGATTGTGTATCAAATACCATCTTGAAACAGAAACTTAGGTATAATGGTTTCCAAGGATTGGAGCTGAAAATTATGGAATCATACTTAACAAATCGAAAGCAGTTTGTTGAAATTAATGGCTTAAAGTCAGATATTCTGGATATAAAAAATGGAGTTCCTCAGGGCTCTGTGCTGGGTCCAATATTGCTTCTAATCTTAATTAATGACCTGCCTAATAACATAAAGGCTGACACAATATTATATGCTGATGATACAACCTTTATTCAGCCGTGTAACAAATCCATAGAAGCCTTGGAATTGACAAACTTGATTCAGAATCAAGCTGAAGTTTGGTTCTCTGCAAATCATCTATTTTTGAATAAGGAAAAAACACAGCATCTAATTTTATCATTGAAAGAAAGATGTAAGGATGACACAAGTGTGAAAATACTAGGCTTTCACCTAGATCAACCCCTGAATTGGGATGTTCATATTAACACCGTAGCAAAGAAGCTGTCCAAAACTCTATTCCTAATTCGAAAATTAAGAAATGTGGTTCCTATTGAAACTGTTAGAAATGCTTACTTTGCCTTTTTTCACGCACATTTATGCTATGGTCTTAGACTATGGGGTCATGCATCGGAAGCTAAAACCATTTTAATATTACAAAAGAGAGCTATCAGAATCATGACTAACTCTTCACCTAAAGAACACTGCAAACCTCTCTTTGCCAGTTTAAAAATAATGACTGTTTATAGTTTGTATATATACCTATGAGACATGCTAAAGAGAATATGAAGTCACTCAATATAAGATCTGATGTATACAATTACAATACAAGAAACTCAAAGAAAAATAGATAAACCTACTTGCAGATTGTCCAAAACACACATTCTAATTTGTGTGTAAAATTTTTCAATGCACTGCCTGTAGGTGCAATGCAGTGCAATGATATAAAATTTAACAACATAATTTTTAATTGGTTAATTTCTAAACCATTGTATTCAATAAGTGAATTTTTCTACCTTAATTTTAATGAACTAGTGTTTTAATTACCTATTTTATGACGAGATCTATTGTGTTTTGTAACAATTAATGGTCAATAAATTATTATTATTATTATTATTGTCAAGGTTTGCCAAGTGACAAAACTGGCTCTGGCTATCAGCAAATTTATTGACTTATAAAATTAGTCTGTATATATTATAGGTAACACTGTATGCATAATATTTGTTAGTGGAGTAAATTAAAATGTAGATTTTTTAATTTAAGATTTTTGGTGCTTTGATTTTGCTGTTGATTAACAATTAGTATTGTAGTTTTTTATATTTGCATATATGCTGAATGATACACATTACCGTCTATTATTATCTAAATATTAATTGAGAAAGATGGTTTCAAGAATTCTCTGGAAATATCCCCACGCATTTTCAATTCCAGAATGTACAGAGATTCCAGGATTTTGGAAAGCTTGTTTTGAACTCTCTTATGCCAAAGTAGTTTTCTTCCTTTTGTTAAATAAATAATTGGAATTACCAAATCATGAGCCCCTGAAGTGAATTACTGAGCCTTAATAATCTTACTTTACCTTCACTGCTGGATGAACCTTGGAAAAATTTCAGGTACAGAAGATAGCTTTCTGGAACATTCCATCCTGGACTAACTCTCAATAGCAAAATGTTTGCTGTTTCACAAGATGGGAAATTACTCTTTGGTGTTGGTCATTGGGATTCAAGCCTTCATGTATATAGCCTTTCAAGAAATAAAACCATTGCTCATTCAATTCGTCACTTTGGTAAGCATATAGTATCAGATGATAGATGTATTTGCCATCATTTCATATATTTTTTGAGTTAAGTGTAAAGATTGTTTTTTACGATTTCTGGAAAATATCAAATCAGTGACTTTTTGTCACTGCTTACAATACAATTTGCTTTAAAATTTATTGTATATATTTTAATTAAATGCTACTCTTTAGCATAAGGTCTGTTAAAAAAACTCCAGGACTGATTTAATAATTTTGGGAATAGCTACTGCTCATTCCTCATAATATCTTTCATTATACTCTCCCCTCTGTTGTAGAAATTTTTCCCAGCATTGTTCCACTAAGAGAAGCACTATTTAAAATCACTTTTGTGATTAATGAAAGCTCCTGGGTTGAATTTTCCTCTATGGTGTCTATCATCTCAAATTTTCATTCATTCCTTCAGATTATGGATGGGATCTTAGTTATATAAAATTGGAATTATGTTTTCAGAGTAACTACAAAATATGAAAAATCATCTTTATTTTTATAAAAATATAGCATTAAGCCACCTAAATTTTCAAGGTCAATGATTCAATTAGCATTGGTAACAAACAAGCAATAGAGCTAGCTAGCTAGATCAATTTTCCTATGGAAGGTATGGGAAATTTATTATGGATTTCAATTTGATGTGGAGTCTTTCTAGCATCAAATATTGTTGTCATTTCATGTTACATTAACATGATGTTAGTATTTGTCCTAGCTGGGGAATAACAATTAAAGTGTATAATTATCAATTGCTTATAATTTCTACAATTCTACTCTTTTTTAGTTTAATGCAAGGTTCTTAATTCATTTCTTGTTTTACTTTGAGATAATTTTTTTCCTCTACGCACAGCATGAGCTGCTAATTAGCATTTAACTTATAATTAACTTAAGTAAATCATAAGTTAATTTACATGCCTTTACAACAGATCTGGTGACATGTGTAGCTCGGGATGAATGCGGTTCATAGCTGATAACTGGTTCCCGTGACACTACATGTGTTATTTGGGATATAAGTGGGTTTGGAGTTGGAGGTATGATGGCTGGATCTAGTAGCTCTGGTGACCATGGTGGTGGAGTCAATAGTGGTAATATGTCAGGGGCAACTTCCAGTTCAGGTGTCACTGGGGCAGCTCTGATACCAGTTCATAAGCTACATGGACATGATGCTCCGGTGACATGTGTTGTAATTCTAACTCAGACTCAGATATGGCTGCTTCAGGTTCAATGGTAAATTTTCTATTTTTAAACTAATTCCCAAAATTTATATAACATTTTGTTTTACTTGAGTGTAGATGTATTTTGATTGGCAAAAGAGCCTTTAAAATTTGCTGCAAATTTGATATGATTATAATTTTATTTAAAACTTAGCTTTAGGTTGATATATAATGTATACCTGCTAAAAAATACTGTGATTTGATAAAAGCATCATATACTGGGAGGTTTCAATGTATGCTTTGAAATTGGCTTTGCATTGATATTAATACCTCTTGAAACAATTTAAGAATACATTTATGTGAATGATCAGTGTAATAATATAACCAAAAGTTTCTCTTGATTTTTGCATAAACAGCTACTCTGTTTCTTAATGCATGTTCAAATATAACATTTTAACAGTTAGCAGTTTAAGATTACATTTGGATTATATTAATAAGTCAGAATACATATGAGATATCCTATATACTGTCTAAATTTGACTGTCAACTAGACTAAAGATGAATTTAAATTTGCAAAAATTACTCCTGATTCTTATTTGGTATTCTAAAGAGATTTTTTTTCTATAAAAACCCTTATCAACGATGATTAAATTTTTAAATTATTTCATTGATACTTATGTATGAAATTAAAATTTTACATTTTGTGGTGACATTATCTCTTGTTGCAGAATTCTGTAGCATTTAAACTTTGTTGAATCAAGGTGTTTGGTTTTTCAAATGGTTGAATCATTACTTCTTCTTAGGATGGCACAGTCAATATTTATACCATCCATAAGGGGCAGTACATCCATACACTGCCTTATTTTGGTTGTAATGAAAGATTAACAGCAGAAATCACCAATATCTCAATATCTAACCATGGGCATGTAGCTTTTGCTGCTAGAGAAAAGGTAAGTAACTTCTAATAAATTAATTTTTAATTCTATCTAATTATAATTAGGATGATTATAAGGGATTTTAAGATTTGCACAATCTGATTCACAGCACATATTATGTTGTTGTTTTATTTTTAAAACATTAATGAAAGCACATCTTTCAATGCTGACACATATTTCACTGTAGATCTTTCTTTTCAGCTGCTAACAGTTTCTGTTATCTCTCTAATCTTATCTTAAAATTTTATGATTAATCAAGAAAGAATATTATCTTCAGTTGCATTTATTTTGTATGCAATAATTTCATCCCATCTTGCTTACCTATGAAATAGTATACTTTCATATATCATTGAATGAATTGATGAAACTTTTATAGAACTATTAGAGTGATATAAGTAAAATGAAGGCCCAATATTTTTAGAAACACAGCTGTAATGGATAAAAGGTGGAGTGCAGTTGCTTTGAGAAGTTTTTCACAGTAAATTGACCTCAGGTTGACTCTTTTCCTATCATAGGTGGTCCACTCTCCCTTAGATTTGTCACTAGAAATTTGGAAGTGGGCTGCATATACTTAAAGGGCTGATTAAAAAATCAATAAAAATTAAATTATAAAGATTTTATCCAGGATAGTTTAGATAAAAGAGGTTCCAGAGAATTTAAAGATAATCGGTAACTACCTACGAGCCCATTTGTAAGGATAAGTCAAGTATGAAATTAAATATTCCTTTTTTAATATTTGAAATGTGTTGTTGCATATACAAAAGGAAAACATGCAAATTAATCACTATCCAAAGTATATCATGAGCCAAAAATGCTGAAAATAGATACACGACTATCATATGAAGAGGTGTAATTTTTTAATTGATTTCTTTATGGATATTTGACATTTCAAGTGGAATCAAAACATTTTCCCTTGATGCACTTAAAAGGGTTAAAACATGATAATCTGGACGATAATTCATGAAAAAAAAACTCATTAAGGTGAATTGGATGTATAGTTATAATATACAGTAGATTTTTAGATGTATTACTTTTTAAAATTCTTTTTGTCCTGACAATGAAATTATAATCTTAAAATACTTTTGACAACTTCCAGGTTGAAGCTGGTGTTTGAACATCCTCTTCATGTAACTATTGAATCATTGGCCAAGACAAATGGAAACACTCATCTGCTTCTCCCTGCAAGGGAAGGTCAGCTGTTTGTAATTGGCCTGATGCCTGGATCACTGTAAATTTATCTTCATTCTACTGAGCTGAAACTTTCAACAAAATCAAAATAAATACCCGTATATATTTCAGTCAGACTATTACACCAAAACCTCTACTTAACGAACTCCTATATAACGAACACCTCCAAATAACGAACAAATTTCCCAGTCCCACGAATTTCCCTTGTAATTATGTCCCCCCATGTTCCCATGAAAACCCACCTGCAACGAACTCGCGAATTACGAAGACCTCCAAATAACGAACACCTCCACCGGTCCCTAAAAACGTATTTTCCATTTACATGGAAAAATTTCAATAATCTCGGTGCTAAAGAAAAGTCATGCGATGAACACGCCAATCAGAGAGTATTTTACTTGTTTGGTGAAGCAGCCAATCAGAAATCGTTTAGTGAAACTCGCGTACTATCGGCATAATAACGCAACCCGCAGAGCACTGGTGGGAACTTTTTCTCCTGCTCCCCTTTAACTACATGTATTTTTGGAGTTTTATTTTCCTCTCATACGGGACTCAGGAGCTTGTCTCACCTATGACATGGACTCAGATAGTTTAAATGAACCTTTTACTTAGCAATCATGTTCGATTTTTTTCTCAAAGTCCTCTTGATTCTTTTCATCGTGGAAAATAAAACATGCCTGCAATGTAAACTTCTCGGATGCCGGTGTCGTCTGCTAGAGCGATACAGAGAATGAATCTTCTGCCAACCTTCCGCAAACTCCTTTAAAACCTCATTGATTATTATAATGTTTATTTTTTGTATATTATAATGCATTAATCCTTCTCAGTGTTTAATTGATTAATACCAAGTATGACATAAAAATTCCTTAATAATCGTTTACCGTAATGAGATAAAGTTACTCTATCATACATTAAAATAGCTTTCTAGGGAGATTTTCCGCTTGCGCAAATATTTTTTTCTAATTCATAATTGGGGCTCAATGCAGTAGAAGTTTTTAATATGACGGTAAATTTCTAGTTTCTACCAAAATTTACCAAAATGACGAATACGAGAACTTTTTTACCATGCAATACCTGCAGATGCAGCAGAGAGCACAATGAAATGTTCATTTAAACGCCGGGGCTAAATCCTGACATTCTTTCTGATTCATTGAGTTCAGATAATGAATGAAATAATAAAAAGGTAAATGAATTTACCAATAAAATTAAGGAAGATGCATACATTCTAGTTTCGGAACATTTTGTGGGGGCAGATGTTCTGATGCACAGCAATTGACCATGATGTAGGCAGAAACAAGTCCCTGCTTATTTACCTATAAAATCTTTAGAAACGCGAAAATAACAAAATTGCTTCGTGTTACACATTGCTCAAACAACATTTTGCGTTCCAAAACGTTCGAATCACTCAAAACTTGATAAGTCTGTATCAACGCCGCAAAATCACGAAAAAACAATGTATTAGTATTTGGAGATCGTCATTGTACGCCGAGTGTTCGCATTTGAGTACGAAGCACAAGCCGAGTGAATTTCAAAAGTGATGCAGAAATCGATGTTTGTTTTCTAAGCATTCCACTGCATTAACACGACGCGATTTTGGCTGTAACAGAATATTCAATGTTGCAGTTATTAATTGCGTTGATCGTTATTGAAATATTTTCAAGTTCACCATTTTAATTATCATAAATTCTGGCAAATAGGCCAGTGTATCTTTGGCTTAAGAAATACGTGACCTTTGGCGTTTAAGATCCATTGTAATTTGATATACTAATTTCGGGTAAAATGCTTTGCCCTCGGAAACGGGAAATACGGTATGTTATGGCCCCTTTGAGGTATGCAATTGTAAAAACACCTCTGAATAACGAACCTCCGATTAACGAATAGTAAAAAATTCGGTCCCGTCGCTTTCGTTAAATAGAGGTTCTGGTGTACTATGATTATATGATTGTGCTTGGAAGGTTGAAAATTGTATCATTTTCCAAGATATGTGAGCAATTTTTGTCTCTTATACTAAATACATAGTATCTGACTCGAGTCAGATACTATGTATTTAGAGCCCATTCCATATTTTTGCAGGTTATCCTTCAAAATGAAGGTATTATTATTATAAATGTTGTTTTAATTTTAAATTGGATTCCCTTAAAAGGGTAAATATTAGATGTTTGTAAAATTATGAATATCTGCTGTTGTGGGTCATGAAGTAGTAGTAGTAGTATTGTTAAAAGTGCTTCGACAGCTTAGGTCATTTCGCACATTGGCTCCCACCGGGAATCGAACCCGGGACCGCTTTCACCAAAGGCAAATGCGCTGTCCACATGGCTATCCGGGAGCCCCGGGTCATGAAGTGTTTTTTCTTGAGTGTTCATAATGTTAATGGACAGTTACTAAACAAAATGTTTAGCAGATGTTTAGTCATCTATTATGAAAGCGGTTTTTCATGTCCATGATTATGAGAATTGTAAATTTGCAGAAAGCTGTTTGGAAATGTGTATTGAGTTTGAATTTTTCCATTACTTATGGAATGTTGTTCTTCTAATGGATGGGATTTTCTTTCATCAAGTTTTATAGATTAAATGAAAAAATATTTGCTAGTGTTGTTGGATATTAAATGTAAATTGAATTTTAGTGAACTACTTGTAGCAGTCACGTATGTTTTGCATATAAGTTGCCTTTGTCCAAAGTAAAATTCTGATAATAAAATTATTATGTTTACAATACATTTTCACTTAGCTTGGATTGATTGCCCTCAAAAGGTGAAGAAATTTGCAGATCTTTGCCATTGTGACAGAATAGCATGTAAATGAAGTAATAAATTAAATGATTTCCATTAATTAGAGGTTCAAATTATGGCATTTACAACATAGATAATCAAGGCACTTTAATACACTAAAATAATTTATGAAATTTTCATTTCTATATGCATTAGTCACATTGCCAGAAAATTTTGATGCTGTAGAAAGTTTGGCTCGTAAAATCCGCTATCTTTGACTGAAATGTATTTGTCCTGATCTAATTTGGCATTATCATCGTTTCTCATCTTACCAGTTCTGCTTATGGTATCAATTTTAAGTTTCTTACCAATAAAATTACCAAGTGAGCAAAAGAAGTTAATTATGTTCAATTATTACATTTAATGTGCAGGAAATAAAAATGTAATTTTTTTGCCATCTTCCAAAGATTATATTTATAATGTGGTTTTCTCTTATTTCAGAAACAATTGTAAGGCCTCCCTTAGTAAAATCATATTTAGAAAATTAAATCATGCAAGGTATATTATTTTGATGGCCTTCTAACTCCATAATCTTAATGAAAGGCTAAAGATAATTTTGGAAATAGGTATATTAGTTTTAAAATAAAATTTTGCTGATTTCAAGTGTTACTTCTAGCTTTTATATGATGAAGTATATTATATATTTGAAGTATATCTCATCAACCATTTGACCTAAAAAGCTTAAAATTCAATGCAGTATTCCTGGAACCACTTCTTCATCACTGGTTATAATCAGGAGAGTGACACAGTAATTCATGTGGCAGCTTGATTTTTAATTTGAAAATGAAAGTAGTTTTTCATCACTAAAAACCCTCCCCTATTGTTGCTAAGCCATATTTTGGTTTTCATTGCAGTTCATAGTAATAAACTATCATTTAGTAATTTTTCATTAGATGACGTAATGTTGAAACGTTTTAAGCACCTAATGCTTTATCTTTCACTTTCCTATGCATTGATTCTTCTCTGAACCATTCTATAGTTCCATTTGAAAAATTTTAAGAAATAATACTGAAGAGGTTATCAAGGAGATGATGATAAATGAACATTTTCCAATTTTGGTCACTAATGATTGTGTGTGATATTTTTCAACTGATGTACGTTTTCACTATATTAACTTTTTATTGATTTTGTTGTGAAGTTTTGGCTTTATCATTGATTTTCGTGTATATAATTTTGAATTACTAGAATTCACTCAAAGTTTCATATTGATTTTTATGGAATATGTAAAGTTTTAGGACCCTCTGAGGGCAAGGTTATTACCTAAAATTGTATCATTAATTTTAAAAGGTAATCTATTAATTTTATTATATTCTACAACTGTGTATGAAGTGCAATAGTAGCAGTTACCAGATACTGTATCTTGTGACTCAAATAGTTTGTTTCCAAAATCTGAGTAAAGTTGGTAGAATTTTTAAGTTCAGAGTTAAATTCTGTGGATAAGTAAACATTTTAAATGAGCAAATTATGAGTTAATGTGAAATTGGTCTTATGCATAAAATTTTGTACTCTTTGTGAAATGTTCACCATCTTTCATTGTGGAATCATGCTTTATTTCTTTTTTTCATAATTTATTCTTACTGACCAAGTAAGTAGATGCTTTCTATTGATTTCATATTTACTGTGATGCATTTGAAAGTTGGTATTTAACTATTTTTAATGTATGACAGCAACTTATTGAAATTTTAATGTATTTCATCTTATAAATCTAAATATTTAATCTAATAGTCCGGTTGAATTTTTAGAAATTGGCTATTGAATATCTTAATAAGTTTTGTGTTGTGGGATATGATTTCTATAAAAAATTATAAAATAAGAGTGCCTTTTATCAGCAAAGTCATGAAGTATCCTTAGCCTGATGTAAGTAATTTTACTGTCATTCACACTTTATGAAATATTTATGACCTTTTTATAATTTTTATACTTCATCATTTTTAAATTCAATTATGAATGATTCACATTCATTTTATTCTTTGGATACTGCTCAGAATCAGGTTCATCTCTAGTTATTAAGGTGCACTAATGCAATATCATTGAAAGGCACTTCCTCTCATGTAAATGCAAATAATACTGGAGAAAATATATCCATGATTCCCTAAATTACTGTTGCCTATATTTGATTACTTTGCTTACCTCCTAGTGTCAGCCTTGATCAAAATTTTTCTTGTTGATAATTTTTTAAGAGATACTTACCACATTAATTAGGAGACATACTTAACTTCTTCCTTTTTACATGAGAAGTATTGATGGATGAGTTACAGATAGTTGTGACAGCCTTACAATTTGGAATCACTATCAGATTAATTTTAAAAACAGATCCCTTCTCATCTTCATATATTATTCCTATTGAATAATTCATGCTTACTTGGCAACAGCGCATAAAAGCTGTTAATTCAAGTATGTATTTTAAAAGTATCTTTTAAGACCAAGTGGTTTTTTTACTTCCTGCTAGGTAATCTTTTTGAATGAGAATATTAATAAGATCTTCTTTTGAAATTCATACCTTTCCACATTCTGGCAACAAATGCATGTGGGATATCTAGAATTGACAAAATCAATAAATACTTCCATGATTGTTAATAATGATAACTTTACTATAATATATGTGTATCAGTCATAGTGGACATTATATTTATTAATGCCTTTGTTAAAGATTCCTTTTCCATTATTCAGGTTAATTTTTAATTAACATTTATGCGTAAAAAGAAACCACGTTCACTCAAATACTGATTTAACAAGTTTATTTCAGACTCTAGTTGCATTTACTCCTAGAATTAGTTAATAATAATTCAAAATCATTTAGAAGCCATTCCTTTCTACAAATAAAGAAAAAGTGGTTACAGATGGTGAATTGGATGAATGATCACCGAAGAATGTAGGTGCTTGTAACATAATGACCTCTCTTCAGTGCCATAATTATGAAAGTGTAGTCTGTTTTGGACAAAGGTTTGAATACATTTGTTATTTTGCCAAATATTGTCCATTTAAAATTCATCCTTTTATTTATCATGTTCCAAATATTTTTCTCCGATAATTATTTCGAGGTAGCTATTTATGAATTATATGGAAGTTTTACTTATTTGTGTAAGTGCATGCATGTACTATTCGATGTCAGTGACCATGCCATATTTTTATAATGTTGTTGTGGAAGTTAATGAAATGTTTTATATTTGTCAATTCAGGGAGATTCTCAAGTGCTGTTAAATTTTTAGAAATGTTATAATATTAAGTAGAT
Source organism: Sympetrum striolatum (assembly GCA_947579665.1). NCBI lineage: Eukaryota > Metazoa > Arthropoda > Insecta > Odonata > Libellulidae > Sympetrum > Sympetrum striolatum. The sequence goes on from OX388342.1 coordinate 127,639,448, forward strand.
TTATTTAATTATATTGTAGTGGAAGGCCTATAACTTGTTGATGTAAAAATATTTATGGAAGATTTTGGTGTTGTTAACTGACAATGTTGATAATTATAGTCCTCTGTGTGTTGTCAGAAGAACTGATAATATTGCCATGACATTAGGTCAAATATCTTGTTAAACTCCAAGAGAGCTAATATGTTTTCAATTGCTTGATTTTTTCTGTCTCTACTGTAAAAGTTTCAAATAGCAGAATCAAATGTATGATTTGTTTGAGTTGTCTTTTATACAGAATGTGAGTACATAACATGTTAATCATATATCCATTGTAATGATAATTGCAGTAGATCGAACTGTTTAATTAACTAAAAAATAAATATAAATGACACCTCTAGCAACAACATTTTCTTCAGTTTTTTTTTTCAATTTTCAAGTTAGTGTGTATCTGATATTTCATGTATATGTAATTGTGCAGTAATTGTGTAACGATACTTTTTAAATAAAATAAGAAAAATAATAAAAATGCCGCGCTGGGCGTAAAATGTTATGATGATAAAAAAACTACTGATCAAAAGATCGAAAGTTGGGCGCCAACATTCAAAAGAACAAACAAATTAAATTTACCGCGAAATGCATGAACTCAGGGTCGCTCGGTTTCCGAAGGAAATAAAAACTACAATTTCTCTTAATTAAATTAATCTCTATTCAAACAAGAAAATGCAAGACACACCTCAAACAAATGAAAACTCTACCCCCAAAAGACACACATATAACAACTCAAGGAAACACCAACCGAACAAAGAGGAAGAAACGAAATATAAAACTCCACCACCACTAAACCTTACACAAAACTATAATACCCTTACACACAGAACACATATTATCCTTGCTATTGCTATCAGCACATTAATAAGACATGAAAATATGGACACAAACACAATCAAATACCCTAAAATCCACTTCAACTACGACCAAAATTTCAAAATGACATAAAACCGACCAAAAGCACATTAATCAGAGATGAAAATATAAACACAAACACAATCAAATATGTACCCCAAAATCACACCTCGATTACGACCAAAATTTCAAAATAATATAAACCTGACAAAGTTCTCCCAATTCACCTTTACATAGATATCCAGTCTAGCACCTTTCCTACCACACACAAATAGCACAATATGAAAACAACGTAAAATCCACTCAAACACTACATAGAATTTATCTTACTTCCCTGTTCATAACATTTTTGAAACCCATCAACACACAGAAACACAATCACTCACACTCTCTTCGCCACTAAAATTATTCCCCATTGCATTAAAATTTAAAACAAATAAAAACAATTTTGAAGTTATAAGTAAACTTTCACTGTTCACATAACACTTTAACAAGTAACTGCTTGGACTTTTTTCTCCCATTCTGAAGTTAATTATCTTCTTCCCGCCATCTTTGATACATGTTCCACAAAAATTTAATCGAAAAAGGGCTATTTCTAGTTGGTAAAAAATAAAAAACCCCTCGCCGTCCTCATCCGAAATTTTACCGAACAAATAACTTAGATTTTAGGTTTCTTGCAAAAATAAAATATGAATTGCGCATAAAAAATACCGTACTTGATGGCATATAAGACGCACCGGCGTATAAGACGCACCCTCATTAAGTTGGCCACTCACAAAGAAAAAAAGTTTTAATAGTCTGTGCGAAAGCACGGCACCACAATAACTTAAAATGTAGTTTCTTATAGTTGTCACGTTTCGTAAGAGCCAAATATTAACACAATCATTGAATGCTATTACCAAAGATATTTATTATTAAGAAAATTTAACAAACGGAAGCTATTTTGACATTATATATTTCAATAATTGAACGGCAAGCAATCGAACAAAATACAAAACAAAGCAGAAACAATATAAAATACAGGTTCAGGAAAAACATACTATGTTTGTGTTGGTAAAATTTCACTTTAGAGTGAAATTGTGAAATTTTACCATGTTGGTAAGTGAAATTTTACCTTTATGTTTTTTAGCAGTCTTCAATTGATCTTCCTGCAGTCGCCAAGTACCTACGTATCATTTTTTTGGTAGGTGGTAGACCTAAATGCCTTGCTGCTGCTCCGTTTCCATGCACTTTAGTGTAATTTAATACTCATAGTTAATACTGAATAGTGTAGTTTAATCTCTTATTTCCTGTAGTCATATTTCCGAGGGTATTTTTTAAATAAATAGTTTTACTCAGCAAGAAGAGAACACAGTGTTTTGTTATGATCAGCAGGGTTGCGAGATCCAAACCTGAAAATACTGCAATACCACTGCTAGATCACGCTAAAAAAGTCCAAATCCGCCCAATGCTCATTTTCAAACTGCATGTTGGAAGTTCATAATAAGTAATACCAAAGTGATAATTAGAGTATAACTGATATAATGGAGCCAAAATAGGTAATATAGACCATCTGGGCTAAAAATAGCATTCAGTACTGAAAGTTAACCTATGGAGGTTGAACCTTCACATATAAGATGCAGGGAAATTTTTTGAGACATAATTTAGGAAAAAAGGTGCGTCTTATATTCCGTTCAAATACGGTAATTCAAAAACTAAAAGCCAAAACTGACTAATGCCATTACAAAAGCACCCAAAACCAAACCAAAAATATAATAATAATAATAATATAAGCTTTTATTTAGCCCAAGGCTATTCATCTATATCACAAAAGAAACCACTAAAAATACCATAGGAACTCACAATGGGATAAAACCATAAATAAAAATTAAGAAATATATAAAAATACACATTATAGTACTAATACAAACATAGGGAAATTTTTGTATACAGTGAGTAAATTAAATTTCATTTTCAAAAAGACAGTTTTTCAATTTTCTTTGAAATTTCATCAGATCTTGTGAATTTTTTACTTCTGTTGGGAGCGAATTATAGAGCATTATTCCTTGAAAAAATAAGGACTTCTGTGTTTCAGTCTTAGATACAAAAAGAATATGGAAATCCCTTCTTCCTCTTGTGTTATGCCCATGTACATCACTATTTGTCTTTAATATATTATTTAAGTATTCTGGCATTAACCCCATTTTTATTTGATGTATAAAAGTAAGTACTTGATATTTAAGACCTTGTTCTACATTTAACCATCTTAGTTTTTGAAGCATATGATTAATTTTTGTATATCTATCACATTTTAGTATCAATGGCATCGCTTTATTTTGTAGTATTTGTAATCTATTTTTTCTCTTTGACTATACCCTTTTTCCGGACTGAAGGCGGCTGGGCATGAGAGAGCGAGTAGCCAATGAGAGGCATTTCCCCTGCCACCTTGACATTCGGCTTCGTCCTACTCACTCCTTCCCCCATGCGGTCGACCAGTGTTGCCAGAACTTGTAAATAGAAGCACGTTTGGCTCAAGACGACGACTTTCCGCTACTACTAAGTTAGGAAATTTGGCAACGCTGAATGTTGAAGAGCGACGTGCACTGTTTGGAGGTCTGAGAGAGACTCTGACCTCCCCCACACCCTCACATTCCCCTCTTCTGTGATTGGCTAGAAAAGGGAATGGCAAGCAAGGGAATCTTGGCTCAGCCGCCTTCAGTTCGGAAAAAGGGTATAGTAAGATACAAAACAGTTGCACATCAGTAATTAAAATGTGGCAATATAATACAGTTATATATCACTTTTGTTGTGTTAATAGAAATGACTTTACTAACTCTAGCCAGAAAGTTGATATAATCTACGTACTTATCAAATTTTAATTTTCTATCCACTATCACACCTAATTATTTTATCAAGTCAACAAATTTAATAGTATATCCATTTATTTGGACTTTCTATCTTTAAAATGTTGGTATTGGTTGCAGTTTCCAAGGAACATTGCACTTGACTTTGTTTTGTTTAGTTTTAATTTATTTACTTCAAACCATTCCTTTAATATACCTAAGTCCTCATTTACATTAGTTATTACTTTGCTAATATTTGTTCCGGCCAGATATATTAGTGTATCATCTGCAAATAGATGATAATGATGACAATTTTTTAAGTATCTACCCAAATCATTTATATATAATAAAAATAACAAGGGCCCCAGCAGACTTCCCTGGGGAATTCCAACATCTATCTTTCTTTGGGATGAAACGTGGCTTTCACAGTTTACATCCTGCACCCGTTCCAGTAAATAATTTTGGATCCATTTAATGACTACCCCACCAAAACCATAATACTGAAGTTTATATACCAGTCTATCTCTATCTACCATCTCAAAAGCACTTTTTAGATCCAAGAAAACAGCACAAATCACCTCTTTATTCTCAAGGAAACCTTTCCAATAATTTCATATACCCTGTATCGCTGTCTCACAATTATAACCAATCCTGAAACCTGATTGATATTGCACTAAAATTTTATTTTTACCAATATATTCTTTAATTTGTTCATGTACTGTCTTTTACACTACTTTTTCTATTGCACATAATATATTAATTGGCCTGAACTCTTCTGCTTTAGTTGTACCAGCTATCTTCCTGCATGGGATAACTCTAGAAATTTTCAATCTACTAGGAATTATACCCAGTTCTAAGGAGCTATTTACAATGTTTATTAAAAAATCTGAGAGTTCATTGAAATACTGTTTCAGAAAATGTGTGTCTATGTCATCAGGGCTATTTTTATTAGACATGGTGTTTACAATATCATAGAGTTGCTTCATATCTATTAATTGAAACTCACTAAAATTACCCTCAGCCATATCAAGCTCAAATGTTTATCACAGATAGGGATAGTATTTACTATATCAGATATACTTTCAATGAAATACTTATTAAATTCTTCTGCGATATCTTCTATTTTTTGAGCATTTCTACCAGGGAAAGTCACCTCATTATAGACTTCCTTTTTCTTTGTTCCTATTAATGTTTTCAAAGTTTTCCACATTAAATTTGGCATTCTACTACAATTATCAATCTTTTGTTCATAGTACTTACATTTTTCTTCCTTGATCATTTGGACTAATTTATTCCTACTAACTTTATACTGTTCCCAACATAATTTATCCTTATACTTTTTATAGTTATTATATTTCTTATGTCTATCTTTAATGGCAGTCAGTTCCTTTTCATTAAACCATTGCTTCCTATTTCTTATGGTTATCATTCTTTTAGGCATATGTTCATTTACCACATTTAAAATACTTGATATTCCATTATCATAATTTAATTTAATTTTCTTAAGTCCTTCCTTTAGGTCTTCTGCATTTCTCACTTTAGACCTACTCAAATGGGTGGCTTTAAGTTGTTTCCAAATAGGAATCCTAATGATGAAATGGTCTGAAATTTGTGGTGTATCTAATACTTTCCCTTGCAGCCCCATATTGTTTGTTATCACTAAATCAATCAAGGTTTCACTATGTAATGATACACGAGTACAGTCCCAGACCACCTGTTTAAATCCGCAATCATGTACACACTTTTTCAACAAAGTTGGACATGTAGCCTCAGGAAGCCAGTTGATGTTGAAATCCCCGAACGATATTTGCAATTTTAAATTATTTGATTTTTCATCTAAAAAAGTATTCAAAAAGTCAATAAATACTTTATCAGAACTGTTTGGTGAATGGTAGACTCCAGTAACTTCATAATGCTTTCCTTTTACAATAATTTGTATAGTTAGAATCCAGAAATTCATGTCCACAACAAAAGAGTCTAATAACTTATAAGAAATATCATTCCTTATATAAAACATAACACCACCTGTGTGTCTGCTACTAGAGTGTATCCTTTTATGTACATAGCCTTTCACTTCAATTTCACAGTCTTCTATGTTAGCTGTTAAATATGTTTCTGTTAGGCATAACAAAATTGGATTGGTTTTATGCATGAAATATTTAACTTCATCTATGTGAGCTAGTACACTTTGGCTATTTAAAAGGTAAATATGACTACCAGTTCCTTTTGGGCGATTTGTAGAATCTAGTTACAGTGTTTGTGTGGAGTGACCAATAGGTTCCAGATCAGTCATTGAGGATATTCTAAAGAAAAATCTGTTCACAGTAGCACCTGATGGCCACGTAGAGGGATCTTTCAATTTCTCAAGAGCACCGTTAGCAAATCCAATCTTAAAGGATCCATGTACACTCTTTCCATGTATCTTTCCACACGTTAGGCAGTCTATGTCTGCTTTACCTTTGACGTAGGACATCATCTCTTCAACCGTTGTATCAGCGTGGAGTCTCCCGACATATAGGTAAGCAGTACGTTTTGCCGGTCGTAGATGCGTGGCACCAACAGTTGCCTTGTCACTTTTTCCGATTATCATTAAAGTTTTCCTCCTTCTTTTACGCTCCACGAGAGTAAAACCATCCGATCCACTTGAAGAGATCCCTTTGCGTTGATTGTGTGTCAGCACTCTCCTGCTGTAGATCATCGACATACTCACGCAGAGAAATATTACTACTAATATGTATGTCTATGTTGCTGGTTAAAAGTGCTTCAACATCTTAGGTCAGTTTGCACAAGAGCTCCCACTAGGAATCAAACTCGGGGCTGGTTTCCACAAAGCTGAATGCATTGCCCACTTGTCTATCCGGGATAATGAAAATGATACTCTAATATTCAAACTAGCATAGCATAATGAAAATGATACTCTAATATTCAAACTATGCTATGCTAGTTTGAATATTAGAGTATCATTTTCATTATCCCGGGTAGACAAGTGCATTCAGATTTGTGGAAACCATCCCCGAGTTTGATTCCTAGTGGGAGTTAAGAGCTCTTAACATAATGTTCCTAAAGAAAATAGTCCTGAGATTTTAAAAAATTCAACTGCAAGTGAGTACTAATCAAAATCATCGCTTTCTTAAAGACTGAAGAAGAATATAAAATTGCTTAACCTTCAAAAATATAAAATTTACTTATCACCAGAAGAACCTGATCACTTGAACCAATCTTAGTAATTACAAAAATGAATTTATTATGAATAATCTTTTTTAATTATATCTTTACATTGCCGCTATTTTTCATCAACTTTCTACCATAAGAAAATATACATTTTCTCTACGTAAGGATTGTAAAATTTTAAAGCTTTAAATCCCTATTTTCTCATTTCAACCATGATCGAGAAACCCCAAAAAATTTAACCTTGCTGGGTCCCATCCGATTCGTCTCATAATACCTATATTCTCCTCCTTCTTCCATGATATTACCTTGCACCTGAGTGAAACAAGTTTATTTTGAGCTCGCAAAATCTAAAAAACCTGTCTTTGCAATCAAAATAATAAACAAGTTCATCACATCATGTTCTTTTTACAATTGATGCCATTCGTTTTTGAGCTAAACATTTTATACAAGTTCTGTGGAAATTGAACATTGGTTGGGATGACGATTTACCTCTGGGTATTACTGTTTTGTTAATCAATACCTTTGCTGATACTTGTTAAAATACCCAGGCATGTTTGTGGTCTGGAAGTGAACGATCATCTTGAAGCAAGACCTCGAGATAGAGAAATTTATTCTGAAAAATTCTAATATTGATGTAAAAAAAAAGAGTACTGTAAAATATTTACTTCTGCCATGGTTTTGCTATGCTAGCTGTACCTATTATGATAATACCTAGATAAATAATAAGATTTCAAAAGACTCAAAAATTTCATCAAAAATAGATTTGAGCATCCATATCCATTATTTGTATATCTGACATTGCTCCCTTACAACTCTTGTGTACGTTTAAGATTTTAAAATTGTTTTATATTATGAGTGATAACATGTAAACTTTCTCTGATAATGCATTTAAATATAATGTAAGCAAAGAAAATGTACCATTTATTTAGCCAAATTTAATTGTTAAACATATTCAATTTCTTGCCTAAAAAAATGGAAACGTTATAAATTTCTACCGTTGGCCAAGTCTTGGATACCAAATGAAAGTATTGATAGATTTTTTTAGATATAATTTTGGTAGTTGTAGCACTACTTAATAGAAATATTAACATCGATCTAGAAGATCATCTCAAATAAGGTCAGTGGTAATCAATAAGCTCAGCTAAGCTGAATTCAAAAGTCACTAGTTAATGCTACCTTCAACAAATAAATAATTTGACTTCATTCTTTAAATGCTAGATTGCTTATCACAGACAACACTGCCTTTCATAATCCACGCATTTTCTCCTGAATATCAACAACATCCAAAAGATATATCAAAATATCCAAAAGATATAGTCCATCGTAAAATAATTCTAGTAAACTTGAGTCAGTTGGTCTTGAAATTCGTTCATTGAAACCCAGGGAGATAACCGCTTTCATTGTAAATTTTGGTTTCTGAAAGAGGTGACCCAGTAATCAATATCGCTGTCGCTAGACATGCACAGAGCTTGAATAAGTAGCCGTTAGTAGGTTACATTATACACCCAAATATTACTTTTAGTTTATTTTAAAGAATATTAAATCATATTCATAAAAGAAATAGCTAGGATGAATCAGGCATCCCACTGAACCTGTTACTCTGTTATGCGTTTAACAACTGTGGAATCGGTACAACTCAAGGAATATCACTTAAATGAATCAACAACAAGCAATATAAATACAGCTTATATTCATAAATAAAATTTATCTTTAAGGCTGAATTCTAATCATCCATTAAAACATTTTTACAGATTTATTCATAAACAACGACTTTGTTTAGAAAGTTGTCTTTAAATTTTAGTGAAAGTCCACGTTACCTGAATAGCATATACATTATTAATGCATATTGAATTTTAAATAAAGGCACTTGGAACAAAACACACAAATTACTTAATAATTACATTTGTCACCGACAACAAGCTTCGACAGCTACTTTCCATAACTGAGGTCGATGATCGATCACGGAATATCGAATCTATCTTTACGAGGGATTTTTAATCAAAGGTACGATGAAGTAAAATGTATTTTCTCCAATTAAAATTTGAATAAGTAAATCTTTGATGATGGAATATTAAACGTAAGTTAAAACTCTGGTAATTTTGCCGTTTGGCACCGTCAGGGAGAAATTCTATATCTCGGTTACTATTAGAGTTACATAAACCATTCATACACCATTTTAAAGATAAAAGAGTGCGGCTTAATAATATGATAATTACTTATTCCTAAGTGACGCGGTTTTGAAGGAAATTCCATCCAAAAATGATAAATTTTCGATGTTTTTCGTCTACTTTCCCGCCATTTTTGATGTTTCCTCGGAAATCCGCTAGGGCGACAGTAACTGATTTCAACTCTAACAAACGCCCAATTCCCATTTCCTACTCGGTTACGGGCACAGGCGTAGCAAATCCTATCTCCCTCTGGCAACCAAAAGTGAAGCCAGGGGTAAAGCGGAAAATTGCGCATTTCGCCATGCTGGTGAGAACTTTTCGTACCTCCCTATGCTAATACATTGTTTTTTCGTGATTTTGCGGCTTTGATACAGAGTTATCAAGGTTTGATTGAGTAAGTCGAACGTTTTGGAACACAAATTGTAGTTTCAGCAATGTGTAACACGAAGTAATTTTGTTATTTTCGCGTATCTAAAGGTTTAATAGGTAAATAAGCAGGGGCTTGTTTCTGCCTTCAATATGACCAATTGCAGTGCATTTGGCTGTAAGAACAGATTCGTCATTTTGACAACTTTTACTGAATTGAGCCCCAATTATGAATTAGAACAAACATTTGCACAAGCGGAAAATCTCTGATTACCCTGATAAGCTATTATAATGTATGATAGAGTAGCTTTATCTCATTGCGGTAAACGATTATTAAGGAATTTTTATGCCATACTTGGTATTGATCGATTAAAAACTAAGTCGGATTAGTGCATTATAATATACATAAAATTAACATTATAATAATCAACGAGGTTTTAAAACAGTTTTCGGAAGGTTGGCAGATGATTCGTTTTTTATATCGCTCTAGCAGACGACACCGGCATCCGAGAAGTTTACATTGCAGGCATGTTTTATTTTCCATGATAAAAGGAATCAAGAGGACTTAGAGAAAAAAATCGAACATGATCGTTCAGTAAAAGGTTCATTTGAACTATCTGAGTCCATTTCATAGGATAGACAAGCTCCTGAGTCCCGTATGAGATGAAAATAAAACCCCAAAAATACATGTAGTTAAAGGGGAGCTGGCGAAAAGTTCTCACCAGTGCTCTGCGGGTTGCGTTTTTTTTTTGGCTTCACTTTCCCGACGTTAGACTCGCCCTGTGGTTACGGGCTTATTTGAGCAAAAAGGGGTGTTGGGTGGGTATAAGGGTATAATAATGAATTATTTCTCATGCCAATTTCCCATTTTCCTTCTCATTTACGGGCTCCTTGAGCAAAAAGGGGTGTTGGGTGGGTGTAATAATGAATTGTTTCTTATGTCAATTTTCTATTTTCCTACTCAGTTACGGGTTCCTTGAGCAAAAAGGGGTGTTGGGTGGGTGTAATAAAATGAATGATTTTCGAAGAAATGCATCCAACATTTCGTAAATTTTAGGAAATCTAGCTTCTGAAACGCAGTTTTTTAAAAACCGAAATACGATAATCCAGGGCTGCGAGTGCGTAATTTTAGTGAGAAGTGAGAACGTAACGTTTGACACTGGATGAAAAGCGATGTCGGAACGATTTAACCTAATATCGCGCCGTTCTATTTCGGTGACATCTGTTAAGGCGGCCATACACGGGGAAATGTTTCCAGGAAATCTTCCCTGGAAATGTTTCCAAAAAATCCAACATGGTGGATCGGCCATACACGGGGAAATTTTTCTGGGAATATTTCCAGGAAATATTCCCAGTTATGGCGGATCCGCGACGTTTTGGTCTTTCTTAAGCGCAATTGCAGACATTTTTTCTTTTGCAGAATTAAATGAGAAATAATAGTCGTACGAAATCGAGATCAGTACCAAAAGAAAGGAAATTGAATAGAGACTCTTATGTTGGTCGTAGTATATTGTATTCGGGTCGAAATTACGAGAAGTAGTGCAAAATGAACGGAAGTTTACGACCAAGGCGATTGTTGAATCCGAGCTTATGCGTTTTCTCATTACAAATATTATAAAAGATGGCAATTAACTGAGATGCCAACATTTGCAAACTGATTCATAAACAATAGGGATAAAATTACGGCGATTTAAGGAGTTTTTTGGAAATAAATCTACAAAATTAAAACTGCGACAATGAATTGTATTAAAAATTAATGAAACTAAAAGCTGTAATTGTCTTTTATATTGTTACTAACATTCATATTTTAAATTTCCTAGGTATCGAAGGGAATTAAGGCTAACAACACACCCTAATAACGTATTTGTACACGCTCACAGCTGACGTAATAGAAAAATAATTAAAAAATATATAAGCAATGATTACATAGGTATACTCATTGACAAAAGAGCCTCAGTAAAGTTCAGACTTAAAAATTCAATGAATTACGGTCGAATGTCGACTGCTGAGCGATCACTAGTAAATATAAATGATCCAAAATGCGATAAAAATATTCTTAATTCTTATCACACGTAAGATTCTCGTGAACAATTTTCGAAGGTTAAACCGTGTAAACTTACGAGTAAGAATAATATGCATTAAATAGTTGTTTTGCCAGTATTACGTGTACTTCGTTTTACTTTTACAGTACACCCTATAGCTATTAGGTAGTAAAAAGTGTTATTCCATTTAGAATATACGGGGATTTTATCTCCATACCAAATTAACGGAGGGACTTATGACAAAAATTATAAAAAGGTGGCAATTAACTGAGATGCCAACATTTGCTAACTGATTCATAAATAGTAGGGATAAAATTACGGCGATTTTACGGAGTTTTTTGGAAATAAACCTAGAAAATGAAAACTGCGACAATGAATTGTATAAAGAAATTAATGAAACTGCAGGCTGTAATTGTCCTTTTTATTGTTACTAACATTCAAATTTTAAATTTCGTAGGTATCGAAGAAGGCTAACAACACACCCTGAGTAACTGACCTAATTGTACACTCTCACAGCTGACAATAGAATAATAATGAAAAAATATATAAGCAATGATTATATAGGTATACTCTTTGAAAAAGAACCTCAGTAAAGTTCAGACATAAAAATTCAATGAATTACGGTTGAATTTCGACCACTAGTACATATAAATGGTCCAAAATTTGATAAAAATATTCCAAGTTCTTATCACACGTGAGTATGATTCTCGTGAACAATTTTAAAAGGTTAAACTGTGTAAACTTACGAGTAAGAATAATATGCATTAAAGAGTTGTATTACTTGTACTCCGTTTAACTTTTACAGTATACACTAGGTAGTAAAACGTGTTATTCCATCGACGGTGCTCATTTTCAGTATATCCTTTTAAGATGATGGTCAATCTCGATTGATTTCATTTATTATCATAAGCGGTTTTCATATCTACATACCGTTTTATTGCATATCTATTCGTCGGTTTTACATTTCGCAAACTTGTCCGTGTGATTTGGATCGAGAACGAAACCGAAAACTTGAAAGCAACAAACACTCAAAAGGTAAACAAAGCAGTAGGGACAGCAGAAGACAGCGTCCCTGCCCTACCTCAATTCTTCCCTATTGGCGTTTTCTAGGCGGAAGTCGACAGTGGCCAATGGAAATGCTCGATACAAAAGTCATCATTTCTACTTACTCAACAAGTTCTCCGTGCTGATGCCAAGGTGGCAGGATAGTCAAATATTTCCAGTTATGGCGGACTGGAAATCTGTAGAAAATAGAACATGTTCTATTTTCGACCAATCAGGAAAGAGTGTCGGCCATAACTGGAAATGTTTTCTGGAAATATTTCCCCGTGTATGGCGGCCTTTAGGAACAGCGTTGCCAAATCATGCACAAAAGTGGGCGGAAGTCGTCATAGAAATGTAATTTTCGGCTGCTGTTAAGGCCGCCATACACGGGGAAATATTTCCAGAAAACATTTCCAGTTATGGCCGACACTCTTTCCTGATTGGTCGAAAATAGAACATGTTCTATTTTCTACAGATTTCCAGTCCGCCATAACTGGAAATATTTGACTATCCTGCCACCTTGGCATCAGCACGGAGAACTTGTTGAGTAAGTAGAAATCATGACTTATGTATCGAGCATTCCCATTGGCCACTGTCGACTTCCGCCTAGAAAACGCCAATAGGGAAGAATTGAGGTAGGGCAGGGACGCTGTCTTCTGCTGTCCTCACTGCTTTGTTTACCTTTTGAGATGTTTGTTGTTTTCAAGCTTTCGGTTTCGTTCTCGATCCAAATCACATGGACAAGTTTGCGAAATGTAAAACCGACGAATAGATATGCAATAAAACGGTATGTAGATATGAAAACCGCTTATGATAATAAATGAAATCAATCGAGATTGACCATCATCTTAAAAGGATATACTGAAAATGAGCACCGTCGATGGAATAACACGTTTTACTACCTAGTGTATACTGTAAAAGTTAAACGGAGTACAAGTAATACAGGAAAAACAACTCTTTAATGCATATTATTCTTACTCGTAAGTTTACGCAGTTTAACCTTTTAAAATTGTTCACGAGAATCATACGTGTGATAAGAACTTAGAATATTTTTATCAAATTTTGGACCATTTATATTTACTAGTGGTCGAAATTCAACCGTAATTAATTGAATTTTTAAGTCTGAACTTTACTGAGGTTCTTTTTCAAAGAGTATACCTATATAATCATTGCTTATATATTTTTTCATTATTTTTCTATTACGTCAGCCTTGCTGAGAGTGTACAATTACGTCAGTTACTCAGGGTGTGTTGTTAGCCTTCTTCGATACCTTCGAAATTCAAAATTTTAATGTTAGTAACAATAAAAGGTAAAATTTTAGAAATTTTACCCAATAAAAAGGACAATTACAGCCTGCAGTTTCATTAATTTCTTTATACAATTCATTGTCGCAGTTTTCATTTTCTAGGTTTATTTACAAAAAAACTCCGTAAAATCGCCGTAATTTTATCCCTACTATTTATGAATCGGTTAGCAAATGTTGGCATCTCAGTTAATTGCCACCTTTTTATAATTTTTGTCATAAGTCCCTACCGTTAATTTGGTATGGAGATAAAATCCCCGTATATTCTAAATGGAATAACACTTTTTACTACCTAGCTATAGGGTATACTGTAAAAGTAAAACGGAGTACACATAATACTGGCAAAACAACTATTTTATGCATATTATTTTTACTCGTAAGTTTACACGGTTTAACCTTCGAAAATTGTTCACGAGAATCTTACGTGTGATAAGAATTAAGAATATTTTTATCGCATTTTGGATCATTTATATTTACTAGTGATCGCTCAGTGGTCGAAATTCGACCGTAATTCATTGAATTTTTAAGTCTGAACTTTACTGAGGCTCTTTTGTCAATGAGTATACCTATGTAATCATTGCTTATATATTTTTTCATTATTATTCTATTACGTCAGCTGTGAGCGTGTACAAATACGTTATTATAGGGTGTGTTGTTGGCCTTAATTCCCTTCGATACCTAGGAAATTAAAAATTTGAATGTTAGTAACAATATAAAAGACAATTACAGCTTTTAGTTTCATTAATTTTTAATACAATTCATTGTCGCAGTTTTAATTTTGTAGATTTATTTCCAAAAAACTCCTTAAATCGCCGTAATTTTATCCCTATTGTTTATGAATCAGTTTGCAAATGTTGGCATCTCAGTTAATTGCCATCTTTTATAATATTTGTAATGAGAAAACGCATAAGCTCGGATTCAACAATCGCCTTGGTCGTAAACTTCCGTTCATTTTGCACTACTTCTCGTAATTTCGACCCGAATACAATATACTACGACCAACATAAGAGTCTCTATTCAATTTCCTTTCTTTTGGTACTGATCTCGATTTCGTACGACTATTATTTCTCATTTAATTCTGCAAAAGAAAAAATGTCTGCAATTGCGCTTAAGAAAGACCAAAACGTCGCGGATCCGCCATAACTGGGAATATTTCCTGGAAATATTCCTAGAAAAATTTCCCCGTGTATGGCCGATCCACCATGTTGGATTTTTTGGAAACATTTCCAGGGAAGATTTCCTGGAAACATTTCCCCGTGTATGGCCGCCTTTAGTAGTAAATAAGGCATGAAAGTCAATTAAATTTCTACGATTTACCTGTATTATGCAAATGATATGCGTGATATGTGTAATACGGTAATTATATACGCATTAAACCTTAAGAAAATAAGTCAATGTGTTCTGTAACTTATGTAATTACCTTATAACGAGTCTATTTATTTCTCTCCGTGTAACAGTTTGAGTAGACAATTGGATTTGAACGGAAAAGATCGGTATTTTACGCATATATATTAGTCTACCAATTATTTTCATGTACACCAACAGTAGAATAGGTTAAGCTTTTATCTATAATGTAGTAACAAATGTGAAGTAGTAAGTTTTGAACTATACAATATTTATACGAAATTCTAAATTAGTTAGAATGTTTGAAAGCGAGGAAATGAGCTGGATTCATTGTGTTTATTTGATCCCATGTAGATTTTGGTCCATGTGTCGCAAATATTTGTGGAGGAAGGTGCTAATTGTAAAAACACAGAACTAGATAGATTCACAAGAATTAAGATATCTAATTCTCACGACAAGCTTTCTTTCAGTTTGGCAGGATAACCTATCAATGTAGCTTACCAAATAAGTGATTAATGCTGATAGAATCATTAGCTTTCTTTAATTTTCTATATATAGCATCCACCTGAACACAATCTTAAAATGTTTTTAAGATTTACTATGATATGTAACCAGATTTTTGGTGATTGAATCATGTTGAATGTCCCAGGTGAAAACAATCCTTTTTATTGACATTAAAGTGTTTGGATGTGTTTAATAATCAAAGGCAATAATTAAGCTAGACAGGATTAAAGTTGAAATTGGTCTATCATTCAAAACATATGCTACAAGACTTCAAAATAGGCTCAACATGGTTGATCCCAAGGGTATTAGGAGTTCAGGCATTGTTAAATACATTAAAAGTGGTATTCATTACATACTTATGAATTGATGTCTTGATTTAGAAATTTATTTGACCAAAGTTAGTACTATTAATGTTTCTCATGAATATAAAGATGTATATTTGTATTATAGTTTCTTCTTAGCTCTTAAGTGGGCATATTCTTTTTATATATGTAAGCGAATTATCAGCTTCTTTAGATGTATATCTTCTTTGTGCATAAATCGTTGAACTGCTCATGCTTTGTGCAATAAAAATACATAGATAAATAAACTAATAGTATTAAAGAAAGTATCATATCAGCGGTGGAATACACTACTTTCCCAATCAAAGGATAGGAGATAGAAGATTGTCATTCATCTTAGAATGCAATGTATTTATGATAAAAGTATCTCTTTTACACCTTTCAGTTATTTCTATCAGTAGATTCTCACTAGTTTTTCACATCTATTTTATTTGTGACAGGGTTAATGCTGTGAATAATACATATTTCCTAAGATTCACTTACGTTTTTTGTATCCACGACAAATTTTTTCCTTTTCAATATCAAATAAAACATTATTTATGATTATTATTTACTAATAAGATTAAACTGGTGATGGATTGAATTAAAAAATATTCATAGCTTAAATGTGTAGAAAAACGCCTACGAGAAGAAGAGTACACAAATTTATGGTAAAACTATTGTTTAGGACTGTTTGGGAATTTTTTTCTTTTACTAGAAATAGCCCGATTCCGATAATTTTACCCAAATTTTCACCAAAGCATATACTAATAATATTAAATTCACTCTAGTGCGACACACTTAAGGCAAACACACTGATTCAAACGTGAATTACAATCGTCTATTAATAAATTACTTGGCTTATTACTCGAAGTGTTTTGATTTCACAATGTATAAGCAGTTAGTTCAAAAATCTAAAGATGTAACACTGACAAATACCCGAAGATATTGATTTTAAGCTTACATTTATGTCAAGAATGAACGATCTTAAAAACGTTTTCACTGATAAGATTCTAAATGAAAATTCTTAATTGTAAGGTGACTATTTTATTCACAATTAATGGCTATTTATTGATTCTATAAAAGTAAAGCACCGTGTGTATTTACTAGAATATGTGGAAGTATTGACGTGCATCTTCGAGCGGGCGGCAAAGAATCCGATAATTCCTCAATAACTTTAGGGATGCGATATAATTTGATAAAATTGCTGTCCGCCACATCGAAGGGATTGTTACTGTCTATCTATGCTATCAATCTCCTTCTCGTTACTCTTAAATAATTCCTTTTCCTACGTCTCTCCTCCAAAACCGCAGCCAAAATAAGATGCCTGTCACTGCCGGTAACGACGTAACTACACCTTTTTTGAGATCGTTACGTTCTCACACTCGTTTCGATACTTAGTGAGATCTAAAAATGCTTTTTTGAGATCTCGCGCGTTACTGCGAAAACATGGCCGACTTCTCACTGTTTTGGGACTTCTCACTCGAAGTGATAGTTACACACTCGAAGCCCAGATAAATTACGTAGACGGAAGGGGAGGGATTGAAGGTTGGGGGAAGAGGGTTGCTTTCATTGTCTTTACGCAAAATAACTTTAGCTAAATCATTATATTTCCTCAAATAAAATTAAGTATAATTTAACCGTAATATCTCTTGAAATTTCGGAAGTATTGACCATTTACGAATATATAACGTTCCCTTATTCCATTGATATGAAGATATTTTCGAACTAAAAGTATGCCGAAGAACGTTTTACGATAAATATTAATATATCTGTTCGAAGACCTTGGAAACAAATTTAGCTTGCAAACCAACTGTAGCTTGCGATCCGGACGTGAGGTTTACTATCTTTATCTTACCACAAAGCAACATTTTGGACGAAAACACTTTTTCTAAAATAGAGCATCCTTCTGCCCGTTCCGAATATTTCAACGGTCGCCCTTCTTCCATAATTTTGTTGTGCAAAATTATTGTTTTTGTCGCAAAAGTGGGTTTGTGTTATGAAAAAGATAGTCACCCTCCCGTCCGGATTCCAAGCTACAGTTGGTTTGCAAGGTTATTCGGTTTCAAAGGTTTTTATTACGCCTTATATTTATTGTGACGACTACTACGTAGCTCCTCCACCCAATCTCCGCTACAAATCGAGAAATATGCGCGGCGCCGATGGGTTGAGTTGGGTAGGTAGGGTTCCTTTCGTTGAATTTAGATATTGCATATATTCTATAACATGAACGATTACTACGTAGCTCCTCCACCCAATCTCCGCTACAAATCGTGAAATATGCGCGACGCCGATGGGTTGAGTTAGGTGGTAAGGGTTTCCTTCGTTATATTAAAGAAAATTGGCCTTTTCTTAGAGTAAAATTACATAAAAATTGCCTTTTGTTACAGTAAAATTACAAAAAATGGCATTTATTTCCTAATATGTCCCCCTAGCACCCCTGCTTCACTCCATGGACCCGTAAGATTGCATTGCATAAATGATTCCAACATAAACTTCTTCGAATTATAATTGCTCACTGATTTTCGGCATAATCACACTTTCCGGTATCTTAAATACATCGTATTACATGCTACATTTGATAATATTTGGTGTTTTTTTCGAGATTTTCATACTTCAGTACCTTCCCACCCAACACCCCTGTTTACTCAGTGCGCCCGTATACTAGACATTATTTACGAATTTTAGGCTATTCGAGACATGAAACTCGACGATCACCGCTACATCTGGCGTCAAAACGCCATAACTAAGACTTCAAACATGGTTTCCGAGGGCCATTCCTGTCCGTCCGTCACTTAAATCGAGATATCTCAGTCATTATAGTAGGTACTAACTTGCATTAAATATAACTATAAGCCGCCATCTTTGATGTATAATCCCTGAAAATATCATCGAAATCGGGCTAAATCTAGTGGGGGAAAAAAAAATAATGGCTGACGGTGCCAAACGGCAAATTTACCAAAACTCTGAATAATAATAAGTTTATCTGTTAATAACTCTCTTAATTTCCAATAAAACCTTTATTAACTTATCATGTGTAGCTTATAGTTACAGCGGTGATAAGACAAGGAACAAGGTAGTTAGCCACGAACGCCAATAATGTGTTCGTACGGTTTTGTTGCATATGCTACGATTATCCCTTTTTAATTTTTTATTGCGTCTAAACTAATACCCATTCAGAAAACCCCGTTTCAAGAACTCCCCCCTCCCGGTAACCCATCCCCTCTGGCTGCATTCTGGCTTTGCTACCGCGACTTCGGCGCTGTCTTCCAACTCATCCTCCAACGCCAAACGATTGCTTAGGCTACGGCCACACGTGCGTTTTTTCACGCAGATTTGCAGCGTGAAAACAAGCTACAAATATGAGCAGCATTAAATGTTATGCGATATGCCACAAGCAGCGTGTTTTCCCGCAGCTGGGGATTTTAGCCGGCGCGTCACCGAAGTCGCCCGCCGAAAAATAGGCGGGGGTCTATTTTTTCTGCTGCATTTTAAGCTTTTACCTGGCCACACGGGCGGGAAAAGACGCGGCGTCTCACATTGCTGTGGAGTACTACTCGCTGCTCGGTCATTGCAGTACTTGTGCTCTCACTTTGGATCACTTTGATAGTGAAAGAATAATTTTGGAGGTGGAACAGAACCCATGTATTTATGACATGAAGCATCAAGACTTCAAGAACCGGGAACTGAAGAGAAGTGCTTGGATGACAGTCACCAGGAGTGTGATATGAGACCAGTGGGAAGAAATGGACGAGGAGAGCAAACAAAACATCGGTGAGTATTCTTTCTTTATTTAAATTTGTTTTGGTCCAAGAATTTGCAATGGAAATGAAGTCAAAATAAAAATAAGGTTTTAGCAACAGGTTTATTAAAATAAAGGTTTCTTTAGCAAAATGTATGAGTTTGACCCAAAAGAGCGTTTTGATAGACGTGTTTAACGAGCTGAATTAAAATACTGACAAATAATGACAAAAATTTTCAACGGTAATTGGAGATTAATCAGGGATACATTCTAATTTATGCAGCAAATGCTTACCAAGTTCTCGTTCATTAGAACGTTTTTCATTTAATAGCCTTAGATGTTGCAATAATGATTTTGCCAAGGAACATCGCCTTCTTTGATACAGTAGTAAGACCTATAGCGATCCCTTGTTTGTACTTCAACATTATTTCCTCTAGACAATCAAGAAAAACAATGTAAATTTTCCACACTTTTATTTTACTGACGACCGGTTTCACTACCGGAGTAGCATCTTCCGGTAAACTGGTCGTCAGTAAAATTAAAGTGTGGAAAATTTACATTGTTTATCTTCATTATCTAAATGGCTTTCCACAAAGTAACGCCTGATCATCTAGATTTCATTATTTCCTCTTGTTCCAATAGATGGAATGCTCTCCATTGGGCATGTTAGTGTGTCCTCGAAATTGTATCCATCTTGTTGCCTGACGAAGTTATGGAGCACGCAGCT
Source organism: Sympetrum striolatum (assembly GCA_947579665.1). Taxonomy (NCBI): domain Eukaryota; kingdom Metazoa; phylum Arthropoda; class Insecta; order Odonata; family Libellulidae; genus Sympetrum; species Sympetrum striolatum. Next base: position 127,659,883 of record OX388342.1, read on the forward strand.
TGTACGATATTGTCAATGCTTACATCAAGATGGCGATGGAATATACGCCATTGATTAGCTAAAATTCCGAAACCACATTCAACATAGCGCCTCGCTCTATACAGCCTGTAGTTGTAGTAGTAGTAGTATTGCAAAAAGTGCTTCGACAGCTTAGGGCATTTCGCGCATTGGCTCCCACCGGGATTCGAATCCGGGACAGCTTTCACCAATGGCAAACGCGCTGTCCACATGACTATCCGGGAGCCTGACAGCCTGTAGTTAAATATTCGTTCTTTCCAAGTCATATTCTTAGCAGGGTATGGTCTCATGATGTTTTCGCACATTACAAATGCTTTATCACCTACAAACACGTATGGCATCGGTACACTGGATGGATCATTAGGTAAATGCGTTGGTGGAGGTAATCTCAGAGTTTTTTGGAAAAAAGAAAGAGTACACGGCTGTTAGTAATTAATTTAAAAATTAATTTAAAAATTAATTTAAAAAGAAAAAACTCCAATTGCCGTAATTCAACCAAGTAAGAAAACACTGTGACTTACCTTGGGGTGGTTCCACTGCTTCATCTGGAGAGTCCAACGTTGCAGGGGAACACCGGTTTTTGGACACTAAGTCAGTCCGACATAGCTACTGAGGATGGAAACTTAGTTTCCGAAATACGTATATGGTGTCCAAAAACCGGTGTTCCCCTGCAACGTTGGACTCTCCAGATGAAGCAGTGGAACCACCCCAAGGTATGTCACAGTGTTTTCTTACTTGGTTGAATTACGGCAATTGGAGTTTTTTCTTTTTAAATTAATTTTTAAATCAGAGTTTTTTATAAATTCTTTTGCCTAAATCACTTGCTTTCAAAATATTTGAATCACCCTCACGACCGAATGACCCTGCATCAATATATCTAAAATAGTAATTACTATCAACGACTGCCATTAGTACAATTGAAAAAAACTTTTTTAATTGAAAAACTCACTACCTGCACCCCATGGCTTCAAAATACGGATGTGTTTGACGTCAATAGCTCTGATACAATGTGGAAAGTTTGCTCTCCTCTCAAAAAAATCACTGATCCCCTTCCATTCTTCTACAGTAGACACATTCATATACTCCTCTTTCATTGTATCCCAAATGGCTGAACAAGTATCGCGAATAATTAAGGAAACGAGTAAAATGTAGCTTGCATACTGCAAGCAGATCGAAAAAAATAATTTAAAATTGGCATAATATCGGGACGGCCCTCCAAAGAAAAAGAATAGGATTGAAAATATTCTTCAAATTCGCAGCAATTTCATCGTCTGGCATCGAACCCGGGACTTCCTGGTGAACTTACTATGCACTACAATAGAAGATCTCCATGTCTAACTATGTGTGAAAATTCAAGCAGAAATATTGGCTGCAAATGCCTGAAACGACGTCCTACCTTTCACGAAAGTAAATGGCTCTCTGGATTCGAACCAAGGATATCTAGGAATTCTAAAATATGTTCTTGAAATGTATCTATGATTTCCATCTATATGCGGAATTTCAAGTTTCTATTTTATTGGCAAAGGTTTCAAAATAATTCCTAAAAATCGGATCAACTTCTGATTGCAGAGACACCTGGTGTCGAACCCAGGACATATTGTAAGCGGTGAATGCACAGATTGATTTTTTAAGACTTGCTCTTCTATCATGCGAAGTTTGAAGTCGATAGCATATAGGGAAGTACCTAAATATTGTTTCCGTTATCTCCGTAAGAAATGCATTGAGAAGTGCAAATGGTCCTCTGGGATCGAACCAAGGACCATCTGCGAACATGTAAAATTTGAAAATAAAATATATTTATAATATCTATCGACTTGCCGAGTTTCAAGAATCCATGTTATCGGGAAAGGATCCAAAAAAAATCTTCAATATCGCCGCAATGCATTTTAAACGGCCGATTTTTGCCCCGACCTAGCATCGAACCATGGACCATATTCGGCGATGTCTTTCTGATTTACGTTAGAGTTGCACGGCTTCTAGCTATCCCTATAATTTCAACGCTCTGGTTTTCTGGGAAGGGCACCAAAAAAAATTTTGAAAATCCCCGCCATGTATCCTTATGGAGAAAATCGCGACTTTGGGGCCCTCTGGAATCGAACCCATGACACTGAGGTTCAAAATCGCAATTTTTCTGGTGGTTGTACGTTATGGCCAATACGTCGTAAAAATTTCGAGTCAATGACGCCAGTAGTTTAGCCTGTGAATTAGTATCCTATCTGGGTATCTGGGTATATACATGAATGAATCCGGAGAAGCATCTATATATAATAGATAGTGGAACGCCCAAGCAGAAATTCGAAGTGTAGAGATCGAATTGGAGTTTCCAGAACCCAAATATCTCAAAGTAATAGAATTATTATAGCAAAAGAAAAATTCTTAGCAGTAAGAATTATTAATAAATGACTTTGGTATATATTTCTATATTCAGTTATTATTTGTTAAATAGGTTAGCTATACCATTTTCCGTATTCCTATGCGGAAAATTAAAATAGAATACTATACTCTTATATTTTCAGGAAAAGAAGTGCAAAGACGTTGGAAGAGCATGAAGGATAGTTACCTCAGATATCTCAGAAGCGATGGGGGTAAAAGTGGCGATGCTAGTAAAAAAAGGAAGCCTTATGTTTACTACAAACAAATGAGCTTTCTTCAATCAGTATGTGATCAAAGACAGTAAGTAGCCTATATATTTAACATAAACTAATTTATTTATGAAAAATTATCATCTTTTTTACCTTACTTTGCTTCTCTGTACATGCCTAAGGTCTGTGAGAGGATCTATTAAGCAAAGTAAGGGATCGCAATATAGATATATAACTTACTATATGGCACCAACTACATATTTAGCGCTGCCTAACCTGCCTCCCCCTCCCGTTCCGCTACGGTCTTGCTTTGCCTTCACATATGTTATGTAATAAATCTATTTTTTAACAACGGAGTGTATACTATATACTACGTAATCTATGTTAATACAGTAGTTATATTTTTTGCATTGTAGCCAACCCGGCAATCACTGTCATTCGTTAATTTTTGAAGGCGATTATATTTAATGCCTACTTCTTTTACTGAACCTCCGGAAACATGAATGATGACCTGAATAAAGCAAATTAAAGATATCCAGTTAATGCAGACTTACACTGTAAAAGTGAGAAACCCTCAACCTCAGTTCTCAAATCTGTCTTCTGTTTGCAGCCTCGTTTCATCCACTCCAGATACCCCAGTAACTGCAGCAAACGAGTTGGAGGAGTCTTTAGTCTAAACGGCATATTTGTAAAGTTAAAATATTATAACACTATGGTATTGCCAACATGTATAATTTACTTTGAAACAATAAATCTCATTTCAATGTTACTGCGAGTTTCTCTTCTGCAGTTATACAATCCCGCATCGTGGTGTCTTGTTTTGAGATCTTCACAATCACCTTCGATAGCAGTATTTCAAATGAAGAGGTGGACATCCTATAGTACTCAAAAAACTTGTCAGGATATTTCTTGAGGGTGTTATGTAAAAGCACAAACTTCCCCTTCGTTGATCTATCGTGGACAATTGGATGGATCCAGAATTTTCTCTTGCGTCGATCACGTCGACGACGAACAACTAACAACGCACATATTGTATTTACTGCATTTTTATTTAGACTTGCATCACACGGATTCATGTTTGCTCTAACGTTCGTTCACCAGCAATGATTGAGAAAGACTGCCGTTTTTCACGCGCCGTGTGGCCGGGTCCACGGCAAGATTTCAAGCAGCAGGAAAACAAGCCAATGGTGGAATAAGATGGCATATCGTGGCATTTCCTTTATTTTCGCGGCATATCATGCATTTCGTGGCATATCGGGGCATCTGTTGGCATTTCGTGGCATGTTGTGGAAAATTCGTGGCTTATTGTAGCATAAGATGGCACAACGTGGCATTTCCTCTCTTTTCGTGGCATTTCGTGGCATATCTTGCATTTCGTTGCATATCTGGGTATATCGGGGTATATCTCGGCATTTCGTGGAATATCGTAGTAATTCCTGGCAAATAGCGGCAAAAGATGGCATACGTGGCATTTCCTTTATTTTCGTGGCATTTCGTGGCAAATCTTGCATTTCGTGGCATATCGGGGCATATTGGGGTATATCTTGGCATTTCGTGGAATATCGATGATTTTCGTAGCAAATCGTGGCATGGCATATTGGCATATTGTTTAATTTCCATGATTTTCGTGGCATTTCATGGCATATCTTGCATATCTGGGCATATCAGGGCATCTCTTGGCATTTTGTGGCATATCATGGAAATTCCATGCTTATCGTGGCATAAGATGGCATATCGCGGCATTTCCTATATTTTCATTGCATTTTGTGGCATCTCTTGCATTTCGTTGCTTATCGGGGACTCATGGCATATCCTGGAAATTCGTGGCATATCGTGGCATAAGATGGCATCTAGTCGCATTTCGTTTATTTTCGAGGCATTTCGTGGCATATTGTGGTTATTCCTGGCAAATCGTGGCACAAGATGGCATATCGTGGCATTTCCTTTATTTTCGTGGTATTTCGTGGCAAATCTTGCATTTCGTGGCATATCGGGGCATCTCTTGGCATTTCGTGGCATATCGTGAATATTCATGGCATATCGTGGCATAAGATGGCATATCGTGGCATTTCCTTTATTCTCATGGCATTTCGTGGCATCTCTTGAATTTCGTGGCTTATCTGGGCATCTCTTGGCAGTTGGTGGCATATCGTGGTAATGCGTGGCATATCGTGACATAAGATGGCATATCGTGGCATTTCCTTTATTTTCGTGGCATATCATGCCATATTTTGCATTTCTTGGCATATCAAGCTTCTCTTGGCATTCGTTGAGTATCGTGGTAATTCCTGGGAAATAGTGGCAAAAGATGGCATACGTGGCGTTTCCATTATTTTCATGGCATTTCGTGGCATATTTTGCATTTCGTGGCTTATCAGGGCATCTCTTGTTATTTCGTGGCATATCCTGTAAATCCATGACATATCGTGGCAAAAGATGGCCTATCGTGGCATTTTAATTTATTTTCGTTGCATTTCGTGGCATATTGGGGATCTCTTGGCATTTCATGACTTATCGTGGAAATTCGTTGCTCATCGTGGCATAAGATGGCATATCTTGGCATTTCCTTTATTTTCGTGGCATTTCGTGGCAAATCTTGCATTTCGTGGCATTTTTGGGCATCTCTTGTAATGTCATGACATATCGTGGAAATTCGTGGAATTTCATAGCATAAGATTACTTATCGTTGCATTTCCTTTATTTTCGTGGCATTTCATGGCAAGTCTTGCATTTCATAGCATATCTGGGCATTTCTTGGTATTTCGTGGCACATCGTGTAATTTCGTGACATTTCGTGGATAAGATGGCATATCATGGCATTTCCTTTATTTTCGTGGCATATCTTTCATTTCGTGATATATCGGGGCATTTCGTGGCATATCACGGAAATTCCATGCTTATTTGGGCATAAGATGGCATATCGTGGCATTTCTTATATTTACATGGCATTTCGTGGCATCTATTGCATTTCGTGGCTTAATGAGGCATCTCTTGGCATATCGTTGCATATCGTTGAAGTTTGTGGCATATCGTGGCATAAGTTGGCACATCGTTGCGTTTCCTTTATTTTCGTGGCATTCAGTGGCATATCTAGCAATCTGTGGCAAATCGGGGGATCTCTTGGCATTTCGTGGCATATCGTTGGAATTCATGGCATATGGTGGCATAAGATGGCATATCGTAGCATTTCCTTTATTTTCGGGGCATATCTTGCATTTCGTGGCATATCGGGGCATCTCTTGGCATTTCGTTTCATATCGTTGAAATTTTTGGCATATCGTGGCTATTCCTAGATTTTCGTGGCATTTCGTGGCATATATACATCTCTTGTTATTTCGTGGCATATCGAGGAAATTCGTGGCATATCGTTGCATTTCCTTTATTTTCGAGGAATTTGGTGGCATATCTTGCATTTCTTGGCATATCGGGTATCTCTCCGCATTTCGTGGCATATCTTGGAATATCGTGGCATATCTTGGAATATCGTGGCTTATCGTTGCATATGATGACATATCGTGGCATTTCCTTTATTTTCGTGGCGTTTAGAGGCATATCTAGCCATCTGTGGCAAATTGGGTCATCTCTTGGCATTTCGTGGCATATTGTTGAAATTCGTGGCATATGGTGGCATAAGATGGCATATCGTTGAAATTCCCTTATCTTCGTGGCATTTTGACGCATATCTTGCATTTCGTGGCATATCTTGCATTTCGTAGCATTTCGTGGCATATTGTGAAAATTCGTTCTTTATCGTAGCATAAGATGTCTTATCGTGGCATTTCCTTTATTTTCGTGGCATTTCGTGGCAAATCTTGCATTTCGTGGCATATCGGGGCATCTCTAGTTATTTCGTGGCATACCATGGAAATTCCATGCTTATCGTGGCATAAGATGGCATATCGTGGCATTTCCTATATTTGCATAGCATTTCATGGCATCTCTTGCATTTCGTGGCTTACCCTGAAAATTCGTGGCATATCGTGGTATAAGATGGCATATCGTGGCATTTCGTTGATTTTCGTGGCATTTCGTGGCAACACTTGCATTTGTGGCTTATCGGGGCATCTCTTGGCATTTCGTGGCATATCCTTGAATATTGTGGCATAAGATGGCATATCGTGGCATTTCGTTTATACTCGAGGCATTTAGTTGCATATCAGGGCATCTCTTGGCATTTTGTGGCATATCGTAGAATTTCGTGGCTTATCGTGGCATATGATGGCATATCTTGGCATTTCCTTTATTTTCGTGGAATTAAGTGGCATATCTAGCAATCTGTGGCAATTCGGGGCATTTCTTGGCATTTCGTGGCATATCGTTGGAATTCGTGGCATATGGTGGCAAAAGATGTCATATCGTGGCATTTCCTTAATTTTTGTGGCATTTCATTGCATATCTTGCATTTTGTTGCTTATCGGGGCATCTCCTATATTTCGTGGCATATCTAGCCATCTGTGGCAAAGTATCTCTTGGCATTTCGTGGCATATCGTTGAAATTCGTGGCATATTGTTGAATAAGATGGCATATCGTGGCATTTCCTTTATTTTCGTGGCATATCTTTGCATATTTTTCATTTCGTGACATATCGGTCATCTCTTGGCATTTCGTGGCATATCGTGGAAATTCCTGGCAAATCGTTGCAAAAGATTTCATATCGTGGCATTTGCTTTATTTCCGTGGCATTTCGTGGCAAATCTTGCATTTCGTGGCATACCTGGGCATCTCTTGGAATTTCGTAGTATATCGTGGAATTTCGTGGCTTATCGTGGCATATTATTGCATATCGTGGTATTTCCTTTATTTTCGTGGCATTTAGTGGAATATCCAGCAATCTGTGGCAAATCAAGGCATCTCTTGGCATTTTGTGGCATATCGTTGGAATTCGTTGCATATGGTGTCATAAGATATCATATCATGGCATTTCCTTTATTTTTGTGGCATATCTTGCATTTTGTTGCATATCGGGCATCTCTCGGCATTTCGTGGCATATCTTGGAATATCGTGGCATATCTTGGAATATCGTGGCTTATCGTTGCATATGATGGCATATCGTGGCATTTCCTTTATTTTCGTGGCGTTTAGTGGCATATCTAGCCATCTGTGGCAAATTGGGTCATCTCTTGTCATTTCGTGGCATATTGTTGAAATTCGTGGCATATGGTGGCATAAGGTGGCATATCGTGGAAATTCCCTTATCTTCGTGGCATTTCGTGGCATATCTTGCATTTCGTGGCATATCTTGCATTTCGTGATATATCTTGCATTTCGTAGCATTTCGTGGCATATTGTGGAAATTCGTTGTTTATCGTAGCATAAGATGTCTTATCGTGGCATTTCCATTATTTTCATGGCATTTCGTGGCTTATCGGGTCATCTCTTGGCATTTCCTTGGATATCGTGGAAATACGTGGGATATCGTGGCATATCGTCGCATAAGATGGCAAATCGTGGCATTTCCTTAATTTTCGTGGCATATCGTGACATATCTTGCGTTTCGTGGCATATAGGGGATCTCTTGGTATTTTTCGGCATATCGTGTTAATTCCTGGCAAATCACAGCAAAAGATAGCATATCGTGGCATTTCCTTTATGTTCGTGGCATATCATGCATTTCGTATCATATTGGGGCACCTCTTGGTATTTCGTGGCCTATTGTGGAAATTCGCGGCATATCGTGGCATAAGACTGCATATTGTTGAATTTCCATGATATTCGTGGCATTTCGTGGCATTTTTGGGCATCTCTTGTAATGTCATGACATATCGTGGAAATTCGTGGAATATCATAGCATAAGATTACTTATCGTTGCATTTCCTTTATTTTCGTGGCATTTCATGGCAAGTCTTGCATTTCATAGCATATCTGGGCATTTCTTGGTATTTCGTGGCACATCGTGTAATTTCGTGACATTTCGTGGATAAGATGGCATATCATGGCATTTCCTTTATTTTCGTGGCATATCTTTCATTTCGTGATATATCGGGGCATTTCGTGGCATATCACGGAAATTCCATGCTTATTTGGGCATAAGATGGCATATCGTGGCATTTCTTATATTTACATGGCATTTCGTGGCATCTATTGCATTTCGTGGCTTAATGAGGCATCTCTTGGCATATCGTTGCATATCGTTGAAGTTTGTGGCATATCGTGGCATAAGTTGGCACATCGTTGCGTTTCCTTTATTTTCGTGGCATTCAGTGGCATATCTAGCAATCTGTGGCAAATCGGGGGATCTCTTGGCATTTCGTGGCATATCGTTGGAATTCATGGCATATGGTGGCATAAGATGGCATATCGTGGCATTTCCTTTATTTTCGGGGCATATCTTGCATTTCGTGGCATATCGGGGCATCTCTTGGCATTTCGTTTCATATCGTTGAAATTTTTGGCATATCGTGGCTATTCCTAGATTTTCGTGGCATTTCGTGGCATATATACATCTCTTGTTATTTCGTGGCATATCGAGGAAATTCGTGGCATATCGTTGCATTTCCTTTATTTTCGAGGAATTTGGTGGCATATCTTGCATTTCTTGGCATATCGGGTATCTCTCCGCATTTCGTGGCATATCTTGGAATATCGTGGCATATCTTGGAATATCGTGGCTTATCGTTGCATATGATGACATATCGTGGCATTTCCTTTATTTTCGTGGCGTTTAGAGGCATATCTAGCCATCTGTGGCAAATTGGGTCATCTCTTGGCATTTCGTGGCATATTGTTGAAATTCGTGGCATATGGTGGCATAAGATGGCATATCGTTGAAATTCCCTTATCTTCGTGGCATTTTGACGCATATCTTGCATTTCGTGGCATATCTTGCATTTCGTAGCATTTCGTGGCATATTGTGAAAATTCGTTCTTTATCGTAGCATAAGATGTCTTATCGTGGCATTTCCTTTATTTTCGTGGCATTTCGTGGCAAATCTTGCATTTCGTGGCATATCGGGGCATCTCTAGTTATTTCGTGGCATACCATGGAAATTCCATGCTTATCGTGGCATAAGATGGCATATCGTGGCATTTCCTATATTTGCATAGCATTTCATGGCATCTCTTGCATTTCGTGGCTTACCCTGAAAATTCGTGGCATATCGTGGTATAAGATGGCATATCGTGGCATTTCGTTGATTTTCGTGGCATTTCGTGGCAACACTTGCATTTGTGGCTTATCGGGGCATCTCTTGGCATTTCGTGGCATATCCTTGAATATTGTGGCATAAGATGGCATATCGTGGCATTTCGTTTATACTCGAGGCATTTAGTTGCATATCAGGGCATCTCTTGGCATTTTGTGGCATATCGTAGAATTTCGTGGCTTATCGTGGCATATGATGGCATATCTTGGCATTTCCTTTATTTTCGTGGAATTAAGTGGCATATCTAGCAATCTGTGGCAATTCGGGGCATTTCTTGGCATTTCGTGGCATATCGTTGGAATTCGTGGCATATGGTGGCAAAAGATGTCATATCGTGGCATTTCCTTAATTTTTGTGGCATTTCATTGCATATCTTGCATTTTGTTGCTTATCGGGGCATCTCCTATATTTCGTGGCATATCTAGCCATCTGTGGCAAAGTATCTCTTGGCATTTCGTGGCATATCGTTGAAATTCGTGGCATATTGTTGAATAAGATGGCATATCGTGGCATTTCCTTTATTTTCGTGGCATATCTTTGCATATTTTTCATTTCGTGACATATCGGTCATCTCTTGGCATTTCGTGGCATATCGTGGAAATTCCTGGCAAATCGTTGCAAAAGATTTCATATCGTGGCATTTGCTTTATTTCCGTGGCATTTCGTGGCAAATCTTGCATTTCGTGGCATACCTGGGCATCTCTTGGAATTTCGTAGTATATCGTGGAATTTCGTGGCTTATCGTGGCATATTATTGCATATCGTGGTATTTCCTTTATTTTCGTGGCATTTAGTGGAATATCCAGCAATCTGTGGCAAATCAAGGCATCTCTTGGCATTTTGTGGCATATCGTTGGAATTCGTTGCATATGGTGTCATAAGATATCATATCATGGCATTTCCTTTATTTTTGTGGCATATCTTGCATTTTGTTGCATATCGGGCATCTCTCGGCATTTCGTGGCATATCTTGGAATATCGTGGCATATCTTGGAATATCGTGGCTTATCGTTGCATATGATGGCATATCGTGGCATTTCCTTTATTTTCGTGGCGTTTAGTGGCATATCTAGCCATCTGTGGCAAATTGGGTCATCTCTTGTCATTTCGTGGCATATTGTTGAAATTCGTGGCATATGGTGGCATAAGGTGGCATATCGTGGAAATTCCCTTATCTTCGTGGCATTTCGTGGCATATCTTGCATTTCGTGGCATATCTTGCATTTCGTGATATATCTTGCATTTCGTAGCATTTCGTGGCATATTGTGGAAATTCGTTGTTTATCGTAGCATAAGATGTCTTATCGTGGCATTTCCATTATTTTCATGGCATTTCGTGGCTTATCGGGTCATCTCTTGGCATTTCCTTGGATATCGTGGAAATACGTGGGATATCGTGGCATATCGTCGCATAAGATGGCAAATCGTGGCATTTCCTTAATTTTCGTGGCATATCGTGACATATCTTGCGTTTCGTGGCATATAGGGGATCTCTTGGTATTTTTCGGCATATCGTGTTAATTCCTGGCAAATCACAGCAAAAGATAGCATATCGTGGCATTTCCTTTATGTTCGTGGCATATCATGCATTTCGTATCATATTGGGGCACCTCTTGGTATTTCGTGGCCTATTGTGGAAATTCGCGGCATATCGTGGCATAAGACTGCATATTGTTGAATTTCCATGATATTCGTGGCATTTCGTGGCATTTTTGGGCATCTCTTGTAATGTCATGACATATCGTGGAAATTCGTGGAATATCATAGCATAAGATTACTTATCGTTGCATTTCCTTTATTTTCGTGGCATTTCATGGCAAGTCTTGCATTTCATAGCATATCTGGGCATTTCTTGGTATTTCGTGACACATCGTGTAATTTCGTGACATTTCGTGGATAAGATGGCATATCATGGCATTTCCTTTATTTTCGTGGCATATCTTTCATTTCGTGATATATCGGGGCATTTCGTGACATATCACGGAAATTCCATGCTTATTTGGGCATAAGATGGCATATCGTGGCATTTCTTATATTTACATGGCATTTCGTGGCATCTATTGCATTTCGTGGCTTAATGAGGCATCTCTTGGCATATCGTTGCATATCGTTGAAGTTTGTGGCATATCGTGGCATAAGTTGGCACATCGTTGCGTTTCCTTTATTTTCGTGGCATTCAGTGGCATATCTAGCAATCTGTGGCAAATCGGGGGATCTCTTGGCATTTCGTGGCATATCGTTGGAATTCATGGCATATGGTGGCATAAGATGGCATATCGTGGCATTTCCTTTATTTTCGGGGCATATCTTGCATTTCGTGGCATATCGGGGCATCTCTTGGCATTTCGTTTCATATCGTTGAAATGTTTGGCATATCGTGGCATAAGATTGCATATCGTGGCTATTCCTAGATTTTCGTGGCATTTCGTGGCATATATATTGCATTTCGTGGCATTTCGGGGCATCTCTTGTTATTTCGTGGCATATCGAGGAAATTCGTGGCATATCGTTGCATTTCCTTTATTTTCGAGGAATTTGGTGGCATATCTTGCATTTCTTGGCATATCGGGTATCTCTTGGCATTTTTTCTCATATCGTGGTATTCGTGGCATATCGTGGCATATGGCGTATTATTGATCACGATTAGTATAAAATTTACCAATGGTTGTATAATTGCTTGAATATCGATGAGCTCTTAGAACAATGTCAGATAGAATATTTATGCTTGCTGCTCATTGATCTTTCTACCGACCATTTGTTTATTATAAAGGCCCTTTTAGTTTACGTTGTTTTCGACACCTTGGAATTTTACATTTGTAGCCTAACCAAATTCCAACTTACTAGTTCGATGCAAGAATATAGAATATTAAATGAACATCCACGGTGTTCGAGATGTAAAAAATTACTTCGTTGAGACGTTGTATTTTAATGTAGTGATTTTACCGGTGATGATCTATGATACCATTTCTTCAGTATTCCTAAATTGTTTGACACATTACACCTTGGTACATTATAATCAATTGTCTGACACCTTGTGTATTGGATAATAAGTCTTCGTTGTTTTCTCATATTTTTATATCCATTGTATTTAATATTATTGTAGTTGATATACATACTTAATGCAAATATTAAGAAATAAACTTTTGGAAAGTTGTGACATTATAAACAAGCGATGCCAAGAGTTATTGTTCAAATCCTGTAGATCCAATAATACGATAATAATTTTTTACCGAATAGCGATTTTTGCCTTCATTATATGACTTCTATATAAGCAGAGGTACTGTGGTGAGGATGGTCCTCACTCCCCGCCTCGCGGCAGAGTAAGTCAGACGGGACAATGTGATGACAATGTCGTCCCTAATAAGCTAAATATGCAGTGCTCAAAGAATATCGAGTACAAATCGCAGTTATCTTCAATTAAATAATCAAATTAAACAAATAATCTTGAATTTAAAGTAACTAAATTGGAATAGAAGTTTCAAAGATAATCCTCATTTAATCGTCGAACTCGCACTTAATTTATGTGAATTAAAATAACAATTGAATTTCTCGTATTTTAATGCTCTTTCGAATTCTTATGACCTTGCGAACTCGCTAATTTATTTTCGAAAGATAAAATGAAGCCCTAAAAATTGATGAACTATAGATGTATAATTAATAGAAATGTGTCGCCGTTGCTATGATACAAGTGAAAATCATTATTTATCTCTCGTAAAAACTATCCTATGTTTTTGACGGAGGAAAAATTAAACGAAAATTTCAGAAAGAATAACATATATTGATTTTTAGTAGCATATTTGTATATATTCGTTACATCAATGAAAAACGTAACTGTATAAATAAAATGTAGCTCAAATAAGTAAGTTGGGGCCTAATTTTCTAAGATATATTACGAAATAAATGGATAAATAGGATGCTGAGAAAAAAATATAAGAAAACACCAAAGGTTACTATCCAAAACGCAAGGGTTAGTTAATATGTCACACAGATGAGGAATGTCGAAAAGGTAATATTAAATTAAAATACTAAGTCCCGTTGAAGTATTATTTTAAATCTCAAACATCATGGTTGTATAATTAAAATTCTAAAGCCTTGTGTCGTACCTGGTAATTTACAAATATCTATATACTGTGGCATATTATTAAAGAAATCCTCTCACATTAAACACACGCTTTACTTTTGATCGATAAACCGTTCTGAGATCATTTCAAATTTTTAGAAAATAACTTTTACTTGTGAGACTTGAATAATGTATGAATACTTATAATAATTTAGCAAGGAAAGCATTTGGAAATTCACTGCGTTGTTAAAAATATGCTACTCTTGTACCGTTAAAAATTAGAAACTAATGGTTTAAACAAAACAATTGCCAAGGCCGTTGAACAATAAGCCAGAAGATATCACTGTAAAAATAACTAACCTAAATCGGGAATTCGGAAGACAATTTTCTGATTATCCATCTCTTTCGTTGTCACATCCTAGACACCTCGAAGAATCATCCAAAAGCGTTAGTATTCACTTCCTCGAAACATGAAAATGAAAATGCAAAATTTAAGAAAGTATTTAATTAATTATTTCCAAAATGTATTGTAGACTTAATGTACAAGTGCGAGCAGACTCCGGTTCCAATTGCTCAAACGAGGAACTCCAAAGTGACATACTGGGGTGTTGCTGTTGTACCAAAGCAAAGATATGTCATTCCATTCGACAAGGTAATGTCCCCTCAAGTAACCGATTTTGACCAAATTTGGAAGATCGCTTTGATTTGATAAGAAAATGAAATCTCCCAAGCCGTTTTGTAACTAACGCAACAGTTTATGAAATATTGCAATGTTTAAAAATTGAAATTTTACAAAAGTGCCTTCGCATTCGAGGCCATATCTCCGGTAATATAGAAGATAAAAATACACAGCATAGCTTAATTTAAAGGTCTTTTGTTAGGAAAGGTAAGCATAGGAAGGTTTTATAAAATTTTAACAATTTAATAAAGTTTATAGCAATTTTAAGTTTTCAAATTGATTTTTTACAGTTTACCTATACCTTCGATTTTTCTTTTTTTTATATGTTGTACTTACAACCCTCCTCTACAATTTAAAAAACATTTGGCGTGGGTGATATTTCATTTAAGAAAGAAAAAACGTTTTGAGTATAGGCGTGACGCTCGCCGGCTCGCTCGCTGAACGTTCGGAAGTGTGGCTTCTCATATCTCAGCACGCTTATTCATCCATCCGCTTTTCACCAATTTAAATGTTAACCGACCCTTTAATTCCCTTCACCCTTGACGTTCGCCATTTGCTTCCCGCTGAAGTTACCGTCAGTGCGACATTTGCAATTGCATCTCAGGGTTCTCAGTCTGAGTCATCTGTGAGTCCCACGAAAGAGAGCGGGACTGATGAAACCAATGGGAGTCATTACACTCCGGGAAAAGAAAGTCGCTTGGGCTGACTGAATGAGACGCTACAATTCCTCGATCAAACTCCTATTTCAAGCAAAAAAACGCAAAGATCATGGAAATTATACGGCGAGGAAATTGAAAAAAGCTACCACTGCTTTGACATTATGTCTTCAAAAGGTGACCGGTAAGGAGGTGAAAATTCAAGAAGATATTTACATTTACATTTAAACCCTGCAATCCGCCAGTGGCGCGTGGCAGGGGGCATATTCTTTCATCGGAAGAACAGGAAGTCTACTTCCACCAAGCTGGCAAGGAAATGATTATGCACCTGAAGGATAAGTTCGCCCACGCCCCAAAAGTGAGTGAATAAATTCTAATTTTATCTGTCTTGCCTAAATCATGGAGTGTTTCAAAGATAAAGCAGGATTTTCAAGCGGCATATTTGGTCAGAAAGATGATGAAGTACGTATCTGAGCAAGGAATATTTTGCTGTGCGAACGCGAGACGAAGCAAATCTCTCTCGAAAGAAACTAAGCTGAAAGTGATCGAGTTCTACCAAGTTCTACCATGAGCCAGACATTAGCAGAGAAATGGCGGACAATAAAGAGTATAAAAGCATAAAAGAGGGAAATTTGCTCGTAGCAATGCAAAAAAGGCTAATTCTTTGTAATTTGAGGGAAGACTAAGAAGCCTTCAAAGAAAAACATCCCAATGTAAAGATTCTCCAAATTTGCGGATTTGAGGCCCCCTGAGTGTGTGTTGGCTGGTGCACCTGCAACACAAACCATATGCGTCTGCACGATCCACCAGAATTTCTAGCTACAATATCTCGGTGCTGGATTAGAGCAAATCAAGTCGGATAACGGAGATTCATTGTTTAAAAATTATCGGGACTGCCTGGATTTCTCACTTTGCCGCCATCCATCAGAAATGTGCTTTATGGGTGAAATAATGTTATGGGAAGACCCAGAAAACGTCGTAAGAAAATGTGGGAGCACATATAGAATGACTGAAATCATTTCAGAGTATTTCCGGGAAAACTGTTCCGATGAAGTACGTTTCAGGCAATGGACTCAATAAAATCGTAGTAGTAGTAGTATTGCTAAAAGTGCTTCCACAGCTTAGGTCATTTCGCACATTGGCACCCTCCGGGATTCGAACCCGGAACCGCTTTCACCAAAGGCAAACGTGCTGTCCACATGACTATCCGGGAGCCTTCAAGAAAATCGTTTTACCTTAACATCGCAGGTATGCGAGGATTTCTCTGAGAATGTTATGAAAGTAAGGAAGCATGATTACATTGCTCGCATGCAAACTGCATTCTATTTGAAAGTCAGAGACAATCTGAAATTATGTGAAGTTGTTGCTGTGGCCGACTTTTCGGAGAATGCCGCCTTCCCGATAACATGAATACCAAAACACCTGCATGTGAACAGAACAATACATTTCATATACGAAGTTTAACGTTTCCATAATGTTCTTTGTTTCGAAGCAAAGGTATCATTTACATTCCTCAATACATTTCAAATAGGAATAACAGACTCCTTTTTTTTCAGATATTCCCGATATGATATCGACTTCAAACTTTGGGTTAAATTTGCGTCATCCCTACCTGCTGTGCTGTAGTGAAGCGGTAACTTGTGGGAACGGCGTTCCCACACTGGTTTTCTACAGTAAAAAATTAGCAAATTTATTTATTTATAAAATTATTGATATAAATAATAAAATAAACTTCTGCGTTCTTATAAGAATACTTTTAATAACATTTTAGAATTTACCATTCTACTCTCAACCATAGTTACGTAAGTTCCTTGCATGATCTCATGTTTAAATATCGCATGTTATAACGGTGGTTAGCCTTCGCTTGTTTATCTCTGCGAAAATTACATGATTAGACGCCAGATATATGGGATTAAAATTACTCAAAGGTTCCGAAATAAACCCGCCGAAATCAGAGCTCTTTTGGGTCCGTGATATGATTGGTAAAATTTCCAATGAAAAACTTTGCACGAATTGATATTTAGTTCACTCTGTTCTGTTCCGGGCCACCCAGTCCGGATAATGAACATAAATTCTGTAAGCTTTTTATCAAAGATCTTTAATGATCCACAACAGTTCCAAGAACAACAATACAGCCAGAAATCAACAAATAAACATATAGTTGCCAAGGCCTCACCCATCACATCTCCCCTTCTTTAGATAACTTTTTTTTTAATAAATAAATAAACATTCATTTACGGGAGTAATAAATAAAATTTGGATTCTCAGTACATTTACGATTTCGATTACTTCTACGGAGAGAAGGTGGTTGCATTTCTATAGACGACTTTACAATTGGGAAATCAACATCTAATTCGCACTCACTCCAATCTTCTTTTGACACCCGAAGGTGTCTTCGGTTTCGTCTATATTCAACACCATCTTCTGTAACCACTTTGTATGATCTGGGAGCAACCTGTTTCACTACCTTAGCCTTACGCCACGGTTTATTGCGATCATTTGGTTGAATCCGAACAATTACACCAGGTGACAACTCAGACAAATCTTTGGCACTAGAGTCATACTTCACCTTCTGCTTCTCTTTGCGTTTGATCAACTTTGCCTTTACAGTATCGAATACCCTAGGTTTTAACTGGTGTCCTGAGACCGGGAGCCGTGTTCGGGTTGCTCTGCCGAATAATCTGTGGACGGGAGAGACTCCAATCTCCTCTGAGGGAATGTTACGCTGTTCTAAAAGCGCGAGATAGGGATCTGTGCCTGATGAATGGCATTTAAGTAACAATTTCTTGGCCTGCTTTACAATATTTTCCGCCTTACCGTTGGCCTGTGAATAATACGGTGAACTAGTCACCAATTCAAATCCGTACTCTTTTGAAAACTGACGAAAATTACCACTATCAAATGGCGGACCGTTGTCGCAAACTACTCTTACCGGCACTCCATGTCTAGCAAAATGAGCTTTCAATTTTGGTATAATACCTGAATGTGCCAGATCGGTAACACGGTCAATCTCATAAAAGTAGAATAATGGTCAACAGTAATCAGATAATGGCGACGATCTAACGTGAATAAATCCAAACTCACCAACTGCCAAGGCAATTGTGGCACTGGAAAACTTATTAAAGTCTCTTTCTGCTGGGCATCTTGAAATTTATTACAATGCGAGCATTTCTCCACGTATAGAGTCACATCTTTTTCCATACCGGGCCAATATACAGTTTGTCTTGCTAACCTCATACAACTGTCAACACTGTTATGGCTGGCATGTAATCTAGACAAAATAACATTACGACATGACATTGGAACAACAACACGATGGCCTTTCAAAATTACACCAGAATCAACTGTCAACTCCTCACGAAATGTATGATAGGGTGCCAGTCCCTTTATTTCGTCATTCCAACCAGTCATAATTACCTCACGCAACTGACACAATTCAGGATCGCTGTCGGTTGCTGCACGAATCTCTGCTAGTCTCGCATCAGAAACCGCTGTCAACTCAATCTGATTTACCTTCATAATATCAAACTCACTCTCGGAAATCTCAACGTCCAATACGTACTCAATGTCACAATCGGGCATTTGGACAACATTACTAGGCAAGAATGCACGACTAAGGGTATCGGCAAGATACATAGATTTACCAGGGCGGTAACCAACTTCTATATTGTATTTCTGCAGTTGTAAAAGCATACGTTGTAGGCGCCTTGGCGCACTAACTAGAGATTTACGAAAAATAACCTCTAATGGCTTATGATCCGACTCAACAAATACTTTC
Source organism: Sympetrum striolatum (assembly GCA_947579665.1). Taxonomy (NCBI): domain Eukaryota; kingdom Metazoa; phylum Arthropoda; class Insecta; order Odonata; family Libellulidae; genus Sympetrum; species Sympetrum striolatum. The sequence continues at coordinate 127,678,800 of OX388342.1, forward strand.
CTACCAAACGTGAAGTTTTCGAACTTGGTAACACCGAAAAGTATTGCTAACAGTTCCTTCTCAATTTGTGCATAGTTCACTTCTGCCGTAGTCATTGCCCTAGAAGCATAAGCTATAGGCTTGCTGTCCTGCATAATACAAGCGCCTAAACCATAGTCACTGGCATCACACTGTAATGTGACATCCAAATCTGGGTTAAAATAACCTAACACTGGTGCTGAAGTCAGAATTGACTTTATTTTATCCAGGCACTGATCATGGTATTCAAACCACTGAAATTCTACATCATCACGGGTCAGATCACGTAACGGTTTACTAATCTCAGTTAACTTTGGCGCAAATCGCTGTAAATAATTCAACATGCCCAATAATCTAGACACCGCTCGCCTGTCATTTGGCCTTGGAAATTTCTGAATAGCCTCTACCTTACTAGGATCCACCTTCAGTCCCCTGTCAGTCAAAATGTGACCCATATATTTCACTTCAGAAAGTCCTACTTTCAACTTTTCCTTGTTCAACTTTATGTTGACCTCCCGGCAACGTTGCAGCATATCACGTAGGTTTCGATCATGCGCTGCCTTGCTGTCACCATACACCAGGATATCATCGGCAACTGACTCACAACCACTCAAATGCTCCGGCTGCAAAGCCATGCGGAATCTTCTATAAAATTCTTCCGGTGCGGGAGCAATACCATATGGCATTCTTGTATAGCGAAATCTTCCTTAAGGTGTGCCAAATGTAGTAAGATACGAACTCTCTTCATCCAGTTCAACTTGCAAGAATCCGTCCTTTGCATCCGCCACTGTGAATATCCTAGCTCCTGTCAGTTTCGGCAAGATGTCATCAATGGTCGTCAGAGGGTAATGGTTCCTCTTCAAAGCCTTGTTCAGAGGTTTCGGATCCAAACACAATCGTACAGTACCATCTGACTTGCCAACAACCACTAGTGCTGATATCCAGTCGGTAGGTGTATCCACAGGAACAATTATACCCAACTCCTGTAATCGGTCCAATTCGGCCTTGACCTTCGTCTTCACTGCAACTGGTATTTTGCGTACTGGGATCTTGACTGGTGGAACAGTTGGGTCTATCTCCAGATGCATCTTGCCAGGAAGTTTTCCTAGACCCTCAAATACATCTGCATATTCCTTGAGCAACTCATCCATGGAATTTGCCTTATTAACAACACCCACTGTGTCTTTAATCCGCTCCTTATTGATCGTCAGCAGTCCCATTCCGAAGACCGCCTTTGCTCCCAGTAACGAAGAAAAGGGTCCATCAACCACCTGCAGATCTACTTTATATTCACATCCATCCTTAGGATTTTGTACTTTTACTATCCTATGGCCAACTGGATTCACCTCAGTCTTATTATACATTACTAAGGTAGACTTTGCGGGTTTTAAACTAAGCAGTTGGTCTTCACCAAACAATCTAATATAAGCATTTTTGCTAACAATATTGACTGTCGAGCCATTGTCCAATTGAAATAAATGTTCTTGTGGTGGTACCCCGAGTCTCAAACTACAGAACAACTTCTTTGTGGCCACTGTTCCCACCTGATGGACTGGTTCAGTGTCAACAGTTAAACACTCCTCTGACGAAACTGAACCATCTGTGTCTATACTCTCGAAGTTGGGATTAATTTGGCGAACTACTTTCTTCAATTTGGATGTGCACTTCCCAGCAAAATGATTCTTACCACCACAATTCCAGCAATCTTTACCCCATGCTGGACATTGACGATATGGATGAGAAATCCCACAGCTTCTACATTCTGTTGGTCTACTACTCTTGATACCGGTCTTCTTTGGGTTCTTTACATACTGAACAATTTCCTTTTCTTGGGAGGCCATAGACATCACCCTTTTCTTTGCAAGTTCATGCGCCTTACATATGTCCACCGCTGTTTGCAAAGTCAAGTTTTTGTCTTGCAATAACCGTTTGCGTAGTGAATCCTCTTTAATACCGATAACGATACGATCCCTTAACAGTGAATCCTCAAGTGTTTGAAATTTACAGGACTTCACCAACTTGCGCAAAGATGCATAAAAACTCTCAAAAGTCTCACCGTCCTCTTGGACTCGCCGATTGAATATGAAACGTTCATAAATTTCATTAACCTCTCCTACACAATAGTCTTTCATCTTCGTCAGTATTGTACTGATGTTCATTTCATCCTCTCTGCTTTCATACCCAAAATTATCAATGATGTCCAATGCATCTGATCCAATGCATGTCTTGAGAGTGGCCACTCGGATTGCCATATCTTGCCTTATTATACCGGAAGCAATTTCAAAATTCTCCCACAAACTCTGCCATCTGGTCCACTTGCTAGATATGTCACCAACTAACTCAAAAGCTGCAGGTGCCTGCAGATTAGAAGGCACATAAACTATCTTGGAATCACTGCCAACTGCCATCTTGAATATCAGAATTACGAAAAATTCACAAAATTCAAACGTTATTTTTTAATTGGAAGTTTTACTGAAACACTTTAAGAAGAACTTTCACTTCTGACACCATGTTCCGGGCCACCCAGTCCGGATAATGAACATAAATTCTGTAAGCTTTTTATCAAAGATCTTTAATGATCCACAACAGTTCCAAGAACAACAATACAGCCAGAAATCAACAAATAAACATATAGTTGCCAAGGCCTCACCCATCACATGTTCATACTTCACTATCTTAATCTCGGTTTCCGGCTTTCGATTTTCCCGCGTAAGTAACATTCGAGTATCATCGGCCGTGCCCGTAAGTAGGGTAAGTCAGGGCCATGACAAGCGTTCATTTGTCATAGTTCTGTCCTCCGCAGCCTTTTCCCGCACCGAGGGAAGGGCGCCACTGGAGCCAATAGTAGCAATGAAGAGGTGTTTAGGCCTCTCGAAAAAAAGCCAATTTTGAATTTCCACTGTGCATGATGTTCGTCTACGGTCTTAGAATGTAGTTAAGTGATTTCAAATAGCAGCGTACATTTGTGAGACTGCGTTGAAAATAATCCCGTCGACGAATAATTTTTCTACCCAAAAGATTATATGTATTATTCAGCAAAATGAAATGAAAAGTAAAACTAACATATAGTTATTCTTGACTGTGGAATTGAAATTGATAAAGTATTTACTAAAAACAGTAATTTTGTGACCGAAAAAAAGATGCGAAAAAAATTGTAGTAACCTGGAATTGAACCAGTTTACTTTCTTTTCGTAGTTAGCTGTGTTATCCATTACACCACGGTACCTGTATCAGGCTTGGGAGATGTTTTGTAATTAATTGAAACTATAAATTGACGCTGATTTTTAAATTCATTTTACAAAGAAACTATAGGAAGTGTTTCTTTAAACGGTTTAAACTGTAATAGAGTAGATACAATATGCCAAATACAATATATAATACGTAAAAGTATATTCGTCTGGTACAATATACATGCCATCTGTTAAACTTCGGCAAAAAGAATCCGTCCCACCCCCCCTTACGGAGAGTCGCTCCCGTGGGGTAAGTAGTGGTAAGTAGGCATGTGTGAGGAACTCGGTGCACGTTTTCTTGATGAAGGGAAAGTAGATGTGACGATGACGATTTCTGCACCTCATGAAATGTCTCAGAAACAATCAAGGGTAAAATTATCGATGAAGACTGTTTGGAAATAATTCAATTTCATCGATAACTTTACCCAATCAAGAATTGAGAGAAAAAAGAAAAAGCTTTCAGCATTCTTGAGTTTAGCAAAACTCAACGACATTGATAGAGAGGTAAGTTGATTCACTTTAACGATGTAGTTGATGAGACTGCGTTTCTGTGCTTCTTTTTAATTGTTTTCCTCCTGCGAAGTTCTTGATTTACGGTTTACTTTGTATTCATATCACCATTTTTAGAGGTGTCTGTCACATACTCAATATTTGATGTCGGAGAACATTTAGAAAAAAAATCATTGAATTTTTATTTGATAACTCGAGGGACACTAAGTTTCTTTTCATGTTTGTTTTCTTCGTTCGTTTCATTGATAGTTTGCGACTTATAAAATATTTTGATCGTTAAATAAATGAATAATTTCTGAAGAAATTCTTCTGAAACAAAATTTACGTATGGAATTGTTCCGAGACATTTACCATAACACAGAAAATATAGTATTGATTGAAACTAATTGTCATTTATAATTGGATACATTATTATTTTCTTTGATTTTTTTTGTAACCTTTCGTTTACAAGATTTGTTATAAATGCTATTTATTACTTCAGATTATCTTTCGGTATTCATTTAACAATGTAACTTTAATTTTGAGTGGACTGTTATTTTTGTTTTTAACTTTGATACCCGAGTCATCCAATATAACTGTATACATTGTAAAGATAGGAGTTCTGTGCAGAATTTGTACTTGACTCAAACCGCCTTGGTTAAGATAGCTGATGGAGAATCGGATTTGGCTGAGTTGGGAAGGGAGATAAGACAAGGGTGTTCCATGTCATCTTGGCTTTAAAAAAAATTATTTATTAGGGTAAAAGTTTGTTATATTTTTTCTCGTACACCATAGGTTCCCGAACCTTTTTCCCATGGACCCCCATAACCTACATTAAATTTTTCTTGGGGATTCATATCATATTCATGGTGACCACTTTGAAAAGCAAGATTCTACACTATCAGATCTACCAATTTATCTTAACTCTTTACATACTGGTTATTTGAATAGCAAAAAAGCTTGTTAGTAACTTTGCAAACCTTACCTTTAAATATTTGATGACTTCAAAATATTAGTAGTATGTTTTTCTATGGGTAGGTATAAATAAGGAAAGTAAATTACTGATTGGGCAAAAGTGTAAATTTTATTTTGTGATAGAACTTTTGCATTAATTAACAGTATACATTTATATTTTGCATGTATTAACATGGTAATTATTGAAGTTAGTCTGATCTATTCTTTGAATTAATTCCTTTTATTTTATGTGATAGTTGAAGAAAAATGAGAAGACTAAACAGTTGGATGCTAAGGCAATGTCAGATAGACCTGTAGATGATGAAGGCCCTTTACCAAAGAGATTGAAGAAAGTTGAGGTGAGGTATACTATAAATAAAGAAAAATCAGTATCAACCAAGAAAAACTCACCTTGATTCACGTAAAAACATTTTTTGGAAATATTATGAGAATGTCTTTAATTTTAAATGGTTGACATTTACAGTAATCTATTCAAGAATAATGTTTAAATATCCTTTTGAATTGCATAATGATATTTACCTTCTTAATTTTTAATCTTTTTTGTATATTTATGTATTAAACCTTTGGCGTAAATCCTATTTATGTTTGACAATTTCTTAGCCAATGTAAATCATGACTATTGCCTATTCGTGCAAAGTACTTGTTTTCTTGAATTCATTCTTATATTTAGGCAGGAAAAAGAGGAAGTAGTTGAGGTGGAAACAGCTGCTAAGGCCTCTCTAAAAGAACTGAGGAAGGGAAAGGCAGATTCAATGGAGGGTAACTTTCACTGATGCTTACTTCTCTATGCTCCAAAGATGTTTTCCATAACCCATTCTCTCTTCTCCTAGTAAAATTGTTGTGTCCTCTTGTAAAAAATAAAACCTGTCTAAAGTAATTCTTAATTACGTGGATAAGTCAATTCTGAATAATTTAGACCTGAAGCATTTTACCCATAGCCTTTTCACCAATTCCCTGCAAACCAGTAGATTTTTCTTTCGTGAAACTTTTTGAAGATAGTAGTCAAATTTTATGTGCTAACTCTTTACATTTGGTTAGGGAAAAAGCAACTACTGGTGGGAAACAATGCCTCAACTTGAATATTTTAGAATAATACAAAAATGTATGAATTATTATTCAGCTAGGTGCATGGGCAGTTTGGAGATTCGCCAATGCATGGTGATAGTAGTTAAATAAGTGATTCTCAGGTAATGGTCATGATTTGAATTTCAGTTATTTAGGTTGAGGGTAAATAAAAGGTATTATTTTCTATAGCACATTTAAAAGTAACATTGAAAATGATAAATTTATTGAAACATGGACTCTAATATTTTGAGGAGTATTTTCAAGCCTCTAAGTTGTTAGAGGCATCCATAATGATAATTTAAAAATAACAAACTTGTTGTAAATGTATAACATGTAATTTTTAACAGAAATGAAGCTAATTTAAATTTGATACATCAATACCTCTTTAATTAATTAAAATGTAATTTTATTAATATAATGAATCTGAATTCAAAAATATAAATAATAAATACAATATTGCAATAAGTACTTGTATTTAATAATTTCAGTTAACATATTTAACTTTCAGCTAAACTTCTTTCCAGATGAAACTATAGAATAAACCAGTTTCAATATTTTCAAGCCACTAACTTAGTTTTAGGTTTATTAATATCAACAACTTCTTCGAAAGGTCTAAATTCATAAAAATGTCTTCAAAAATATTTAATAGGCATTATTAGACTATTTTCCAGCTCATAAGATGCACTTTTTTTACCTCAAAATGTGGTCTAAAATCAGTGGAATGGGCTGAGTTCAGGTCCTATAAGACACAAACCAATTCCCCAGGAAATGGAATTATTAAGTAATTTTTGCATAATTTACTAAAAATGATTACTATAATGACAAAGATAGTAACATGGTTGAGGAAAAATCGTCAGCAATATTCCATATTTACTCAAAAATAATTAGCCAATGAATCTAATGTGCTCCCCAAAATCATGCAAGAAATATCATCATGCTATCTGGAACATAATTAATTGTAAAAAAATGAGTAACCAATTAGTACAATTTAAAAAAATACCTATAACTGTTGAAAGATAAATGCCAGAAGCATGAAGCCTTGTATTTAGGTTAACAAATATTAGCAATAACTAAAATTAGAGAAAAATATTGATGACTTAAAATGATTTAATAAAATTTTCACAATCTGAATCTAAAAGTTCAATTAAGAAAATGTGTTTTAATTAATAAAAAATATTTTCCTAAATGAAATAGTAGTATCTGTAGAAAAGTCACATTTTATTTTTAATTCTATTACTTAAATAAAATTAAATAAAAAATTTCATCATGGTATAAGAATTAGCTATTATATAAATTTCTATCCCAAAGAGTACATTTTCATTTGAAATGCCTTGACATTCTTCGCATACTCAATGTAATCGAGGCTGGCCCTAAAAGGCTTAAATACTTCCATGTCTTCAGTTAATAAAAAAATCATAAATATATACTATTTAGTGCTATTAGTTTCATACATTGATGCTGTTTGGTAAAGCTCTATTTGTTGTATCTAAAATAATAAACAGATTATATTCATATTATGGAATTTTCCGTAACTAAGTGTTTGTTGATATTAGAATAGGTATATCAGTAGCTATTTATGAATCCTAACTTGAAAGATCATGGTGCATCTTGTGGGGCAAGAATTATCATTACTGTATTTATTATTTAACTTCTAGTTAAACAGAATATGATATTTGATTCTGTTTATGTCTATAAATATTTATTCCACGTTTATTGCTATGCCAATCAAGGAAAAAGTAACGTATTCCTTTGGAAAACATTTGATGCAAACAAATGCAAAATTTGATGAAACATTCCCTTTGAAAACCTGTGATGTTACGAAAGAAATACATCTGTTTAGGTATTTGTAAGAGGTCTTTTCCCATTCACAGAATTGGATGGATGTAATTTATTGTTTATATCAGATTTTAAAGGATCATATTAGTAATCTTTTCCATCTCTGAAAAAATTAAATTTTAAAAGCTGAGGTTGTTGATCATGAAATAAAATTTGTTAAAAATACTCCCAGTCAAAAATTAGCAGTAACTCCTCATTTTTCCTGAAATATTGCAGTACCTAAAAAATATTATTCTAGAATGATCAATTGCTATAAATGTGGAGCATTATAAATATGTTTGGATAATGAACAAGTGAAAGAATTGTTATGTATTTGGTAGAGGCAACCGTAATTTCGGTTGAAGGAAGCTGGTGAGATGGCATCATTGAGCACTGAAGAGGAGCTGAGGGTGCCGTTATTTATGATTGACGTTCAAGACATCATGTATTCATTGCTTGGACACCATGCCCCATTTGATGCTCCCAGGAAAGTCCAGTTTGTCTGTGGCCATCATTGCTTGAAACAGTTTTCTGAAATGAGTCTAATGTAAAATAATCTAAATAAACTATTTAAATGTTAGATAATTCTCCCAATATTTATGTGGAGTTAACTAAATATAAATAAGAAAACAAAATTTATCTGCTGCAAGCACAACAAAATGATCCAATGTTGCACATCTTGTACAATCGCAGAATTGTGTTGGATAACTTAAAATTGAAAAAATCTGCCCAGAAAAACTCTAAGCTTATGAAAGCATTATAATATACCAAAACAAAGAGAAACTTATCCCATGTCCTTAATCCAGCATTGACGTAGTTCGGAAATTCAAGTAAAAAATACTTTCTTCTAAAACTGGTGGCAACATCTGTACCAACACATGCAGTTTGACCTTATGGAAAATTTAATACTTCTCTTTTTCAAAAACAGTCATATTACAATTTTTTCTCTCTAAGGAAATCATTTATTAGAACTATTATGAAGTCTGGTGTAAAAACCCAATATATTGTTATGTTTTAATTGCCTTTTGAATTCAAAATACATTATTTTGGAAAGTTTTGGTTAAGTAGTTATAAAATTGATATAAGGAAAGGGTGACTAAGCACATAAGGGCTCCCAGGAAAATTCCCAAGGAAAAATGGACTTGAAAAAAGTTTGACAGGGCCGGGATCTTCCTCTATCCGGGAGGCTGCCTTAAAAACGGCTTGTAAAATGGCTGGGTAGCCTCGATGGTTAAGGCAGCCTCCTGAATCCATGGTTTGATTCCCGGCCCTGTCATACTTTTTCAAGTCTGTTTTTCCTTAGTTATAAAATTATTTAATTGTGAAACTATTATCAGCAAATGACATGGTCATATAGGTGTATTTTATTTAAAGAAGGGCTTTAAAACTTTCAGATTTTACAGCCCTCTACATTTCTATTTGCTCAAATTATCTAACATAAAAAACAGTTTTTATTGTATTATAAAGTTCTACTTTTTCTCTGGAAAAGGTAAACTTAATCTTTTGTCCTTTTTTCAGATGGTACCAGTTGCTCAAGTTCAATAAATTATCTCATACCACTGTGGTAGTAGTTGATGATGTACCATTGGAAGAGCTTGAAGCTACTAGCCTTCTCAAACAAGAATCATTTCCATGGCGTCTTGAACTGGTTGGACCAAGTACCTATGGAAGTAGTCTAATTGAGGAGGTGGCCACCATACCCCTATCAAACACACAATATGAGAAAATCATTAAGAGTAAGTTGCATCAGCATTTCTTGTTCATTGTTTCTCACCCCTTCTTGCAACAGATGGAAAAAACTATGTGTATATCAGTGTAAAAGAATATTTATAGCAATAAATGAGATTGTTTCGAGGTTTTTATATTTCTATAAAATGCAATTTATGTCAAAGGAATTATCTGCGTATGGATTAAGGTTATAAAAGTTTGTCAAATTCATTGTTAGAATTTTTAAGAATTTCTGGTATCCTTGTGCCTAATTCACAGAGATGTTACTTCTCACCTTAATTTGGTAAGGGCTAACATAAATTTAAGTATAATGTGAAGTGTTCGTGGCAATCACCATAAAAGGAGGTTTGACTAGGGCTTTGGAGTGTTTGTAACATGATAGCAATGAAACCTGATTTTATGTCATCTAAATCAAGTAAATCCAATATTATTGTTTGGTGAAGTTTATTAGATTTGAAACTTGGTTAATACAAATTCATACTTTTTTGGGGCCTGTTAAAATAAATACTTTGTTATCATTTTAATTTGAGCAATGCTCCAACTTTGCGTTGGGTTCTCTGGTCCACTCAAGAGGTAGAAAAATAGGCATATTTTGTGAATTTTATTTCCAGCAAAATAATGAAGTAAATCAAAATTTCTTTAAGGTTTATAACAAAAAAATATTTTTTTTTCAATATAATACATATCAAAATAGCAGCTGTATAGCATTCTCTGATGATGTCTTTATTGCAGTACATACACATTAGGGTGGTTCGAAAAAAACTTTTTTTTTCATTTCAGATCGCTATAGTGCGGAAAAGTTGCGATTGGTATAGACATGAAAAAAGCACTAATTATTATTTTTTTATAAATTTGTCTTCCGGTCGCGCAATGCCATTGAAGTTAGCAAAAAATTATGAAAAACCTTAATTTTTCAAAATTATTTTTAACACGCCAGATGGTTTTAATTGCGTTACTATACCATGAAATAACTACTAAAAGTATGTAAAATCAATATATATGCACTTATTTCACATTTGTTTCATATCTTCCGGTCGCGCAACATAGTACAAAATGAGTAAAATTAGTAGTTTTTGCAAAATTTCAAAGTTTGACTGTTTAGTATGGGTCATTCCATGCCAAGTGGTCTGATTTCAGAGAAGTGCCCCGCTCGACCACCACGGATTTCGATGAAATTTTGTATAAACATTTACACATATCTCTTATGAACATTTGTAAAGTTTTACTTTCGCTGATGGTATACTTGCTGAGATATAGCAGTTTATTTGACCCCGTGTCGCTGCCTTCTTCAATATGACTGTGCGTTTTCAGTAACTTTGAGGCATAGTATCTCAGAGAATTGTTTTATGAAGTAAACAATCTTTGGCCATCTTGAACAACTTTTTGCGTTCTATTAAACAAAATAATAATAATAACTGTAAGAGCGACCTCCTTGCAGAAAATTCTGTGCAAAAATGGCCCAAAAAATTGCGGATCGAAAAAAAATTAAAACTTTGGCTTTTTATATTTCAAGAAGAAATGATATAATCAACGTGAAACTTTGCACATGATAACATATTAATACATAGTTTATAAATATAAAATTTCATTATCCTAGTAATTTCCATTATTTTTAAAATTGAGCCAACATTTGACAGTTTTTGTAAAAAAGCCAAAAATAGGCTATTTTTACCCCGCTTTTACAAAAAAAGACCCTCTGGAATACCTTTTGAAAAATTTTTATTAAATAGAGAATGATTTCAACCCTCTAAAAAAGTATATCTAGTTTTTCATCTCGAGCATATAAGGCCCTAGAAACAGGGACAACTATGAGGATGATATTTGTAAAAACGAGAAAAATAGGTTATTTTCTGTCCGCTCTTAGAAAAGAAAGACCTTTTCGATACTCGTGTAAATTATTTTCATTTGAAAGAGCATGTTTCAAACCTCTTAACAAAGTACACTTGGTTTTTCATCGCGAGCTCGTACAGCCCTAAAAAAATTAACAAAGTTGAGAACGTTGCTATGGTGGCGCCACATGTCTTCTGTTGTTTATCGTCCTGGTTATTTTATAGACATTTTTAGTATATTGCGTTGGTCCATGACTGGTACTGGTAGTGACATCGTCACTACCAGTTCAGGCATTTGAACCAGTAACCCCATCGCCCCAGGGTCACGCCCGATAGCCATGCAATACCAGCCGTGCTGCTTTCACCGTACGTTCTGAAACCCGAATCCCCAATTTTCCGAAGACGAAGAGTCAGTAGTGTTTTGGACCATAGAAATGTATTTGGCTTTACACTTGGAACATTTTTTTTGACCAGGCTTCACTGCTTGCAAATCATTAGACAAGGCTAGATTGACTTTCAGCAGCCCATGTTTAGCTGTATGTTATTTTTTGTTAAATGGGTTGCAGCATGACTTTTGCTTAATTGAATACATTTCTAAATACTTTGTTTTGTGATGAAAACCGATTTGATCATACTCTGTGTTCCCAACCTCCGATCGCAGAAAAATGAGCACTTATTCGTGCAACGATAAATTGTGCACATATTGCAGCCCAATTTTATTGGATTATAATAAACCATGATGGAAAATAGACGAAAGTTTTTCCCTAACAACGCAGATGGGCAAGGTGGGATTTTTATCTGACTCTTCCTCATCCATTTAGAATTAGTAAAATCGCAATATTTAGTGCAATAATGCAAATTCTGGAGAAAGAAGTAATAAAGATATGATGGAATACGATAAATACAGCAGCTCAGTTCAAAACGTGGCCATGCGAGAGTGCTATGTCAATAAAATACTTACTGAATACTAAGCAGCTGTCAATTTTCTAGAGTAACCTCAAGTGGAGTATGGATGAAATTTGAAGGATCCAAGAAATGAAAATATGGCAAAACTCACTATTTAAAAAAACTCCAAGTAACACAGCAGAATGGCCACATAGCCATGACTTAACCCAAGTCTCTACTAAAGATTCTTTACCCATGTTTCAACAGAAACTTTGTTATAATTTGTTACTTTGTTATAATTTGTTTTAACTAACTTTGAAGTTAACTAACTTTACTAATTATTCTCCCATTTTGTCCATTGTTAACCTGCTTCCCCTTCCTCCTCCCCCTAACTCCGCTCCCCCTATCAACAGTAGCTAATCTGATTGGTGCCTTGGTTTTTTATTCTTTGTATATAAATATGCACTAATGAATAACTCTTATGCTTGATAATGGACTAACGTCCGAAACCGGTCGCAGATATTAAAAACTATAAAAGTGGAATTTTGTTACGTTATTCCCACCCATTTACTAGGAAGGAGTTCCACTAAGTTAAAGCTTACCAGATTGATTTAATTTATAACTTTGTTGTCCATGATGTCTCGCCGGCACAATATTTTGTCTTAATACCACCAGAAGGCTACCCACATAAGGATTTACAACCTCATCGAAGAAAACAAATTGCAGGCTTGGGATCCTCAACCAAGAAACCCACCCGTGGCTGGTATTGCATGGCTATCGGGCGTGACCCTGGGGCGATGGGGTTACTGGTTCAAATGCCTGAACTGGTAGTGACGATGTCACTACCAGTACCAGTCATGGACCAACGCAATATACTAAAAATGTCTATAAAATAACCAGGACGATAAACAACAGAAGACATGTGGCGCCACCATAGCAACGTTCTCAACTTTGTTAATTTTTTTAGGGCTGTACGAGCTCGCGATGAAAAACCAAGTGTACTTTGTTAAGAGGTTTGAAACATGCTCTTTCAAATGAAAATAATTTACACGAGTATCGAAAAGGTCTTTCTTTTCTAAGAGCGGACAGAAAATAACCTATTTTTCTCGTTTTTACAAATATCATCCTCATAGTTGTCCCTGTTTCTAGGGCCTTATATGCTCGAGATGAAAAACTAGATATACTTTTTTAGAGGGTTGAAATCATTCTCTATTTAATAAAAATTTTTCAAAAGGGATTCCAGAGGGTCTTTTTTTGTAAAAGCGGGGTAAAAATAGCCTATTTTTGGCTTTTTTACAAAAACTGTCAAATGTTGGCTCAATTTTAAAAATAATGGAAATTACTAGGATAATGAAATTTTATATTTATAAACTATGTATTAATATGTTATCATGTGCAAAGTTTCACGTTGATTATATCATTTCTTCTTGAAATATAAAAAGCCAAAGTTTTAATTTTTTTTCGATCCGCAATTTTTTGGGCCATTTTTGCACAGAATTTTCTGCAAGGAGGTCGCTCTTACAGTTATTATTATTATTTTGTTTAATAGAACGCAAAAAGTTGTTCAAGATAGCCAAAGATTGTTTACTTCATAAAACAATTCTCTGAGATACTATGCCTCAAAGTTACTGAAAACGCACAGTCATATTGAAGAAGGCAGCGACACGGGGTCAAATAAACTGCTATATCTCAGCAAGTATACCATCAGCGAAAGTAAAACTTTACAAATGTTCATAAGAGATATGTGTAAATGTTTATACAAAATTTCATCGAAATCCGTGATGGTCGAGCAGGGACCACTAGACCACTTGGCATGGAATGGCCCGTATATTTTAATCATACGACTTTAAGAGATGCTAAAGTTTAATTCTATTACAATGATGATTGGATAATAAATAATAACAATAATATATTTAAAATCCAAGCATAAACGATAAACTTTGATATGAAAGTGTAATTCGGTCGTGCAGCTTCGTCAAAAACAGCAGAGTAGCATACCTGGACAGAGAGGCGAGGCGGTTTTTTTTTGCTTGCTTTGCCTTCATGATATGCCTGAAGCCCAGCTCTCGGATATGGATTCTTTCATCAGTTAAAATAGCCAAAAGTAAATTTTCGGGATGGGCAAAGTAAGCATTCCGGGATCAACAACTTGAAGCAGCTCTTCTGGTAATTACCTTGTTGATTCAATAGTTTGCCATAAAAATAAACCAAAAATTCACAGATGGGCGTAGACATGTTTACAAAACTATACGGAAATTATCAAATGGAACACCAGTACACTGACTCCTCCTCCACTGTTAAGAACATTGACTAATGAAGAGATAATACAGAATGTGAGCAATAACTTCAAGCCTGTTATGAGTATAGATGCTTTCCCATGCCATACACAGGCAGTTGAAAGATGCGTTAAGCTAGTGACCGAAGCTTTAAGTAAAGTATGTGGACACAGTTCCAGAAACGGCTATATTACAACCACATTACTGTCACACTCAGCGATTTTAATGTTTGTGGGTGGAACTCTGTGTTGTGTCTCAAGTGCAGCCACGTCCCCGTGGTGAGTTCTGGGTCGTTTTGTAAACAAAATGAGCGAAGATCTGCACCAACAATTGAATATTGAAACAAAAAATTTTCAAACATTTGCTAATAGAAAATTTCTAAATTATCTGAAAGGAAACCGCCTCGCCTCTCTGTCCAGGTAGGCTACTCTGCTGTTTTTGACGAAGCTGCACGACCGAATTCCACTTGAATATCAAAGTTTATATTATGTGTTTGGATTTAAATATATTATTGTTATTATTTATTATCCAATCATCATTGTAATAGAATTAAACTTTAGCATCTCTTAAAGTCGTATGATTAAAATATACTAAACAGTCAAACTTTGAAATTTTGCAAAAACTACTAATTTTACTCATTTTGTACTATGTTGCGCGACCGGAAGATATGAAAAAAATGTGAAATAAGTGCATATATATTGATTTTACATACTCTTAGTAGTTATTTCATGGTATAGTAACGCAATTAAAACCATCTGGCGTGTTAAAAAAAATTTTGAAAAATTAAGGTTTTTCATAATTTTTTGCTAACTTCGATGGCATTGCGCGACCGGAAGACAAATTTATAAAAAAATGATAATTAGTGATTTTTTCATGTCTATACCAATCGCAACTTTTCCGCACTATAGCGATCTGAAATGAAAAAAAGTTTTTTTCGAACCACCCTATTACACATACGTTAAGTATTATTCATTGGAATAAGATACTGCGTTAAAAAGCTACATTTGTTTTTCTAAATGATCATTTATGAACTACAGTAGAACCCCAGTAATCCGGGCGAATTCTGGCACATAGGCATCCGGATTAGCAGGGTTTCCGGATTCGCGAGGTTTTCAAAAATAACGTAAAAAACCTTTTTTCTCAAAAATTATATTTTATAGATAATGCATGTACAGTAGAACCCCGTTTTTACGAACCTCGATTTTACGAAGTGACACAGTTTTACGAACCATTCCGCCGGTCCCGATCTTTGTACATGTAAAATGACCTCGGTTTTACGTAAAACCTCGATTTCATGTTTTACGAAGTCAGATGCCGGTCCCTAGGAGTGAATGAACCCCGGTTTTACGAAGTATTTGAAATTGTTTTGTAGCACTGAGCTCAATACAATGGGATGACGATCGCCGTAAACAGTAGCAGCTGAATCCAGATTGTCTACGTTGGGAAGACCCTCATCCCATGTATTTTAGATGGGAAAATGTGAAAATTTCGTGGGATACAAAAATTTTGATTACAGTTTTCGCGAAAAATGATAGCTTATAAGACGTAGCCGTGCTCTTCTTTCTTTGTTCATCAAGCCTTCTGGTAATATCGCGAATCTGCGACGTGGGATCGTATAGATCAGCAGTTTCCAGGAGTATATGGTTTCTATTTGGACGATAGATTGAGAGAATAGAGGATGATAAGAATTTGTTTTCAACTTGGGGAGTTTTTGGTTCAGGTCTTGGCTGCTAAATTGGAGTGCGACAACTTAAAATTCTTAATGCTGCTGCAGGGATTTCGGATTTTAACTGGCTAGTAAAAAATTGAAAAATGATGGTTGAATGATGGACACCCTGAAAAATGTTGGTCTCCAAGCGAGGAAAAGTCATGCGCGTTCAGTCAGAACCACTCTCTGCGCGAGGTGGCCTGTGTTGTGATATCCTGCGAGCCTTTTAGTAAAATAATGGATAAAACATCGCTGACCAAGAAAAAGAGGAAGTCCCTGAGTTTGGTCACCAAAAGGTCAATTGTCAAGGAAGTACGTGATCGCGGGCAGACAAAATCAGAAATTGCTAGGAAGTATGGCATATCTTTATCTACATTGGCAGCAATCGTCAATTCAAGGGAAAAAATTTTGAGTCACGCAAAAACATCATTAAAAACAAAGTACGTCTCATCGTCGCAATTTGATCAACTTGATAGGCAGCTGTATAATTTTTTTTGAAGTGTCGTGCGTGCAAATTGCCTGTAAGTGGACCAATTCTGAAGGAGAAGGCTCAGATTTTGGCTCTTAAACTGAAGTGCGATAACTTTAAAGCCTCAAATGGGTGGCTTGATAGATTCAAGAAAAGATACGGAATCACTTATTAGTTATTTTAAAATTAGTTTAATTAAAGAATACTTAATTTGTAGTAATACATCATTATTTATTAAATTTTGATGCATTTTCAATACGTAATTTATTAATTGAAAGCATTTTACATCGTTAGGTAAGAATTTGTGACGCGACAAGATTGTTTAAAGTACCCGCGAGTAAGTAGCTCTCAAAAATCACCGCTAAACGTCAGCATAGTAGAACGCATATAAAAAAAAGAGGGAGCTTCAAATTAACTTAAGTAAAGTTCTGAAATGACTTAAAATATTTATGAGCTAGTTTCTTGGAATTAATGGCTGTGAGTTTCATTCACTGTGACTTATTTGAGTCTCCTAGGCCTTGAAATATGGTCTATGCTATAAAGGGATTCAGTATAATCTTAGTCTAATTTTTAAATCTTTTCCATTTGAAGCAAATATACTGCACATTGGCTGCTGGAGAGCCATGTCGGTAACGCTCATGACTCATGAGGAATCAGTTCTGATTTCAAATCTTGGTGGGAGCACATGGGCAAAATCACCTAAGCGCTTTTAACGAACTACTACTACTATAGTGCACACAGAGAATTGCATGTGATATCTATTGTTTTCTTCCTGAATGAGCTTGTGACTTTTATTTGTAACAGAAATTAGTTCGATTTCATCCTCATAATTATTTGACAAGTTTATACCAGCATAGTTTAGCTTTCTGTAAGCAGAGCTTTAGTACGCATACATTTGTTGCAGATCAAGCCTCTGATGTGCAAGATGTGCATGGACATTGCTCCATGCTCTGCGAGGAATTGCCAGAGCATGGGACAGTGTCACTGCAAACACTATTTCCAACTGCTGGAGATCAGCTGGTTTTGGTGACACATCAATTATAGAGACAGAGGAGTTAATGGAGGTTCACACACTACAGGACCTCCTTAGTAAAGAAATGGCACAACTAAATCAGTACATCCCAGATGCATCCTCTCATGCTGAGTCATATGTCAAGTGTGACTCTCATGTGATAACGCATAACTGCAGTGAATTAAATGAAGACGAAGAAGATGAGGATGAAGTGAACTTAGATTGCTCTTCTACAAGCTATAAAGATGACCCAGAAGCACCTTCCCCCCCTACAAGGGATGAATTAAGACACTCTATAAAAGTGCTTCACAATTTTCAGATGTTTACTGATGGCGTACCTGATTCATTCAATAATTACCTTTCAGGTATAGAGAAAATCACCTCATATTTCATTGAAACTTCCAAAAAACAAAAAAAATGATGATTATTTTAAAAAGTAAAATGTTTAGAATTTTTTTCTGTTGTATTAAACTGGATGTATAATTCATTTTATTGAAATATTACCTTCCTTTCAATCCCATTTAACTTTATGCACTGTGTTACTGAAATTGGATTGGTATTGTAGAGATTTCGATTGCTTCAAAGAAAACCTCAAATTTACAAAGCCCGAATTTTACAAAGCGCAAATTTTTGGGTCCCTTCAACTTCGTAAAATCGAGGTTCTACTGTATATATTACGTAAGGTATTACAGCATATAATGTAAATGAATATTGTCAGCGAGCAAAAAAGTCAGTTTTTTCTCTTGTGCGACCGCTCTTATTTTTAAATCAAGTGCACGGTCTCTAAAACGTCTAAAGAGCACAATTTCATATGCTTCAAAATGTTGCTCCTCGGCCTACTTTAATGATGTATTGAGTGCCGCCAAAGCCTCAGAATGAGAAATTTTGACGGAGTTCCCAGGGTGGTCGTCGTCTTCATCATCATCATCTTCCGCCGTTACTGTTCTGATAATTTCGTCATCTGTTAAAGCTTCGTTTCGAGCCAAACTGTCGTCAGCCTCAGCAGCCCACCGGAGAGCTTCAGGGTTAGATATTGGGTTTGAATTTTGTAACTGATTAATGAGTGGCGCAAGCTGAATTTCTTCAGTTTGCACATTTTCTAAAACTTCCGAACCAATAAAATTTGGGAGTAAATTTTTCCATGACTTGCTGATCAATAATTTAGACACAGATGCTCAACAGTTTGCTAGATTTAACACGACATCTTTTAAAGTTATCTTTTTCAGTGCATTTTCCCAATTTTCTTTGTTCACAGGATCATTAAGAATATTTGTAAGAAGCAACTTATGATATCCTAACTTAATGCTTTGAATAACATTCTGATCCATGGGTTGGATCAGCACAGTCGTGTTAGGGGGTAAAAACATTGAGGAAATTTCACTGTCATCAGTGCACAATTCTTCTGCAGAAGGATGGCCAGGACGATTACCAAGCAACAATAAAGCATGTTGTGGTAAATTGACGGATTTCATATGCTGTCGAACTGCTGGAACGAATTCTGTTTTAAACCAATCCAAAAATAATTCTCGTGTGACCCAAGCGTTTTTTTGCCCTCGATAGCACACAGGTAGCGTGGCTGACTTGTATGCACAGGGTTTTTTGGCTGTTCTGACAACAGGCAGAGGAAGCTTATGTTTGCCGGTCACATTTGCACACTGCGTAAATTTAATCCTCGCTTTAATTACTTTCTCATTGATTACACCCAGTAACTTAAAATTGTTTAGCTTTTCTCACTTATAAACACCAACTCTATAGCCCATGCATGGTCATCCTCATTGGACGTCTATCAAAGGGAAGGATTGTTTTTTACGCCTCTTCTCTCATGGCTTTTTAATGAACATGATGTTTTGAGAAGTGATACCCTGCTGCAACTGAAAATTTATTTTCTTTCGAAATTGTTTAGTCTCGCACACATTAAGTATTACTCCAATGGAAAAATGCTGTCTCAGAAAAGTATCACAACTTAGATGTTTTATCATAATAAAGGAATTACTTTGCTCTCCATCACACCATTGCAGCCAATGGAGACATTTTTCAAATAGTCTGTCCACCTCTCGTTTCTTGTTACTAATATGCGTGTTTATATGTTCACATGTTGTGTAAAACAGCCATTGGTAAGCAGTGTACACTCAATTATTCTTAGAAAAAAATTATTATTTTTCAACAACAGAAACAATGCAATTTTTGTTATAAATCTAGAGTAAAAATTTTAACAGTATGAATATTTTAATATTAAAATGTGTAGCAATATAGCACTACAATAAATGTATCTAATTATAAAACTATTTATAGTTATAGACTACACAAGACTTAGTGCTTTCACCATATATTTAATTGCTATAGTAAAACTTATCTCAAAATGATTGTTTAAGTATTCAGAGATTACCCCAGATGTTTTATAAAATTGCACTTTGTGGTAGTTAGGCAAGAATAGAAAATAACAACTTCTTCCATGTACAGTAAAATGGTCACAAGGTATATGGGAAAAAGGTTTTTCATTGAAATGTCCGGGGGATCCCCCGAATGTTTTTCATTTTCAGATTTAGGAAAGGAAGATCTTACAGAAATTTGTTATTTTATAATCAATACTTTCGTACAAGTGTGGTTCAATGCCCCAAACCCAGTTTGGCTAAAGCTCTCTATATAAAAGTATGGCCAACTAACGTCGGCTGCTTCACCGACCGCCATTTTCGGCCTAACTGAAAGGCCGCTAAGCCATAGTGTAGATAGGAAAGCTGAAAAACAACAAGGAAATCACTGTTATCTTTGTGTTCAATGCGAAAATAATGCTGAAGAAAGCATTTCACGTGGACTATTATTTTCAATGGCAAACGCTGGTAATTTTATTCAACAAAAGACGAAAAATATATGATATCGCGATTACATAAAATGTGAATTTCATTCACGAGCCATCTTCCGCATTTAATGAACATTATTCCTGGCCGGAGTTAAATTATTAAAAAAAGTTTAGAAGAATCCATGCCTTATGCGCAAGGAAGCAAGTTCTGTGGATTATTTAAAGAAATAAACATATCTCGTGAATGTCATGTTCCTTGAATACTTACTGCATAGAAATTCAAATTTATTTCTTTTCACATTGGGTGATGAAGAGGGTTATAGAGGGCTTGAGAAATAATTTAGAGAAATACAGTATTTAAAAATATAGCGATCATCAGAATTTTGCAATGCTTACAAATCTTTATTCATCACACATCATACATCACATTTTTTTTAATGCCATCCTCATTGCAATGCTTATACTCCCACATTTTAAATTAGGTATAGACTTCACACTATTATTGTAATCTCTCACTAGTAAATGAAGTCTAGTCCTTGAGTAAACTCTTATAAGCTTACCACTTACATTATGGCAAGTTGGAAGATCACTCGAAGAAGTTGCCTCTGATACAAAGCTTACAATGCAATCATGGGATACCTTCCCTTTGAGGATGCCCTCCCTTTTATCTCTCAAGCACTTCTCTGCTACTTGAAGAACTTCAAAAACAGATTTTGATGTTCTGATGAGGTTGCTACCAGTATTGTCTTTTAGTTCTGTTAATAAACTTACATCTGAATGTTCATCACCTCCTTGTAAAGCACTCTTACAAGTTTCACAACTAGAAATTTGTGGCAATATTTGTCTCACTGTTCTTCCTGCAAGGTAAAACAAGGAATTTCTCTCATCATCTCCCAACTCATCCATCTCAAACTCATCTTCTTCATCATTTAAGGTTGGAGAAGAAATGCCATTTGCTATTATATCTTTGCTCCTTTCTTTGATATAATTGAGCAAAACAACACTGTCATCATTATTGTAGCTTGAGTTCCTGCTGGATTGAAAAAATTGAGAAAATGTTATTAATGCTTTCTTAAATTCCCTTGGTGTAGGAACAGGATTTTTAAGTCTAATACAGAAAATAAATTTTCCAGTGAGTCTTGAGTTAATCTAGAAGACAGGCGGAAATCAAATCCCTTTTCTGTATAAAGGGAATACAAGTCTAATATCGTGGTAGTGGCTAGGACTACACCTGTCTGTACTGGTTTCCAGTAACCTTTCTGTCCAATTTTTATGTTTTCAAAAATGTCTCTCACCTTTTTCAGAAACACTAGGGTTCCTCCATCCTCTTCATTCTCATTGGAGAGTGCCATACATTTGGTCCTTGATGCCACAACATTGAACCAACGATGCATTAGCCTGAGAAACCAAGCTGTTGTTGATGCATCTTTACTCATTTTGTTGGTTTGAACAGCATATTCTATAGCAGCTCCAGTTTGCTGATTTATTAGGGCAATAGCTAACCCCACCTTCATTTTATCAAAATGATTTGGTTGAAGGCAACTTTCTTGCAATAGAGGAGCTAGTCTTAATTGGTTTCCACTATCTAATTGAAACAGTTGCTCAACATAGTCAATCTTGACCTCCTTGCAAGTGAAACCCAATTCATCTGCTAATGAAGAAGGTATTGTGATTGTCTGATGCCCAGTCAAGTAGTTTCGTAGACTTTTCATAATATGTGGAGTGTCTGGAATGAAAAATAATTTCCTATTCACATCACAAGGATGTGAACAATAATTAGTGGTTTTTGCATATTTTCCACCAATAATGCCACATACTTTCCACAATGCCTGGTTCTGACCCCCCATATCAGATACCACAGTATCAATGCTTAACCCCAACTCCTCACATTTCAATATTAAGTCAAACATCACCTCCTTTACCTCTATTGCACAAAAAGATGGACCAGTAAAATGGTAGCCAACAGTCTGCTTCCATCTTGTACTCATTCCCCCAAGCATAAAAACTAATGCATGGGTTGCCAGTAGTGATGGGTCGATCCCAAAATTTTTGCGATTCCGATCCCGATTCCGGTTCTGACATTTCGATTCCGATTCTACCAATACCGATTCCGTCGATTCTTATACCATAGGCTCCAAGTAGGGTTACCAGACGTCCGCTTTTTCTGTCCCGTGTCCGCTTTTTTCTCTCAATCAACTCAACTCAATTTTTATACGTATTTCCGTCTTACACAATATTTCACCAAGTACTTCAGTATATTTTTTGCCTGACAGTTGGTAGACACTAGAAAAAACTATCGTGGTTTGACACTTAACGAGTAAGTAACACTTTTTTGATAAATTTTTCAATTTTTTTTAATTTTATAATTTAAATTTTTTCCATTCTTCGATTAGTAATGGGGGGGGGTGGTCGTGGAATGTCCGCTTTTTCGACTCGGAGCATCTGTTAATCCTAGCTCCAAGAAAAATATCAATTAATTCCAGGTAACAAGACAACCACGTAAAAAATTATTACTCTGTGAAAGAATCAGTTAACAAAACATGACTCATATCACACTACGTAATTTAATGGTGAAATTTCAAGTGTCCCATCTTTCGGTGATGAAACCTTTACTAAGGATCTATGTTGTTTATTAAAATGTTTTAATAAATTCGAGGTAGATTTTGAAGTTCCACCACGAAAATTCTTGCGTGGCAGTGGATACACACTGCAATTTGATCATATATAAGATCAATATGAAAATGATTCCACACTGCCGACATTACAACACTCAGTAGAAGTGGAGGTAAATTTCTAGATTCACAATGTTTGCGTTATTTTTTAACCCACTAGATTTAGCCCGTTTTTGATATTTTCAGGGATGATACTTCAAACATTGCGGCTTATAATACAAATAATAGTGAGGGTAAATTTCTAGGTTCACACAGTTTGCGTTTTAACTGTGTGAAACTAGAAATTTACCGAAGTCTACGACAACGTCCTGACCCTAGAAAACTTATGTATCATTAACGTCACTACGGGACTACGGCATGGAGGAAACGGTCATTACGCTGATTCGAATGTGTTTTGTTTTTACGATTACGTGGTGCAAAAATTCAAATGACTGTTGGAAGCACGGTCGTATATAAATTTGTGGTTTGAAGTACTACTGGAATCGGAATCGATTTTTCACTTTGGTAAATACTCATTTTCGATTCCGATTCTTGGCATAGAATCGAAGAATCGAGGAATCGAATCGACCCATCACTAGTTGCCAGTGAATATTCCTTATTGTTAGAGTCTTTTAATGTAGCATTGCCAATATTGCAACCCACTGAAGCATCATATTCCAAAGCAGGTTTTATGCTCATTTCATCTAGCATCAAAACGTCTTTCTAAGGGTGACATTAACTTTACTTTTTGCCTGAGAGAGGGAAAAATTTCTTTCAAAACACCAGGACAGAAGTTGATGCTCTCCAACCTATGTCTTAGAGTCCTTTCACTTGGCAATGGGTAACCACTATCTAAAAGTAAATTGTAACCATTTGTGCCACAACCTAGATGGAGTTTTAATGCTTTCTGAATAGTTTCATCAGACTATGTACATCCTCTTGTCACTTTTTTACTCAAGGCATTAAGCTGATCCTCATTGAATAGAGTTCCTATGCTCTGCTTCAACAATTCACACTTATTCTCCAACTTAACCTGTTCCTTTCTTGCTAGATCCAATCTCCTAGTCAGCTCTTCAACCTTTTGATGCAAATCAGAGTAATCAGCACCTTTGGCATTCTCAGAACCTATAATGAACAACCATAACATAATTATTATGCCTTTTAGCCCTTGCTTCACTGATACAATTCTCAAACATAGCTTTATATTTTAGATAGTGGGGGACTTGAAATTATTTGTTTATTTTTATTTACTGTGCACTGAGATATAATTAATCTACTGGATTAGTTATATACATCTATGAAGACATTACCTAAATTAAAAAATGCCAAACATATGAAAACATCTTTCAATAAAATTGGAAACATGTGGATTTCTTCTTCCATTACTGCCATTGAAGTAAGAATACATGAAAAAATTGAATACTGATGTTTAAGAATAAATAAATATAATAAATAATGAAATATATATTTAAGCCTAACTACGTGCAACTTTTAAGTTAATATCTGAGAGAAATGTGATAATTATATAAGAAGAGTGCCCTACCTTCAACAGGTAAATTTTGCATTGATGATGGAAATTCATCACAAGATATTCCTGGATTCTGCTTCGTCCTCTTTGTTGTGATAACTTCATTAATGGCAGATCTCTTAGCTGGTGGTTTTCTTTCTACTTTCAATGGTCTATGGCTAAATACCGTAGGAATAGCATTAGGTTTCAATTTTCGAATACCATTGGCTCTGTTCAATTCGAACTGGTCGCTCGTGAAGTGTGCCTATGAAATAGTTATGCACAATAATTATACACTCTTTGAATGGAAAGAAATACATATTGCAAGATAATTTCCATAAAACAATAGGATGTCCACACACACAAATAAATACAGTGAAATCCCAATATAAAGTTCCTTACAGAACCAAGGAAAAGAGACTTAAGAAACGGAAAAAAAATGCTGAAATAAAAGTACGAAGATCTGTAACTTAGATCTCAGCATATTAACTTAGGATGTGAAAAAAGAGAGAAGCAAAAATTCACTGCATAGATATACAAATAACATATAAACTCACACATTTTAGCATATATCCTCAGGGTAGGATACAATAATATTGATTAGACCAGTTTTGAAAATCATTCCGTAATGTTTAAAGTTACATAAATTTCTCCTTAGGACTTCATTGAAAGTAATTGCGTATAATTATGTAATACTTGGAACATGTAAATAAACAAAAAAGTCATTAACTAACCTCACAAAGTCTTGAATCATTGGTAGGATTCCAGTTCTCTCGGCTGATTTTCTGAATCCATATCTTCCTTCTTTCTTCATTTCGAGAACCTGTTGGCAGCACGAATAACTTCTTCCCCTTTTCAGGTTTTGTGTAACACCCAAAAGCAGAGCATTGAGGCATGATGGCAAAAAGTTTTCGAAAGGGAATTGACTAGTACAACCTTTCACTCACACAAATTGAATAGCTAAGAAGCATGGTTTTAGGCCGAAAATGGCGGACACCGGTTTCTCGACCAATCAGGAGGCTCCATTGTCGGCATAGTACTCGGAAAAGGATGGCCATACTTGTATATAGAGAGCTTTAAGTTTGGCCCCCTGCCAAGTCCTACAATTGTTAAAATATTGTGTGAAATACAGACAAATTGATAAAGAACTTGTAGAAGCGGCACTGTATAAATTGATTATCATCTGTGGTATCTCAATTGAGAGCAAGTCGTATTTTCGTTTTTTGATGGAAATTTTGAAAAAAGTCAAAAAAAAAACCATGGCTTTAAAAAGTCTAAAATTCATTTCCTTTGAAGAAAAAAATTATCACAATATGGATGTGAAACCGAAGCTCAGTCTCGAACAATTGGAGGATTTACTGGACAAAGAAGTTGATTTTTTTGTTTTTCATCAAACTGAATTCTTTCAAAAGATTTAGAATTTATATAGAAGTTTTACATACTGATCTTGATGTAAGGTGTAAAAATTCACATTATTTAAAAGCTAACCAACTAGTGAATAGTTTTAGGTTATCAATGACATAGTTGAAAGAGGGATTAAATTATTCAAAGACTTCAATTCCTTTACTAGTTGTATCTGAATGTAGGAAAATTTTCGCTGACTCTTCAAAAGCTACCTTATCTAAGCCATTACCA
This sequence comes from Sympetrum striolatum, assembly GCA_947579665.1. Classification (NCBI taxonomy): domain Eukaryota; kingdom Metazoa; phylum Arthropoda; class Insecta; order Odonata; family Libellulidae; genus Sympetrum; species Sympetrum striolatum. The sequence goes on from OX388342.1 coordinate 127,704,889, forward strand.
CCTTAATCTGGTAGTAAATTGTAATGATAATGTGAATTATATTAATAAGTGACTTACTTTATAATGATTCGTTTTCTATAACACTACTTAAAATAATAAAATTCATTTGAACATTATTTCTTCTCCTTTTTAAACCTTTGTTTGCTTTTCTTTTCACCTGAATCTTTCATTTCAAATTTGGATTTTGCTGCATATACTTTGGAAAAAAATTTTGAGTAAACTCTATTTTATGTAAAAATTAAAAAGCTAAATAAAGTAAATCATTGAGAGCAGATCTAATTGAATCTTACAAGATTTTTAGACATTTTCACTTGCAAAACAATGAAGTTTGGATAGATGCCAAATGACTTAGGATATGTTCTTAAAAGGACCTACAACCAATTTGATTATGTAGATGAGAAAGACATTTATTATCTCTCGAGGTTGCAGGAATAGAAATGTGAATATTGCTTAGTGTTTTACGTGGGCTAAACCAGCCAAAGCTCAAAGGTGAGGGCAAAGTAACACAAACTGAGCAACCAGTTTGAGAATTCTTTCTGCACATGCAAAATTCTTCTGGAATGCAGCCACACCAGCCCCTATGTTCCATGGCTAATCCACAGGCAGTTGAAGGGGAATGACTGTCTTGAAATCATGGTAATTTTGTTGGCTCCTTCTGTCCAGTGACCTAACTTAACCCTACTCTCCTTTATCCTCAAAAATATGTATAAGGGTGTACATTTTGTCAGTATTATCAGTTCTATACTTGGTGATGACTGCAAGGCCAAAATTGGTTGTTAATTAAGACATCTTGAAGAAAATACAAAGTCCCGTTTTAAATAATAGATTACTAGCAGAAGTGCCCATTGATTCTCGGATTTGGAAATTAAAATAGATAAATTCCAGTGTAACATGTCATCCATTCTGATCCGCGCTACCACCTCTTCATAAAGTAGCCCAATCACATTCCCTCATTGGCAAACTTTTCCTTATCCCCTGCATCTAAGAAAAAATGACTATTTACAAACAATTCATCCACCCCAAAAGATTCTCCAAAATTTCAGACTGACTTTGAGGAGAGAAGAGTCTGGTGACTGATTCATTCCCTTTCTCAAGACCATTTGTTTTTCCCCTCACATCCCCCATGCAGTGGTTCCTTCTGTTTCCTTGAGAATGACAGGTTAGACAAAGGCGATTCGTTTTGTTAAGAAATGCTACGATAAAAAAGTAAGCATTACAAAAATACTCTCTGACGAAGGTTGGGAATCCTTGAAAGGCAAGAGAGTGGATACTAGGTGGTGATAGCTTAATAAATTCAGGGAAACTATATTTGTAAAAGATACAATCGGTATCATGCAACCCCCCTGCTACCTCGGTCTATCTGATAATGAACGTAAGTTAAGAGAAATAGATGCTAGGATGAATCGTTTTAAAAATCCATTCTTTCCAGGAACGATACGCGACAATAACTGAGTAAAAGAAGTAGTTTAGATTCAACTGGTGTTTACACCCCCTGCCACATGCCTAAAGGCGGCTTGTAGGGTATTAATGTAGATGACTGGTATCAATGTACCATTATGCAGACAAAAATTGAGAGTAAACATGGAACCCAAAGAAAACTAGTTTCCAAAAATCCTCACCCTAGTTGTAGTTTTGATATTACCGTATATGCTGGCATATAAGTCGACCTTCGAAGCCATAATAAATTTTCTCAAAAACAGGGGTCGACAGGTTATACGCCCAACATAAAATTTAACCCTTTCCCACCGAGGGGTAAATAAGTGAAACTGCCTGCTTAACACTTGTTGTACACAAACTCACACAACTCACCACAATTATTTCTTACTGAAACTAATTTTTGGCAAGTCTAATTAATGTAGATGTCATATAAAACAAATTTCATCACGAAATACAATTGAGGCTCAAAGTACCACGTTTGAGTTATGACATGTTTTCATACCATAAACCATTTTCATATCTGTAAAATAAATTTGATGCATATTTATTCTTCAAAAATTATATTCATTTCTTCACATGTATTTTAATTTTACAAAAATTTAATATATATCTTGATGTATTCTTTTTACAAATGAAGATCAATAAGCACATCATTGTTTGTTTTTGTTTATATAATCGTTATGATTTGATTTAGCATAAGGAGTTAATGGAAGTTGTTTTAGCAGTGTCGTGATTTGAAATTTCCATGCCATATTACCATTATTACTATAATAAATTTTTAATACCTGTATTTCTGTTTCTTAACTTATTTTTATTTGTATAGCCTTACTGACACTAATGAAAGAAACTTGTGTAGCGTCTTAATCTTAAGCAGAAAATGTTCCTGAAACTATCGTTTATTTATTGATACTGTAGAGCTGGGGAAGTGGTGTTGCCTTATTTTCTGGGTTGACTTATACGCTAAACATTGACTATAACCTGAAATTCACCTCAAAATTTTAGGAGTCGACTTATACGCCAGCATATGCAGTAATTATTCATGCATGAATGCATTTACATATGAGTAAAAAGAATGGAGCTGTCATCCCTAAAATTATTGACTCTTACCTTTTTCCAATGTTGAAAGTCTAAAGACTACTTTAGATAGACGAGGAGTGCTCAGAGAGAAGGTATCAGATAGGCGAGTAGTTCTCGAAGGAACTCGGAAAGAGAGAGTAGGAAAGGAGAATTGATCTTGCAGTTAATTGTATTATACAAGAAGGAGATGTCGGAGGAGAGGCTTTGATAGATTGAGGTGATTCAGAAGATGAGCATTTGGAATGTTTTTGCAATATGACAGACAGGCTATTTTTAAAAAGAAGTCACAAATGAGAGTGGAGAGGTTAGAATCAGAAGACATGGTCCATATTGGGGAGCAGTGAGAAGAACACAGCTTGAGAAATAGGTGCAAAGAGAGACTGGATCCCTGATGTCTCTCTACAGCATTTCCCGGCAAGACATAGCTTTGTTTTTAACATTGTTTATATGCTTGGAGAAGTCAAGCTTTATATCGATGATTGCACCAAAATTTTTGCAAGAGGTAACTCTGGGAATGCAACTGCTGTTGATGAGGTAGTCATTATAAAATGTTTTCTTTTAAAGTAATGGAAATGAGGCAACACTTTTCGGGGTTTAAATTCAACTTCCAGGAGGCTGCGACTGCGTTAATTGGAGAGCAGAACAATACTTTTGGTATTGATCTTTTTAAAAAATTTGCAGTCTTCAGAAAAAAATAATACCTGATTTTCATTGCTATGACATCAGGTTAGGTCATTGATAAACAGAGAAAACAAATACGGACATTCCCTTGCACAACACCAGGAAGTACAGGAGCCTATGTTGAGGTTTGGTTATTCAAAACTACCCTCTGTTTTCTATTGAAAAGAAAACTGCTAAGTAGGGAAAGAAAATTACCATGAATGCCATATGTATGTTGAAGTTTATGTAGATATATTGTATTATATAGAATATTATGTATAGAAATATTTTATTTTATTGGAAAATATTCTAGCATTAATATGGTTTAATTTAATTTTTTAGTATTATTATTATCCAGAATCTTTCATAAAAATGGTTTATTTTCCATTTCTTGCATTCATTATAATAATTGTTATAACAAGTGCAGTTATTATAATATAGATATGGACATATTATTGTTAGTGCAGATGAAATAGATTAGATAAAATGTGCTTTGTATTAAACATTATTCTATAGTAGGTTTTTCTTGAATATTTTAGGCAATGTCTCCAGTTGAAAATAACCGTGTTCATAGTTTGGGAGATCTGATCAATAGTGATGAATTTCGAAGACTTCAAACTGAAGAACAGCCCCAAGAGAGAGCTCCTGGGACAACTGAGGTTAAAACAATTCCTTCAGATGAGGTATTTGCTTTAGAAATTACTTAGGATAAATAAATGCCCATCACATGAGGGTCACCCAGAAAATTAGTTCCATTTTTATTTTTAAATAGTTTTTATTGAAAAAATTGAAACTTACAGGAAATGTTCTTGAAAATATGTATTATTTTTCCACATAATCTCCAGCGACCTCAATGCACTTCGCATACAGAGAAATAAACTTTGAAATCCCCTCCTTGTAAAGGCTTCTCGGAACCTCCTCGGCCCAGTTGGTGACTGCTTCTTTCAATTCCTCGTCTCTTGTGAAACGTTCTCCAGCTAATGCCTCCTTCATTTTGGTGAACAGATGAAAGTCTGAAGTTGGAACTGTAAGGTGGATGGGTCAGAACATCCCAACCAAACTAATCCAAACGTTCAGTAGTGGAACAAGTGACATGAGGCCGTTGTGGACAAGGCTACACATCACAGGTCAGCATGCCTCTTGTTCTGGATGTCCTGACGAAGCTTTTTCAGGGTCTCACAATACTGGTAGGCGTCAATTGTTTCTCCTTGAAGCAAAATAATCAATCAGGAGAATTCCTTTTTCGTCCCAGAAGATAGAGACTATGATCTTCCTGGTGGACATGACAAATTTGGATATTTTTGCACTTGAGTGTGTTTCCACTGCATGGATTGACTTTCATATTTTGGGATATAGTGTGACACCCAGGTTTCATCTCCAGTGACTATGGAGGAAAGCAATCCCTTTAACTCTGTAGTGGCCCAAAAATAGCTGCAGCCACTCGTTGTGTGTCTTTCTTGGAACCCATTTGGCTCAAACTTATCGAAAATATAGTTTTACCAAGACAATCTCATGAATGATGGATTGTGAGATCTCTGGAATACACTCATGGAGTTCATCCATGGTGGAGCAGGGATCTTCATGAACAGTATTGTCAACTTTTGCCACAAGTTTGTCTGTGGCAAGTGAGAGCCTCTTCCACTTTCATCCTCAAGTGAATGTCTTCCCACCTTAAATTCAGATATCCTCGCCATTGAATCCCTAATTGCACCCTCTCCATAGACAGAAACAAGCTGTTAATGAATTTCAACCGATTTGAAACCACGGGCATGAGGAAATTAAATCACTCCGCACAAAACAACTTGAGAGGGAACAGGCGCTGAGGTGGTGGGAGTTCCATTTCAACGAGTTTTTGTGACTGTGTTTTTAGGGCTACTGCGGCCCTTCACCTCTCATTCTATTCAGAAGGTTCCCTTCCTTCGTAACATGTTGCCAGATTTGGCAAAATAAAAGCTAGCGACCTACAGACCAAAACAGAACTTATTTTCTGGATGACCCTTGTATTTTCATTGATTGTTACAATGATTATTTATCATCATCAGCCATTTTTAATCCAAAGTCGGTTGTAGGCCTCCCCAAGTACTTTCCATTTTTCTCTGTCCTGAGCTTCTTGTTTCCATGTTACATCTAAATACTTGATATCTCTATTCCACTTGTCCTTAAGTCCTGGTCTCTCCACATCTTTTGGTATCCAGTTGAGAACTGCAGATGTCCAACAGTTGTAGTTTCTTCTCCCAACATGGCCGGCCCACCTCCATTTTAGTGATCTTACCTAATCTATGATGTCTGTAACTCCATCATCATTCTCACCCAAGTGTTGCGTTTCCTGTCTCTTCTTGTGATTCCAAGCATACAGTGCTCCAAGCTCCTTTGCATTGTCTGAAATCGGTATGTTATTGCTGCATTCAACACCCAAGTTTCACTACCACAAGTCAGGGAAGGGAGAATGCATTGGTTAAATACCTTCCTCTTCAAAACCATAGGCATCCTTTATTTTAGAATGCATGAGTTCCCTCCTAAGGCCTTCCTGCCTAGTTTCATTCTTCTGTTTACTTCATTAATCCTGTTTTTCTCTCCTGTTATTATTAATTGTCCCAGGTAGGTGTATTCCTAGAGGTTTTACAGGTTCTTGTGCTGTCAAAGATTTGTTTCTGTTATGTTTATCCTGAGTCCTATCTTCTGTCCCGCTATGTTTTGTTCTTCAAATCTTGAAGTTAGATCTTCTGCGTTGGCTGCAAAGAGAACTATATTATCTGCAAAACGGAGGCGACTGATGTACTCCCCATTTACCCTTCTCTTCCCAATCAATGATTTTAAAAACTTCTTCTAAAAGGTCTGTGAATAAGATGGGAGATAAACCGTCACCTTGTCGAACTCCCTTCTCAATCTTGAATTCATCGGTCTCTTCATGCAGCATTACAGAAGTTGTTGCATTCTTACAGATACTACAGTAGTACACGTATGATACTGTTATTACTTCTAGATTCTATTAGTATTATTACTATAGATTAGAAGTAAAGTGCAGGGCATAAAATAGTGTTACAAATTTTGCTTTGGATTAATGTTAAAGAAGTAGGTACCACGCTTATTTTCATATTTTTCTGATTGTGGAAAATAAAATATTTTTTTTATTATTAAATACTTAATAGCTCCTGTCAATCGTCAAAAGAAGAGGTATAGAGAGAGAATCATCTAACTACATACCAAATATGTATTGACATTCAACCAACTCAATTTGTCCAAGGCACAAATATGCTTCCATCTGAAATCATTCTTTCTTGTGAAAAAAAACTTGGGAAAGCGAATTTTACTTTGCAAATTGTACTTATTGATAGATTAGCTTTCGTCGTTGTTGGCAGCTGCTCTTCAGAGTCTTCCTGACCATTCCAAGTCCTCTATTTTAAATTTTAGTTTTTAGCTCAAATTTCCTTCGTAAAACCATAGTGCATGTTATACACTGAACAATAAGGTAATCAGTCACTCCTATTCAGTGAAAATGACTTTTGGAAATGAGTCAACATGAACCTCCTAGATTCTATGGATTACCAATTATTATCTACAAGACTTCTTGACATATTTTCTGGTATTGCTTAGCCTGCCTTTTCATAAGGTTGACTAATCTTTTATTACAATTTACTGACTTCAACCCTCGATGCTCAGTTAAAAGGACTTGACAGTTCATTTCTGCCAAGCTGATGTTGCCACTATCTGGTTAAGTCCTCTAAGCTGTCCTGAACTTGTCAGGAGATGCTTCACTAAGGCAACAGCAACAATAGACAAACACACACTACCATTCCCTGATCAGAAAAATCCGATCAGCCTGGATTTGAACCTGGGACCTTGGGGTAGGAGCGATGGCATAGCTAGAATGCTAACCACTCTGCCACCAAGACAGGTTAAACATTTAAGAGATAATCCGATAGAACTGAGCAAATACCAGCCTTGATTCTCTCCTAATTAATGAATAAGTTTTAGTTTTCCTCCTGTACTTCTCCCCTGTCCTTCTCCCTCACATTTTTAGAGTTTTCCTTCTGTTTTACAGTTTTCTGCAAAATCCTACCATTCAGCTTCTCCTGACCATTTTCTTTCTTTTCACACTTTCTTCTGTCTTGTTTAAATATGTGCATTTTGGATGCTTCCTCACTTGAAGATGATGTTGATGCATCAAAAGTAGTTGTGATTTTTGGTGCTGTGGTATTGTTGCAAAGTTAACATCAAAATTGGATCTAGTTTCTTTAAAATTTGATTTATATATCTTGTCATAGAATACCATAGGGATTATTCTGTTGAATTTAGTATTAACTTTGTCACATTTCTCTTATTCCATTGCTAAAACAGAACTCAAACCAACTTAAGATTACCATTGATTAGAATCCAGGCACGATTAAACCTCACATTTGTGTTTTCATTATCAAGAAAATTTTTAAGGTGATTAATTCATTTTAATAATATTCTCTTCCTTCTCAGGATAAAGAAGAGTTGCATGTACTTTCAAGACCTTGGTACAAAGAAGTGGGCCCAGACTCTCCACTCCTTTCGGTTGATTGTGAGATGTGTATGACTGGGAGGAATCGCTTTGAACTAACTGGGATATCGGTTGCTGATGAGGATCTAAATGTTGTATATGAGAGTTATAGGAAAATAACTAATTATTTAACAAGGTGAGTAGTTTTTGCAACTGATAATGGTTGCCGGGGGAAGTGCACGAATGGTAGAATATGCTGACTAAATTTAGTAATTAAAACCATTAAAGAAAACTGGCTTTTAGATAACCAATGTTCACATAAAAACAAGATATGAAAATTATTGGATTTCAGTCTCATTGAGTTTGCACTGAATGTTCAGATCCAGAATCATAAGAGTAATCACATCACTTGATTCACACAAAGTTATATTATTTTTGATCTGATCATTGTTTATCCTCTAGAAGAAGCTAAGGCACTCCTTTGAAAAAAATTGATCCACGGATACATTTACTGGCCAGAAAGCTGGGTCAGTTACTGAATTTAGGTAGTTTAGTGACATCATGTGCATGATGTCATCAAGCTCTTTCCAAATCTCTTCTAGGAACAGCAAAAATTATGAAAACAAAATTGGAGGAAAATTGGTGTAATGGAGGAAACCAATGTTGTGTTTGGTGGTAGCCAAAGTATTTGCCAGGGGTTAGTAGATCTGGACACTCGGTATTCATCGCAAATAAAACCCCAAAAATACTTGTAGTTAAAGGGGAGCCGGCGAAAAGTTCTCACCAGTGCTCTGCGGGTTGTGTTATTATACCAAGATTATGCGAGTTTCACTAGCCGATTTCTGATTGGCTGCTTCACCAAACAAGTAAACTCCTCTCTGATTGGCGTGTTCATCGCTTACTTTTTGATTGGCACCGAGATTTTTGAAATTTTTCCACGTAAATGGAAATTAAGTTTTTAGGGACCGGTAGAGGTGTTTGTTATTTGGAGGTCTTCGTAATTCGCGAGTTCGTTGTAGGGAGGTTTTCATACGTACATGGGAACATGGGGGGACATAATTACATGGGAAATTCGTGGGACTGGGAAATTTGTTCGTTACTTGGAGTTGTTCGTTATATAGGAGTTCGTTAAGTGGAGGTTTTCGTGTACTATGTATGCTTGGAATACACATACCCTATTTGACGGCATATAAGATGCACCGGCATATAAGACACACCCTCATTAAGTTGGCCACTCGAAAGGAAAAAAAAGTTTTAATAGTCTGTGCAAAAGCGCTGTACCACAATGACTTTAAACGCAGTTTCTTTTAGTTGTCACGTTTCGTAAAAGCCAAATATTAACAAAATCATTGAATGCAATTATGAAATAGGTATTATAGCCCATTTGGGCTAAAAATAGCATTCAGTATTGAAAGTTAACCTGTGGAGGTTGAACCTTCACATATAAGACGCAGGAAAATTTTTCGAGACATAATTTAGGAAAAAAGGTGCGTCTTATACAGGGGCGGATCCAGGCGTAAATTTTGGGGGGGGAACTTCTGGGAAAGGCCATAGCAAGTGGAGGGGTCAAGGGGTTCAACCCCCCCCCTCAAATTTTGGGGTATAGTCTAAAGTGAACCTCCCAAATATGATAATGTTATAATTATTAATATTGTAAATAATAATAAGGGATGTTATTTTTCACTGACATCAGGGGCAGTAGAGTCTGACCCCCTCCAAGTGAACAACCCCACCCAAATCCACCCCTCCTCCAAATGAACCCCCCAAAATATTTATTTGAAAATAAATTGCATGATTTAATCTTCCTTAATGTTTGTGCATGAAACTGATATTTTTAATAATTTCTGCTTATATTTTAATTTTTTGTGAGATATTGGCTCAGTATCTACATGGCAAAACCTTTTCATGATGAACAATTACGTAGACGATCTACCAGTTGATGAGATTTTGTTAATATATTTCTCGTTTCTTTGTGTATTCAAGTGCACAGAAGTTTTAGTTGTTCAACGTTTAGAACCGTGAAGGGGTGAGTGAGGAAGAGAAAGGTGGGTAATTCCTTGGGGTTTTTTTTAGGTAGAGGGGTGTAGATACATGGTGGGTCGACGTCCTCATTTTAAGGAGTTTGAAAAATCAAAAATAAACAATTTGTACATTATAAAACGGAATTTATTCAGCATTGCATATCAAACAAAATATTTTACACAACCAGTACAAATGAAATAAAATCTTTTATTTGAAAATAACCGTCAAAGGAACCAGAAACATTTTTATCTATAACTTCTGTAATAATGGGTTTCATCGAACAAAACACGGTTAAAATAAAGCAAATAGACGTCACTAGCACTATCAATCAGAAAACATGCTGGGAAAGGCCAAATTTTGTAGATAATGACAAAAAATAATGCAGCGCCTCTGCGGCGCCGAGAATCCAACGAGGTAACGCAATTCGTAAATCCATATTAGGGTTAAAATACCATATAAATGATAAGAAGATTCACTTTTACAATTTCCACCGTTTATTAAAAACACGACCGGTTTCGGCTGGAACAGCCATCTTCAGGTATATACCTTACCTGAAGATGGCTGTTCCAGCCGAAACCGGTCGTGTTTTTAATAAACGGTGGAAATTGTAAAAGTGAATCTTCTTATCATTTATTTGTTATGGATTTCCACAAAGTGAAGCCTTCAACCATAGATTTTAATTAAAATACCATTTTGTGTTTCCCAGATTTCGTAAACCTTTCAACAATTTTTTCTGGGTCTAACTCGATGTCTGGGTGATTGTTAAGCAAGGCTAAGCCAATGAGCCTATTTTCTGACATTGTGGTCCTCAGCCAAGTCTTGATTAGGCGCAGAGACGAAAATGATCGTTCTGAGCTTGCATTGCTCACTGGTAGAGTGCACAGTACTTGCAGCAATGTGTGAATAGTTGGGTAAATATCTTTCTCACATGCTTGTAAAACATGTAAAGCCTTTGTTGGAGGTTTCATCCCATTTTCTTCTTATCTTGCCACTTACTTTGCCAATGAGCCATTTTTGCTTTCAGTTTAATTAAAATCAATTCTGGATTTCGACCGATAATTTCTTTAAATCAGTCCACTATATGGACTAGAGCATCTGCAAGGTCCTGTGCGCTTATATCGAATATTTTCTCAGGGAGAAGCACTGGTAATCTCAGCACATCAAGAACATCTGATGTAAATCTTGCACGGAGGTCTTGAGTTACATTGTCCAGCATGGGGACGTACATAGATAACCTGTAGTACTCTTTTGCCGATGAGGTTGGATAGTTGTCACATTTTGTTTGGTGACCACATATTCTAGGAGCTTTAAGCTCAACGTCAAGTTTTTTCACCATTGATTCAGCTTGAATGTACTGATCATTAAAGTGTTTTTCATTTTCTTCCCTTCGTTTATCTAATAATCTAAGGAGACTGGAAATAAGTTCAGCTGATCCGGCAAGATCGAGGGTTTCTTTCTGCAATATTTTGCTCAGAGGAAGAGTCAAAGATAAGACGTCGCTAAGACAGTACAAGCCTATGATAAATTGAGGCTCACATATGGCTGTCATCAACAAGGATGCTTTTCCGGCGGTTGTCTTGTCCCTCCAATTAGAGATATTTTCTAAACTAGAGAATACGTCGGGCAAACTAGTGGCGAGCTGCAGCACCCCATCATGCCTCTCGGCCCATCTGGTTTCACATAGGTGAGACAGTTTTTTGCCAAGAAATTGTTGAAGAGTCGTATTTCTTTTAGGGTAAGATAAAAAAGAAATAACCTCTTTCATAACACATACGGAATTTTCAATTACCCTTATATTCGAACATTTTGAAATGCTATTGTTCAGCTTATGGCTATAGCAAGGAGTAATAATGGCATTGTTCGCCACTGACTGAATTTCTTTGACAGCTCCACGGTTGGCAAGCATGACACCACAGCCATCGGTACCAATCCCAATACATTTATTGAGAGGTAAATGTAGCTCTAAAAGCTTTCTTAGAACGATCTGACCCAGATTCAGTGACCAGTCTTCTCTAATCTGGACCACCTCTCCAAAATGCACAAATCGAAGTACAAGACTCACTTGTGCTTTGTTTGAAGAGTCGGTAGTTTCGTCAAAAATGATGACCCTGCCTGTGACACTCTGCTGAGGATTATGTCAATGATTTCTGCCTTACAGCAATTAATAATTTCATTTTGTATGGTCTTGCTGGCATAAGTAGACCTTGATGAAGCGGTACTCAAATGCTTCTCCAATATTTTATCACCCGCATCTACTCTAAATCGCAGCATTGCTATGAAATTCCCTTCATTGTAGGAAGCAGCAGTGCCTAAAGAAATGGGACCATCGTCTCTGTGTCCCCGCAAAGGAATGTTTTGCCTTCCAAGCAATATAATTGTTTTCACAATTGGAAGTAGCTTTTCTCGATTTTTTTGAGCTTGCATCAGTCTTTCTTTATTTAAAAAATTAAAAACTTCCATTTGTGAGCAATGGTAAGTCTTAAAAAAAAAGGTTCCTGCATCTTTATGATATTGCTTATTACAATGATTTTCCAAGTCACCGTTGATCCCAGTTAAGTTTTTGAAATTTGTCAATGGTTCAGTGACGAGTGCTTTTAATGCAACGTTATTACAAAATCCACCCTTATTCCTGTTAGTAAACCAAGGGCAGAATTTACAAAATAACCCTTTCTTCACATCTGACAACACAAACCATTCTTTATGAGAATCCAAATGATTAATTCTAAGAAAGTTTTTAACAGGCTTTCCTGATACAACTCTTGCGGAATGTGGAAAACAGTAATTTCGTGGTGGTACCCATGGGTGTTCTAACAAAGACATTTTAGTGTAGTCATCAATATCTTTTCCAATGTAGTAGCCAATATCATTTGGTAGGACTGCTTTACTTAAAGTGCCTGACCTGTGAAGTTGATATGGGCAAGATGCTGAGGGTTCTGTTGAACTCATTGGAAACTCCATAGATGCCGAAGGTAGCAGACTAGGGAGAGGAAGAACTGAAGTAGATGACGAAGGCTGAGAGTGACCATTAGCTGCCTCAATCTGGCCTGTTTGTTGAGTATTTGGAGATACAGCATTGTTATTGGTGAAATCAGTGTTGTCCTCTTCCATATTTGAATCAGTGTTAAACTTATTCAATGGCTTTCCGAAGAAAGAAGATATCAAACTCTGTCTAGGTCATTTGGACTGAAATAAAAAATGGCATTATTGCAGCCATAGTCGCCGATTTCAAACGTCCGTTTCTTCCTTACAACTAGGTGTTACAATGTTGTCTCACGGTCGGCATCGCCACCGCATGCGACTGAATGGCGGCCGCGTCCAGTGGCACGTCTGATTTTGTGCCCACTACTTATGTGAACTCCTCCATTTGAAACAATGTTCAGCTATGAGTGGCGCGACTCAGAAGTAGCACAGAATGGCCTTGTGTAAAGGGCCAAGAGCATGCGGCAACATTACTCCGACAACCGTCACGCATCATCTATCAACGATGCTCGGTTTTTAAGTATTAAATTATTGGCCTCGGAAAATATATTCTCAAGGATTTGGGGGGGGAAATTTCCCCCTTTTCCCCCACCCTGGATCCGCCACTGGTCTTATATGCCATCAATTACGGTACCTAGAAAACTTGTAACAACAGGAGAGAAAAGCAATCAATGAAGTAAACTGAGGAATTAAACTTGGTTGGAGCATCTTCGGAGATGGGGGGTTTTTGGTTTGTTGTTGGTCCCTCGACGAACACTGCTGTACTATTTCTGCACCACTTGCTTTCTACGGAAAGGCAGAGGCCAAATGCCGCTGTCACCTTTATCTTCCAATGTGGTTTGACTCTCTATGATGTCAGCCCACTTAGAGAGTGAAATTTGAGTCCTTCTACAAATTTGTGAATGGCATTTTGCCCTTGTTAAATTGTGTAACAAAATATACCATACTGGTGAATGGCCTGAAGATTTTGTTAGAACATTGATGGTACCAATTCCCTAAGAAGGCAGGTACGAGGAAATGCATCGAACATAGAACGATAAGTCTAATTTTGCATGCAGCCAAAATCCACTTTAATCACAAAATCTGACAAATTTGAGGCCATATCAATGATTTTGACATTGGCTAAAGTAATTTCTGCTGAAGGTTGCTCTTCTTCGTCCTCTTCCTCAGCCTCGTCCTGCTTTGTTGATGAGCTGCTCCATATCCTCCTCACTCAACTCTTCATTGCTTGAATTTAAAAGTTCTTCAACATCTTTTAGCTGAATGTATTCTAGCCCTTCCCCTTTCAGTCGCCTTCCATGTGAAACGATAAGATTTAGTTAATTGACAAGTTTAAGAAATTCTTTAAGATCAATGACTGCCTACGGCTAGAGTTTCCGCCAACATGAATTCAGTGTCGATGGTTTAATCTCATCTAGTGATTCTTTAACTATATTTATGCTGTCGGCAATATTGTTCTTTTTCCAACAATCAGTTGGAATCAGAGAGAGTTGTTTTTCTCTATTTCTAACAAGAAAGAGAAGGTACGCTGAATATAATAATTCTTGAAGGTAGAAATGATACCCTGATCTAGAGGCTGGAGGAGTGATGTGATGTTAGGTGGGAGGAATAATACCTCTACACTTGGGTGAGCAGATTGAACTTCCTGAGGATGGCCTGGGGCATTATCTGAAACGAGAAGAACTTAAAAAGGCAATTCTTCGAGAACAAAACAATGGTTTAACCAGTCCATGAAGGTATTTCAACTCACCCAAGCCTTTCGGTTGGACCGCCAAAACACTGGAAGATTATTTTTAATTTTCCCAGATAGAGCTTGCGGGTTCTGTGAGCGGTAAATTAGCATAGGCTTTGCTTGAAATTGCCTGCTGCATTGGAGCATAGAAGAAGCCTGATGCGGTCTTTGCTAACGTTAAATCCCGGAGCAGTTCTCTCAGACTTTGAGATAAAAGTCTGGGAAGGCATTCTCTTCCAGAAGAGCCCGGTTTCAGTGGCATTATACATTGCTCTTTTGAGTAACTCTTCTCTTTAATAAGCTTCATAAACAAATTGGGAAACTCGTTCGCAGCTTTGTGGTCCGCAGATGCAATTTCACCAGAAATCTTCACATTATGTAGGTTATGTCTTTTCTTAAAATTCTCAAACCAGCCCTTACTTGCAGCGAATTCTTTTTCGCATTTGCTTTCACCTGAAGAGGTGAAATATTTATATAACTGCAAGACTTTTTCTCGGATAATTAAGATCTTTTTCCTAAGAATATCTTAGGTTTTTTACATCCACAATTCTTCTAATTATTTCTACTTCTTATTTCATAATTAATGACGATGGGTTGGATGGAAAAAGAGACTTTTAAGTCTTAATCTCGCCCAAATAAAGACGATTTATTATTATTATTATATTGTTTTATCCAAGGCTGAAGTATTTCTGATCACTGTTTTACCCAAAACTGAAAGATCCAAACAGGCATTCTTGTGTCCAATAGATTCCTCATGCTTTGTGATTTTTTTAGATAAATGCCTGAAATCGAACACACCTATTTTTGTCCAGGTCGCATCCTTGTCTTTTGCAAAGAGCAAACAAGGGAAACAGTATAGCCTATTGGAAGAGTCACAGCCACAAGTCCAACTGTTTCTCTCAAATTTTTTTTTACTTAAACACTTGGCAGTATCTGTTACTCTGACTCTGAGATAGGTTCAGCAAAGGAATAGGCCTCCCTCCTTCAATTATTGCACATTTTTCTTATTATTGCACATTTTTCTTCAACAGAAAGAGAGGAAATATTAATATCTTTCAGAAATTGGACACTAGTCATCGCGAAGAGGGAGAAAAACTGTTCACAAACACATAACGCAGTAGGTTTGTATACTGAATATGCCACAAGCAACCACAACAATGTAACTAAATATGTAGACTGGATACTCCGTAAATTCACAATATTGCACTGTATTATGAGTAGCCATTACATAGCTTTTAATCTAAAGTTTTATGTCCACATCATACTGGGATGATCCTAAAATAAGATTCCGTTATCCCCTCTTGCAATGCATAGAAGAATGTAAGTGGTGCTCTGGAATCGAACCAAGGATCATCAGGGAAACGTTAAACAGCGTATATGTGATGTATTTATGATCTCTATTCACATGCCGGGTTTTAAGTTTCCATGTTATCGGGAAGGCATTAGAAAAACTGAAAAATCACCGTAATGCATTTTAAATAGAAGAATAATTGCCTGGCCTAGCGTTGAACCTAGGATATTCTTCAAGGGTCTCTTTGTAGTTTTTGTTCGATATGCACGGCTTCCAGCGCTTTCTAGAATTTCAACTCTCTAATTTGCCGGAAAGTACCTAAAACAAATTTCCGAAAATCCTATGAAGCCATTCTCGTCGGCTGTCGCTGCAACAAAGCGCAGCGATCGGCCCATGTTTAAAGGCCGTAGGCCCCTCTTTCCCTTCACCGCTCTTCACCTATAGCGCATAAGCTGAAGGGGTTCACTCTTGGATGTGAGCCCCCATGTGAAGTCAAGCTCGTTAGAACCAAAAGCGGCAGAATCGCGACTCAACGAAGGAAAAGTTAGGCCCAGTGATTGGTGTTAAGGTTATTTGGGTTATTGTAAGAACATTGGTATATAGAAAAATAGTGCAGTAGTTTTCTTAGGGGGTTCAGTCAACCCAATGTACCCGCCGCCACTGGCATATCATAAACCCGACTTACGACCAGAAGTGCCGACCGTAATGTGTTCATAAGTTGGGGATTGTCTGTAGTATCAAACTTTGCAAATTATAAACAAAGTCATGAGCCTCAGCGTCTACTCTACAATTTTGTCACTTTTTATCATAGGAGCAATTGTATTGATTCTGTTATGTGAATTTTGTTTGACTAACTCGGTTTCATGTATATTTTTAAATTTTATGATACTCTGTTTATTTATTTTGTATAATTTATTCTCTCAGTTCATAGGTCAGGTTAATGCAGATAACCCTCCTCTAGTATTAGCATTAACTTAAGAAAAACGTTACCTTCTGCATCAAGGTCACACTCTGTTTTGAGACACTTATTTCAGGTAAAAATACTTGTCCTCGATGCCAGGAAATATGGTAATACAGGGTGAGGCATAATGGAGTCACAAGTTACCCACCTAGCTACTCACGAATTCCATTATGCCCCACCCTGTACTTAGCAATTTTCTTTAATTCTAATGTTTCTGGTATTTTTTTATCTGCCGTCAGGTTTTCTGGTATAACTGCTGCCCATCTGAAGGGTGTAGAAACTCAGCTCTCCGATGTACAGAAAGACCTGAGAAATCTTTTACCTCCTGATGCTATCTTAGTTGGCCAATCCCTCAACTGTGATCTTCATGCAATGAAGGTGGGTTATTTTTGTTACATGTTTTATTTTTGATGTTTCTGAATGAAAGATAGTTATTTGACATTTGCTTTTCCAAGAATATGTGATTGCTCCTAATTCTCACTAAGCTACTCATTAAAAAGGCTTGAAGAATATATTGATTTATTTCACAAATTTTTATTCACAAATTACTCTGCAAGTCAATTTGACAATGGAGAGAGGTTAAATGAATGTGTATACCTAGATTATCAGCAGACACTAAAGAAACCTAAATTGCTTTAAAAAATACATGCTTGAGTAGAGAGAGTAAGACCTAGAGAACTGTAAAACAGCATGATATTCAACCTAGTTTTTGTGAAAGAAATGCCTAACTCCTGGCCTAATGTTTGCCATAATTGAGTTTCCAGGAATTGAGAACATATATAATGAAAGAAGAATAACAAATGTATATTTGTTTTATTCTTGGTGATAGTAGACTAGAAAATATAACTGCTGCTTGCTCATATTTAAATTACAGCTCAGGACAGCTGGAGATTCTACATTGTGATTATTCTTAGCCTTAAAGTGATTAGCCTTAAAGAAAGATAAGATTTCATTTTCTTATGTTTTATGTGTACCTATAATTTATATAAATGACAGCACCAAGCCATGAACTTCGGCTGCGACTCATTTGTCATTTAATATCTACTGTTGAGGCATTTATTTCAGATATTTACAGATTATCTATTAAGACTGTTATTCAGGGAATTTATCAAAAATCTTGAAGAATAGTATTTCCCAATCCTGATATCTGACGGACACCTTCGGGAATTGGTAAACCGTACTTCAGGTTGTGGTTCCATTTCTCATGTTTATTCACAGACACTTTTTCATCTTATAATTAATGCCAAACATAGTTTTCCCTACAATGTGTGAATCGTCATTCAAAAGTAAACCTGCCTTAAAAGTCAATTTACAAAAAGTACAATGATTAAAACTCAAACATTTTGTGTCTTGCGTCATTGAAAATGGTTTTTCTTCCTAAAATTCACAAATTGACCAAGTACCTACAGGCACATTTTAAAATTCATCAATGAATCCATCAAAGTTTATTTTTATTTATCGGTGGATGCTTTTCACCAATTACTATTGGGATTAATACCCAATGGTTCTGATGACAGCTGGGGGTCATTCAAATGTTAATTTCCATTACCTCATAAGAAGCCCGTTAATGGCAACTTACAATGGGGGATATAACATGTTCAGAATGCAACAATCGCGGAACACAAACATGCATGCACTATTTATGTTTCAACAGAGTTTAAAGAATTATGGAGGTGGAACAAGTTGTATATTCAACAGAATCCATCTTGCCGAACAGCAGAAAAACCAGTGGTTCTTAAATTCATCAAAGTAATCATACAAACATTGATGCAATCCATCGCCCTTCACTCAATTGATGAATTTAAAAATGTCCCATACACTCGAAGCTTCTATTTCATTTTACAACATTACCTGTTTCAGCAGGAAACCTGCCTGTCCTGGCTATGAGAAGTTCCACAGGGTTGCCACATTGCTTTTGGAGACTTGAAATGTGTCTTGTAGTGGTTTGATAATCACCCCAGCATGTTGTTTTTATCCAACCAACTGTACCAAAGAAAAGTTACATTAATATCACCGTTACGTAATGATTATTTGATAAACAATATCTATTATATATAGATGCTTCTCCGAATTCATTCATATATATAGCTATATATATATAGGATACTAATTCACAGGCTAAACCACAAGCGTCATTTACTTGAAATTTTTACGATGTATTGGCCATAACGTGAAACTGCCAGAAAAATTGCAATTTTGAACCTCAGTGTCATGGGTTGGATTCCAGAGGACCCCAAAGTCCCGATTTTTCCCTTTTAACCGCTTCCCTGACGCGGACGAGTATACTCGTCCTAATAGGTGGCTCCTTTTTCGACGCGGCCGAGTTAACTCGTCCTATCCGAAACTTTCTTCCTCATTCCTGTCCGGAACGAGTTATCTCGTCACCTCAAAGCAGTTACCTTTTTTGTTACCAGATGCCGCATATGGATGCCGCATACCTTGTACATCTAGCGGATAGTTTGAACATTATTTTACTCGATTCAAAAGTCTTTGCCGTAATATTTCGTACAAATGTTTTCATACATTATTCGTGACTCACGTTTGAAATACATGTCTTGTATTTATTTTCTCACTGTAAATATACGTATTTGAGATCTAAAAATACAATGCGTATACAATCATCTTGTATATCCTTTCTCTTTATCGATATTGCTTACATAATTTCTTCGCTCGCGCTGACCGTGATCTTCATACGCACAGACGGAGGTCTTTGAAAATTTTGTTATTGATCTAATTTCTTATGTGATTTTCTATAGCAGTATATGAAGATGATATCCATTATATCATGAAGTCTAACCACCAATCAATATATGTACGTCAAAATAAATATTACTCAATCCGACTTGAGATTCAGGTACTAAGAAATTGCATGGTACATATTATAGAACCTAGAGAAAGTAGGAAGCGAGAACAGGATTAGATATAAAATAATCCAGTCTTATTTTATATTATTACTCCCTTGGCTCACTACAACATATTCCTTGGAACTTCAACTGTGGGTTACGATCTTGGTCTTATTTCCTTTCCTCCCGGTTGAATCTGCTTCATGACCCCTTAGCTTTGCGGCACAACAAAGAGGTTCACACTTGCTAGTGCGGTTTCCCCTTTTTACTTAAGAGGAATGGAGTTTATCATGCTGTGTTCGGAGGCACTATTCACAAGATTTTCTTGGTCTGCATTCATTTCCTTCCCTTCTATTGTCTATGGAATCAAGACACCGTCGCAGACCACCCAAGGGTCCTTCTCCCACACCCAACGGTCAATATTTACAAGTCGTGCGAGTGGTAATCCTTGTGGAGAGGGATAGAAAGACGCCTGGCTTGACATGTGGGTAAAAGGTCCGTGACAATGACAATGGAACGATGTCTTCACCCCCAACCCGGTGTCTTTATCCCTTTCTCAGGTCAATACTCCCGGTGTTCCTTTCTAACCATGAATCTCAAAAAGATCTACCGTTAGGAATATTCACAGCATTTTGGGGAAATACAGAATTGCTCTCAAAACGGCATCAAAGCTTTCTTAGTTATTCGTTGTCCTCTCGAGCATACACGTCTAGCATTCCTACATCTCTCTGCTGATAGCGTTTTAGCATTATCCTTAGAGATTTCGTGATCCTTATCTTCTCTTCGTTATAACTTTTGCTATATCTGGTGTAATCAATTTGCCAGTTAGTAATGGCAAGTGATACCGAAAGTGACGTTTCTGATGTGGAGTTTCAAGATGAAGACATCGAAGACTCTGGATCGGAATCAAGCTTCTCAGAGGAAACAGATCGAGACACAGAGGATGAGGGAGAGCCCGTCCCTTTCGGAGAACCTTCGCAAGAAGCGTGGCGGGAATTGGGAATTCCTTGTCCTCCGCCTTGTCCTAGATTCCACTTTGAAGGAGAGTCATCGATGAATTTTGAAGTTGCTCCGGATGCTAGTGTTCTACAGTATTTTGAACTCTTCTTCGATGATGCAGTGATAGGGCATATCACCAGTGAAACCAATCGGTATGCCTCACAATGTCTTCATGGAAAACCATCCGGTTCGAGATCCCAATGGCGTGAAACCAGTGCTGCAGAAATGCGAGTGTTTTTTGCGCTAATAATCCTGCAAAGCATTATTCGGAAGCCAGACCAAGAGCATTATTGGTCCAGAAGGCGCATATTGGCAACTCCTTTTTTTGGGGATACCATGTCGTATTGGAGATTTGTTAATATTAGGCAATATTTGCATTTTAGCAACAATGACGAATACGATCCCCTAAATCATCCAAACCCAAAACTAAATAAGATTTGGCCGATTTATCAAATGTTGGAGGAGAAGTTTAGTGAATTGTATACTCCGGAAAGGGATATAACTGTGGATGAAAGTCTCCTTTTATATAAAGGACGACTAGGTTGGCGCCAATTTATCCCTCTGAAAAGGGCAAGGTTTGGGATTAAAATATTTCTTTTGTGTGAATCAAGGAGTGGTTATGTTTGGTCGAGCATCATTTACACAGGAAAAGGTACGATCATGGATGATAGCTTCAGGAATATGCCCATGTCCTCTCAGGTGGTGATGTCGCTAATGAAACCACTTTTTGACAAAGGATACTGTGTTACCACTGACAATTTCTATACCTCCCCCGAATTGGCAGAGACTCTTGTTTCCCGTTCTAGTGACATTTACGGCACTGTGCGTGCAACGCGAAAAGGTATGCCCGAACAAATGAAAGGCAAAAAATTGAAGAGAGGAGAGGTTGTGGCATTTCAGAGAGGGAAGATCATGGTGCTTCGATGGAAGGACAAAAAGGAGGTGACTTTGCTTTCTACAGTGCACAACAGTGAGATGCAGAGGATGGAGAAAAGGGGAAAGTTTATTGTGAAGCCTAGGGTTGTGGTAGACTATAATCAAACAATGGGGGGTGTCGATAGGGTGGACCAGCATTTAGCTGATTATCCAATCCCAAGGAAAAGAGGGAAAAAATATTATAAAAAATTGTTTTTGCATTTTATGGAGATTTGTGTGTGGAATTCTTTTGTTTTGTATCAGAAATTAGGAGGGAAAAGTGCCCATTTAGATTTTAGATTAGATTTAGTGGAAAAACTAATTGAAGTGTACCACCCATCTGTGCCATCCCCAAATGTGGGAAGACCACCTGCAGTGCCACACCCTTGCTGCCTGACTGAAAGACATTTCCCAGACGCCATCCCAGCTACGGAGAAAAAATCCAATCCTACGAGAAAGTGTACTGTTTGTTCCCGAAAGCGGGATTCAAAGGGAAAAATGTTACGGAGGGAGACTAGATATATGTGTGTAGATTGTGATGTGCCATTGTGTGTGACACCATGCTTCAAAAACTATCATACAAAATTAAATTTATAAAAAAAACTTTAATTTGTAATAAATTATTGCATACTGAAAAATGAACTATGGTATTTTAGTAGCTCCATGTAATAGTCTAACTATGATTTCTCAGAAGAAGTATTTGAAAGTAGACTTAAGTTTTTTTTCGGTTTCACCATAGATATTTGTAAAATTGCTAATATATTAGCATATTCAAAGTAACATAATTGTAAGATTCCCACACCGTGGAAATAACAATTATCTCAAATTAAAGAAGAATAACTAAATAGGAATTTACAGGAAAGCTTAGGAAAAAATTATTAAAATTGTAAAATCAGTCAGCATTTTTGGCTCTGAGGAAATATAGGCCACCTGCAACACATTTTCTCTTATAATGGCAGAAAAAGTCATCTGAAGTATATTTTTGATGAACAAAAATTGTATTGCACGTTATATAGATAAACTTTACATAATATTTCATAATATATGTAAGAATAACATTCATATGTAGTAAAATATTGAAATAATTCTGAATATAGAGAAAGAGCGTCAAAATAAACAATAAATACGCTGTGGAATAACAATAAAAAAATAAGTTTGAAAAAAAAATTGACCTAATCAACTTTTTTAAATATACTAGAGCATTTCGAAAATTAAAAAAAAAACATGACATTTTTTGAACGGAAATCTCAAAATAATTCGTCAGGGAAGGGGTTAAATGTATTGCTTTGGTTTTTGGGAATTTTTTAAAAATACTTCCTGGATAGATAGAGAATCAAAACTCTAGGAGCCTATATATGTGGTCATGATCTATCGAAAACGTAAATGACTTTTACGGAAAATATCCTGGGTTCGATGATAGGATGATGCAAATATCTGCCCTTTAAAATACATGGGAGTAGTTTTTCATTATTTTTTTTGATGCACTTATCGAAATGACAGGAAGTTTGTGCTTGGCTAGAAGATGTATGGTAAGAATTGGTTTAAGAAAAAAAATTTCATAAGACCGTAAGATTCTTGGGTTCGATGCAAGAGCATAATAACTTTTCTCTCATAAGGAATATAAGGGAAAAGTAGGAGGTCGTTTGAGGCAGTTGCAGCCTATATTTCTGCTTGAATTTTACACATAGTTAGAGATGGTGATCTTCTGTTGTGCTGAGTAGTAAGTTCACCAGGAAAACCCGGGTTCAATGCCAGACAATTAAATTGCAGCGAATATTAAGAATATTTTCAATCCTTATTTTTTTATATTGAGGACTGTCCCGATATGATACGGATATGAAATTAGTGTTGTCGATCTGCTTGCAGTATGCAAGCTAAATTCTACTCGTATATCTTACAATTGATAATCTTGATAATCAAATCTCAACTTATGATTTAGTATATTTATTTTTGTAAAATTAGACAAAGTTGTTTTGTAAATTTTGCTAATAGAATGTTGAAATATGTGTTTTATCTTTAAATATCTAGTTAAGAGTTAAAACAATGTGATTCACTTCTTAAACCTGTGAAAATTTCTATTTAAAAATTACATTCAGCCCTCTTTCAAATTCAAACTACAGTTTGAATCTCGGAGAATATGCTTGCATGAAATGGTGTTATATTTTTGATTCAATTGTAATTTTGCTTTTTTTCATTTTTTAACCAACCCACTAGTGATAATTATTATCTTTATTTACTTTGTCAGATGATGCATCCATATGTGATAGACACTTTTGTCATATTTAATTTGACTGGTCAGAGGTTTAAGAAAACGAAACTTGCCACACTTTCCCGGCTGTTTCTGTCTGAAGAGATCCAGTGCTGGGGTGCAAAGGGTCATGACTCTGTAGAGGATGCTGCTGCTGCGATGAAACTAGTTCTCTTAAAACTATCCAAAAGGTGAATACTTTTTAGCTGGTTTTGATACTATTATTTGCCAGTCATTCATTTATATGTACAATTTTCATAAAAAGTTATAAGGTAGTTTGAATCTGAGGCATTCACTCCATTTGGATTTCTTGGAGAGAATTATATTTTTTGGGGATTTAATTAGATTATTTGGGATTAAAAGTGGAGTACTGATACTAATCCTATTTACCGTATATGCCGGAGTCTAAGTCTACCCCTAAAACTTTGAGGTGAATTTCAGGTTTTAGCCTATGTTCAACATATAAGTCGACCCAAAAGCTACAGTCTCCACAAATATTCAATAGCTTAAGAAACATTTACCGCATGAGATTAAGAAGCTAGAATAGTTTCTTTCAGCTGCCATGCCAATTTCTCGCCTCTGCTTAACTATTAAACAAGTTTATTTCATTGTATCATCACTCAGGCTTTACAAATAAAAATATGTTACGAAACAGAAACACAATGGTATTAAAAATTTATTATAGGAATAATGGTAAAATAGCATGGTTAAATCAAATCACAACACTGCTAAAACAACTCCCATTAACTCCTAACGCTAAGTCGAACCATAACGATTATATTACTATTTATTACTATTTTATTTCATTGAAAGATCATTAAATGATATTGAATACGTCAGTAAGAAATACATAATACAAAAACAGTTGTACAGTTGTAATTAATTGCAAATATCATAGTAAGATTCTTCAAAGATTCCATCATGTTAACTCAAGAAAGAATAACACAATAAAGTAAAATTACTAGGAAAACATTATGATAAAAAATCTTCAATGCTGTAGTACATTCTCTCAGCTAAGAATGCTTTTAATTTACTTTTGAAAGATGCAATTGACATATTGGCCTTGAGAATAGTTTGGCAGTTTATTGTGTAGGCCATGTGCCTTGGAACAAGATGCTGTGCCCTAGTACGTATAAACGGTGCATGCAAATTATTGACATTCCGTATCATACAGTGATGAACATCGGCATTAGTCTCATAACAACTCATATTGCTCCTACAACTATGATAAATATATAAATAAATGGAAGTACAGTGAATTTCCTAAAAGTGGAATATCTTGTATTTGCATGTCTTAGAATTTTCTTTTGCAATTTGAAAATTTAAATAGCTTGGGAGGATGAACCCCAAAGAATAACACTGTATCTATTATATATAGATGCTTCTCCGGATTCATTCATGTATCCATATATATATATAGCGAGGATACAAATTCACAGGCTAAACCACAATCGTCATTGACCTGAAATTTTTACGACATATTGGCCATAACGTGCAACCTCCAGAAAAATTGCGATTTTGAACCTCAGTGTCATTGGTTCGATTCCAGAGGGCCCCAAAGTCCCGATTTTTCGCGTTTAAATGCATTGCCGTGATTTTCGGGAATTTTTAAAAAATAATTCCCGGATAGGTAGAGAATCAAAACTCAAGGAGCCTTTATATATGGTCATAATCTATCGAAAACATAAATGAGTTTTACGAAAAATAACCTGGGTTCGATGCTAGGTCGAGGCAAAAATCGGCCGTTTAAAATGCATTATGGCGATTTTTAAGATTTTTTTTGGACTCCTTTCCAATGGCATGGAAACTTGAAATTCGGTATGAGGTTAGATACTATTAAAATATATCATAATCAAATTTTACATATTCGTTGATGGTCCTTGGTTCGATCCCAGAGGGACATTTATATTCCTCAATGCATTTCTTACGGAGATAACGGAAACAAATTTTTGGTACTTCCCGGCATGCTATCGACTTAAAACTTAGCATGATAGAAGAACCAGTCTTCAAAAATCAAACTATGCATTCATAGCTATCAATGTGTCCTGGGTTCGACACCAGGTGTCTCTGCAATCAGAAGTTGGTCCGATTTTTAGGAATTATTTTGAAACCTTTCCCAATAATATAGAAACTTGAAATTTGGGATATAGATTAAGATCAATAATAACTTTTAGAAACATATTTTAAATTTCCAAGATCGTCCTTGGTTCGAGTCCCGAGAGCCATTTACATTCGTGAACATTAGAGCGTCTTTTGAGGCAGTTGTAGCCAATATTTCTGCTTGAATATTCACACATAGTTAGAGATGGTGATCTTCTATTGTGTTTCATAGTAGGTTTTCAGTAAGACCCGGGTTCGATTCCAGACGATGAAATTTCAGCGAATTTTAAGGAAAAATTAAATCCTTTTTTTTTCTTAAGAGGTTCGTCCCGATGTGATGCCGATATGAAATTTGTATTGCCGATCTGCTTGCAGTATGCAAGCTACATTTTACTCGTACTATATATGAATAAAATAAGCCGTAATAAATTGAAAGGAGGACTTCAGTTGAGACTTTATTACGAATGGTTCAGACAAGAAAACAAATAGGACTGAGTTTATCTAACAGTCTGCCAATCTGCAAATCCCAATAAAGATGTGAGTGTAAATGTAACCCTAGAAATTTGCAAGAGTTGACAATATATTAACAAAAAAAACCATGATGTGCTTATTGATCTTCATTTATAAGAAGAAAACATTGGAATATATATTAATGTTTTGAAAATAACAATTTTCATGTGAAGAAATTAATATAATTTGCAAGGAATAAATATGCGTTAAATTTATTTTAAACATATGAAAATGATTTAGTAATTTAACTCAATTATTATGAAAACAGGTCCTAACATAACTTACCGTATTTGACGGCATATAAGACGCACCTTTTTACCTAAATTATGTCTCGAAAAATTTCCCTGCGTCTTATATGTGAAGGTTCAACCTCCACAGATTAACTTTCAATGCATCTTATATGTGAAGGTTCAACCTCCACAGGTTAACTTTCAATACTGAATGCTATTTTTAGCCCAGATGGTCTATACTACTTATTTCATTATTGGGTCAATCCATACCAAGTGGTCCAACACTGGTTGCTTGACCATCTCAGAAAAAATTGATATTTGGTGAGTAGATACCTTTAAGTTTGGAGAGCTCAAAAGTAATTTTTAAATATTTTTAATGCTTACTGTTTGGATATAGCGGCCATTTTAGTACTTGGCCGCACACGGTTTTTTGCGTTTGCAGGTATCTACGATTTCTTTAATTATTCAGCAATGGGTTGCCCTAAGACTTTAAAATAAGATGCATTAAGTTCAGTACACTCTGGCCTATGAAATAAAACCATAATTACATTGCAAGATGCATTTCTTAAACATTTTTTAACAGCTTAAATTTATTGGTCAAAAATGAACAAAATTCAACTTTTGACAGAAAATTTTTCTAAGAAGAAACAATTTCTCAACCTTAATATTTTTTGAACTGTTACACTATATAGTGTAGTTAATTTTCATAAAGTATCAATGTTGGCAAGATAACCATTTAAAAAATATTCTCTTTTAAAAAAGGTGTTTTTGAATTTTTTTCAAATTTTCACTTGCAATATCTTGGTTGGGGGACCAGATAAAAATATAAAAATTTTACACATTTTAGATCTTAATCATATAAAACTTCAGTATTAATTTCAACTTTGAGATTCAATTGCAACATAGTTAAAAAAAATTGTCAATTTGTGCGTAAAATGCGATATTTTTGCCTTTGCGACTACTGGCTTTTAAATGTAGGCATGGTAATTTTATGATTTAAATACATCTAATCAAATATAAACCCTTTGGTAACACATAGGTTCAAATAAACTAAAGGTTGCATTGTTGAAATAGTATATATAATGATTATAAAATGCAACATTTCAAATTACCAAATCAACAGGATTTAAAATGTTTTGGATTGTCTCATTGAATTCTAAGACTACTTATCACTGAATAAAAAAACAAAAAATAAATAAACTGGCAACTGTTCCTTCTCACCTACAATCAGCCTAGTTTTTACTTAAATGTTCATTCAAAAGTTGTGAAATTTCTTCACAAATTTTAGGCGTTATGTTAAAAGTTTGACCAGTCACAGTGGTGTGGGAAGTCACCACTGTGACTGGGATTCAGCTTTTTCAAGATATTTGTAGTTGGCATTTAATTTAATTAATTTAATCATTTAATGTTTTTGAATGGCTTATCATAGTGTCTTTTACATGATTTTGTAAATTTACAATAAGTCTTATAAGAATGTGAATTTTTGTATCATACTTCATGTATTAAAAATATTCTATAGTTGTAGTTTACTTCGCTGTCCTTCTGTTGAAGTATAAATTGAAAATCTAGAATCTCTGTACTTGCAGGTGAATGCTGTGTGTTATGGTGCGCGTATTATGCTTCCTGGAGTTCTGCGTTATGAAGATGGTATTGAGTTGAATGAAGAGATAGTAATTGTATCCACCAAAGGAGAAGCTGTGGCTTTAGGTATGAAAAAATTGTCTCATATCAGAAGTGCTGCTTGCGATTTGCTGATTGCTAACTTGCCTTATACCAGTGGAGTAACACACATGCTTAG
Organism: Sympetrum striolatum; assembly: GCA_947579665.1. Taxonomy (NCBI): domain Eukaryota; kingdom Metazoa; phylum Arthropoda; class Insecta; order Odonata; family Libellulidae; genus Sympetrum; species Sympetrum striolatum. The sequence continues at coordinate 127,733,156 of OX388342.1, forward strand.
GACTTCTCAATTCTTATTAATGAATGTGAAGTGCTTCTATAAGGTACACTGCTTATTTTAGCATTGTATTAGAGCACTGATAATCGTGATGGCTGCTTGTTCCCAGAGACCCATGGTCCTGAGTCTAAACTGTATTTACTCGATAATAATGCACACCCTTTCTTTTTTGTCTTTTTTTCGGCTCAAAAATAGGGCTGACCATTGGAATCAACAGCACTCTAGATTCAGGCAAAGTAATACTCGTTCACATGTCCAGTAGTGCAGCTGCATCTTCAGCTCACCCTGGCTCCATGTAACTCGTAAAACGTTCCACCGCTCTCTATGTTTTCACTGAAAAAGTCTCCAAAGACTACAGACTATTGGCAGTTTATAATTGAAAGGCTAGCCCATGAAACTTTTTAAATTACCAGTTTTAAATTGGTTAACATGTGTACTTAGGTAGGACTTCTGCGGTAGCTGCCTACCAGCATTATAAATATCTATTATATATAGACGCTTCTCCGGATATTACCTATATACACATTCATTCATTCATAGGGCATCAAAATTCTAACTATGTTCCACAAGTGCCACAGACTTGAAATTTTTAAGACGTATTGGCCATAACATGTAACCTCCAGGAAAAAGCCGACTTCAAACCTCAGTGTCATGGGTTCGATTCCAGAAGGCCCCAAAGTTGCGATTTTTCTCCGTAAGAATACATGGTCGGGATTTTCGAGATTTTTTTGAGGCACTTCCTGGAAAAGGAGAGAGTTGAAATTCGAGGGATCGCTAGAAACCGTGCATATCCAACGAAAATCAAAAAGACATCTTCGAATATTGTCCATGGTTCGATGCTAGGTCGGGGCAAAAATCGGCCGAAATGCATTGTGGTGATTTTTATGATTGTTTTGGACCCCTTCCCGATGGCATGGAAACTTAAAATTCGGCTTGGGGTTAGAAATCATAAATATATTTCATAATCAAATTTTTGAAAATCCCGCATTTAAAATACATGGGGATAGTTTTTCATTAATTATTTTGATGCACTTATCGGAATGTAAGGAACTTCTCGCTCAGCTAGAAGATATATATTAAAAATTTGTTTAAGTAAAAAATTTCTTAAGACCGTATTATTCCTGGGTTCGATGCCAGAGCACATTAATATTTCTCTCATAAGGAATATAAGGGAAAAGTAAGGCGTCATTTGAGGCAGTTGAAGCCAATATTTCTGCTAGAATTTTCACACATAGTTGGAGATGGTAATCTTCTATTATGTTGCATAGAAAGTATTACCAGAAAGACCCGGGTTCGATGCCGGGTGGTAAATATGTCTCCCGTTAAAAATACATCGGGTTTGTTATTCATTATTTTTTTGATGCACATCGAAATGATAGGAAGTTCATGCTTGGCTGGAAGTTGTATGGAAAGAAGTGGTTTAAGAAAAAAAATTTCATAAGACCCTTCTATTCCTGGGTTCGATGCCAGAGCACATTAACATTTCTCTCATAAGGAATATAAGGGAAAAGGACGTCGTTTGAGGCAGTTACAGCTAATATTTCTGCTTGACTTTTCACACATAGTTAGAAATGGTGATCTTCTATTGTGCTGCATAGTAAGTATCACCGGGAAGACCCGGGTTCGATGCCCGACGAATACATTTCAGCGAATATTAAGAATATTTTCAATCCATTTTTTTTTTCTTTTGAGTACTCACTCTATATGATGCCGACTTAAAATTTGTGTTAACAATGTGCTTGCAGTATGCAAGCAACATTTTACTCGTATTCTGGGATGTGCATTATTTTCAAGTAATTATGGTAATTATTTACTTCAAGTTGGATTCATTATTTTCTCATTAAATCACTATTTTGATAGCTGCATTTCTGCAATCGCCATAGCAATTTTGATTGGCCTTTGATTTTCCACAATCTCTGTAACCTGCAGTTTGGAAATCCAAGTTCAAATACTCAAAAACTGTACATTCAGTATAATTTTTGTAATTCCATTAATGAGTGAATGATGAATTTGGCAAAGTACTGAGATTTGAGTCATGTAATCTCTCGATGAAGATCAATTCGCATTCAGGTTGGCAAAGATGAGCTTTTGCAGTGAAAAGCATACAAATCAATGGGCTTTCTTCCTTACTCTTTCCATCCCTAAAAATCCTCTCATTTATTTGTTCATTTTATAATTAAACTTAAAATTGACAGTATTTTTTTCTCAAATGTTCACCTATTGTGTTTAACTTGCTTCGTGTTCCTCCAATTCTTTTACAGGTGTTGCAATGATGACCACTGCAACAATGGCAAGCTGTGATCATGGGATAGTCGCTAAGATTAAGCGCGTGATTATGGAAAAAGACACATATCCTCGTAAATGGGGTTTGGGACCGACTGTAAGTTATTCGCACAAAAAATTGTAAACCTTTAAGTTTTGTCACGTTTAATGTCTTGAAAGTTGCTTAAAAAATGAGGAAAAAAGTCCTGCTTTATCTTCTGCACGAGTGTTTTCAAATGCAGGCAAACTAGTTTTGTGATCTGCTTTTCCACTAGGTTGCTCCAAATATATCTCCAAATATTTTTTAAATTTCTGAAAACATTTTCAGCAGAGCTATCTCATATAACTTAGTGGAATTCTTTTTATTACAGATTTGCTTTATTCTTTCATAAGTCAAAATCATAGTTCTATAAGCCTTTTGAGATGAATTCGAGGAAAACAACTTTTAAAAAGTCTTGATAGGATCGGGAACAGACTTTTTTCAAGTTCATTTTTCTGGTTTCTCTTATGTACATGATAACTTAAACTCTTTCTTTTTGAGATACTTATTTTGTTATTATTATCATTAAAAATGTAGAAGAGACAAAGATGTGTTTATGTTTGGCCTTCTCCAGTCTATTTTGTTGGGAAAAATTTCAAATTGTGTCAGTTTTAACTCCTTGATCAATTCGAAGATCTCTGTTGAAATTATACTTTGAATTTGTAATTATAGCCTGCAGTGATTATTTCTATAGCAAATTCTATTGGGAACTGTAAAATATTCAGTTCAAAAGTGTTTAATGTGAGGTTATTATTTTATGGCTATTCATGTCATTATATCAAGAAGCTTTAATATAAATCTGCTCTTAAATGGTAATTAATGTGTGTAGGGTCTGTTTAACCTTAATGGGTAAATCTTGGTACATCTGCAATGGTTTGTTGATCTGCACGGATAATTTCTTGCTTTTGAGCAATGGTTTCATCATTCATGGGGAAAATATAATTTGGGAAACTTTTTGATCATACCTAGTATTTACTGCATCACTATAAAATTTTGCAGAAAGAGAATGTACAATTTTTATTGTATATACTTGATATTTTTTGTTTAATTTGAAAATTGGTTGTTTGCTTTATTGTAAATAATTAGAGAAAAAAATTTAATATGTAAATATTCATATTGTATATAGTACGATCTTCTCTGTTATATTAATAATTTATTAAATTATGATTTTCGATAAAATTATTGTATTTCTTGCACCTTCGTACTGAAAAGAATGTGTAAGCCAAGGGCCAAGGTGAAGGTAGATGTGGAGTTAATATTGACGTTTATCTTCATATTGTTCTTAACCAATAGTATAAATGGTCTGTTTAATATTATGTACCATGATTGAGGAGTGAAAATTTAGAAATATTGCAACTGCCCAGAGCTTCTCTCGAAATACTAGCGAATGCATTTGACAGAATGAGAATCAATTTTTTTACTGGCTCTTTCTAATGTAAGCTCGAATATTGTCTTATTTCCTTATTTTTTAGGCATCAATGAAGAAGCAAATGATTGGGAAAGGACTTTTGGATAAATACGGGAAGCCAAATGAAAAAACACCTAAGGATTGGTTGAAGTCCTACATGTGCTACAGGTAATCAGAAGGACTTATTTTTAATAAATGTTTATATTTTAGTGGAAAAGGCATTTATTATCTATAAAAATTGAGGAAAAAGTGTTGATAACATGGTTGATGACTGTATGCAGTAGAAGTAGCAATATAATGGCTATGAAAAATTATGACCACAAGTTATATTTCTTGATAAGGTTCATTCAATTGCCCCTTTATTTTGAAAGGTATTTTTGGGATAATCATTGTGTGCATTTATATATATTATTGAGCATTTGTTGCAATCTCTTGAAATATTTGAATTGTCTGTAGATTAATTGGTGCACATTCATGCATTGATCTCAGTTATAGAATTTCAAAATTTGTGCCTTGCTGGCGTGAGTTAATTTCAGATTTCAATAATGATAGGATCTGTGATTATATTCATTGATACTGTCTGTGATAATTTTTTCCTTCTAAGCTGCTTTTTCCACTGCCTTAACAAGTTCTTTGCATTGCAGCTCTACTGGTGAAGCTGTTGTGAAACAAGAAGTAGGTGCTACCGAGGAGCTGACGCAGGAGGAATCGGCATCAAGAAAAGTGAGTTCCTATATAATCTAATTTAGTGTAGATTGGCTTAAGTTGACCTTTTTTAGTTGCGTACAGTGGAATGCCTGTTGACTGTGGAATCTTTAAATTTGTTTCAGAAGGCAAAGGCTCCTTTTTATAGTTAAAATTGGTGTGATTACTTATGTAGCCATGTAGTAGTTATATTAAGTAGATGAAGTATATCAAATGACCTATTGATTTTAAGAATGAAATTTGATTATTTTTGCCAAAATCTTTAAAATCTAATAATGCAAACCTTTGACTACATCTGAAGCTAGTTAAAATACTATAATATCATATATCTTGTGTCCCTTCCTCAGTAAATATGCTTCAGGGACGTTTGATCACACTTTTCATGAGTCTCTCTTTCAACTTTGTTCCTCCACACGTTTTAAACCCTTGTCTCTCGTTTCTTTTTGGCGATGCTCCCTCTAGTCAGCACCAAAAGTATTATTGAGTTTCCATCATATTGGCATCCACCCTTGGGATATTTTTCATACATAACCTGGCACCAAATTGTTTTATCCAGGATAATAATAATACCTTTATTGTTCTTATGTAGTTTTAGCTGATATAATATCTACCTTATTTGAAATTCCGAAGACAAACAGATTCCATGAAAGCGTGTTTGTGAGGGTGATTTCGGACCAAATTCTTAAAGGGGTTAAGTGTTAACAAAGTCAATTTTACTGATGGACCTTGAGTTACCAAAGATAGTTTGCGTCTTTTTGGGATTCAGCAACAGGTTATTTTTAGCCCATGAACATAAAGAATATATATCTAAGTTGGTGGCAGCTGTTATTCAGGCAAGTCATTTAGAGTCGGATGAAGATAAATTTGTAAGTCGTCAGCATAGAGCATATATTTACAACTGTCTAAAATATTAAGTATATTTATTGAAAAAAAAAGAGGCTCCTAAAACTGATCCCAGCAGTACTCTGCTAGAAGTAGGTAGCCATGATGACAAGTCATTACTAGTTCCCATGACTAGTGGCTTCTACCATCCAGGTATGACCAGAACCAATTTAAACCAGTGGTAGAAAAATTTAGTTTTTTCAGTTTATTTGATAAAAGATGGTGGTTATCACGGTCAAACGCCATGCTGAAGTCAAACAGTACTAAAACCAACCCGATTGGAATGGGTCAATTATCTTGACTTTTTTTAAATAATGGGAGATTTGATTAAAAACTATTCTTTCGAGAGTTTTAGAGAGTGCACAAAGATGGAAATAGGCCGGAAATCAGCCGGAGATAGGTTATATACCTTTTTTATGGGGCTGATGAGAGGTTTTTTCCTAGTAGAGGGATATACTGAATGAGATTTAGAATAATTAAAGAATTAAGCTCGAGTACAGGAATGAAGTCACCTGGATTGTCATCAACACAACAACAGGGGACTAAGATTTGGAATGCGATAAATAATTGAGCATTAGTTCAGGAGTCGCGCGTTGAAAGTAAAAATTGTTGGAATTAAAAGGAATGTGGGGGTCAAAATTGATCGAAAAATTGGAAGAAAGGCCATTAGTAGATGAATATAACGAGTTAAAGTGGGCATTGAATTCTTCAATTGAAATACCAAGAGGGAGAGTATTGCTGCTTTGAGGAATGAGACCTAGGGGCCTCAACTCACTCCAAACCAAATTGGGATCATGTTAGGAAGAAAATTTCATTTTTTAGTAATGGTGCTTAGCTTCAGACATACGTGATTTGGCGAGATTTATAATTTCTATAAATGCACTGTAAGTTTTAAAAGTTCTTGTTCGAATAAAAACAGTATTCAGGCAGTTCCTTTTCCTAATCAATCCTTTGATGCCACCATTGATCCAAGGAGCGTGAGATCGTGTAGGATTACATAGTTGTAGAGGAGCTATCCAGTTTAAGCAATCTAATAAATGAACATCAAAACGATGTAGTTTTGAATCAATGCTTCCAGATTTATTTAGCTCATTCCAATTGGCGGCAGCAAGCTTCTCACGGAATTTAGCCTCTTCAAAATTCCCGAGATTACGGAATATAAATGGTGATGGGGGAGAAAAAGGAGTTTTAAATCGATAATTGACTTGATTTAAATCATGGGCAGACAGAAAGCAAGGTAATTGGGAATAAGTGATGATTTTTTCTGGGTCATCAACAATACATCTAGGAATGTGTCAGTAGAATAAGTTTGATGTGTAGCTTGGTAAGGAACAATATAAATTATTACGATGCCACCAACTTCAATGTTCACTCCAAGAGCCTGACCAATTGGACAGACTATGGCATCGATACATTCATCCTCAACAGAGGAACTCCCACAACATTTCTTGGGTTATCCTGTTTGATATGGTTGACAAGAGACTCGCTTAAACAAAGAAGCATTATATCTCTGAACTACTTCAACGCCATGGGTAAGGATGCTGATCAATGCAGTTTCCATCGGCCTGATCAGAAAGAGATATTTGAATGCCTGCAAGTGTAGATTTTAATTCAGCTTGATCGGCTGGGATTTATTTCGCTAATTAAAGAAGCTCTTTGAGCATAGAAATCATTGTATCATCAGAGGAGTTTCTAGAAGCATGTCTAATGGGGGTTGTATCAACTTGAGACGACCGGATTTTTTTTATACATTCTGAAATATATGCGTGAGGATTAAACCCCACAGTTCCATTCTGCTGCTCTCACTGCCCTTGGACGGACATTTAGTGTTTGAAACCGGCAAATATGCTTTATAAGGAGTACTTTTCCAATTTTTGTCACTGCTTGTTATAACGGACTTCCACTGTATTTTCAGAGTTTAAACACAGGAAGAAAACCTGAATACAAAATGTCAGTGCTATATAACTTCATCTAAATGGATGTTCTGTAGAATCATGTTTTAAGCTGATTGCTTCTTTGATCTGGTTAGATGCTTAAGTTTGAGGTGTTTCAATGGATTATCAGTATATTTTGAAATCTTATTCATTGATAAAACTAATGAATAGAAGTATGAACTAATTTTAATCTTGTTTGATTAGCGAGCTATGAGCCCTCCTGGTAGTCCTGAGGGTGTCCTCTCTCCAGAGCACAAAAAGAAAAAGAAGAAAAGGAAGTTAGAAGAGGAAGAAACATAACCAGAAACTGTAAAAGCGGTAATGTCTTCTTGATTTTTCAGAGTATTTTATGTAATTCCTCTCTTTTATTATTAATTCTATATTTTTTGTCTGCACTGCACTATAAATTTGGTAGTGAATTTTTTGTAAGGCTATTTATTCCCATAAATGTGCCAAATGAAGTTATCTGTCCTGTAATTACCTTATTCTCTCATTTTTAATGCATATTTTATTGATTTAAAAAGTTAAGTGAATGAATAAACATGGTGGGGTTACGCAGATAAAAAATATTAATTTACATGTTATGAAAACAATGCTGTGTCCGGCAGCATACTTCATAAAAATGAGAAAATTTCAAACAATAGATATGTGGCTTTATTTAAAATTTGCCAGCTGTTTCATCAATTCCTTTTCATGCTCATCGTCAGTAAATATTAATTCTTTTCAAAATAATCCCTTCAAGCGCACACCTAATGTTTCCATCATTGTCTTTAAAGGAGTCTGAAGGAGAGTCAGGTGACGAGAAGAAAAAGAAAAAGAAAAAAAAAAGAAGAAGAAAGATGATCAGGAAGAGGTAATAGTCAATCATATATTTTCCTACTTGCACATATTGAATTTTTTCCTGTCCAAGACTTTCCATTGCAAGCTTTCATATTTGATATTTCTGGGCATTTATGTTTCTGAAATGTGGTAAGAACTGGAGCACTTTGTTCAGCCATGTTGATACACTGGTTAATGAAACTTGGATGGATATTTTATCTGCATTATATTGTGTCATTGAATGAAAATTTCTTAATGTTAATCTTCCCTGAATTTGTTTAAAATTTTAATTAAAAAATAATTACAATTTTAATATTAATTTTTTGCAATGGCTACCTTTTTTAATTAAGAAATTCTATTTTTCTCTTTACAGCATTAAAGTATTTTACTGATTCAAAATATATCTTTTCAGAAGGTGCAAGTGAAGTCCGAGCCAGACTGACTAAAAATGATCCTGCTCATTGAAGCGCTTGCAGGTTTTGTAAACTTGCATTAGAAAGGAAGTCAGAATTATCATATTTTAAGTATGAAGTTAAGAGATTAAGGATGAAGATAAAATATTCATCTCTCGCATGATTTGAATATTGTAAAAGTTAACTGTATCCCAATTCAATGTGTGATGTGTTGCCAGCAGTGATTATTGTCCCCTATTGCACTTAAAGAGGTGATGAAACGCGTTTTTTCGATTTCTTTCTTTTCATATGTTAATTATGAGCCATGTTTTCTTTTATGTGGTATTTCTATGAGAATATTTTAGTACCATTAACGGTGGACAAATTTGTACAGAAAAGGAAAGAAATTTTAGCATAAAGTTAATTTTATATCTTTCATACAAGATATTTTCAATTTTTGTAAGTCATTTGTGGAATCATGGTATTTTCTTAAAATGTTTTAATTTGCTGAAATCATTTTAAGGATCTGAAAAGATGTGTTAAGTTTCTATGATTGTTGTTGAATTATGGGAACATTCTGCTTGATTGAATTAGGAATAAATGATTTGGTAATAACCATATTCTTTGTTTTGTAAAATTTATGCAAATAAATTTTTATATATTGAATGTTTTGGAGGAAAATGCACATTAATTTCTACAGCAAAATTATTAATTTTAGTAAGATATGCTTGGCCACAGGTTTCCCACAAGTTTACAGGGTGTCCAGCAACCTGGAAAAATTGGGGAAAATTCTAGTTCTGGAAAACTCATGGAATATTCAGGGAATTTTTTCATTTTTCTGAAATTGTACGGAAGCCGATTTCCTAGAGAGGTTAAAGCAGCATGGCTCTCGGTGGCCTTGGCATGAAATGTCGTATGTAAGCCCATTCAAATACAGTAAAAACTGTGAGCGGCGGAATCGTCGTTGTCTTCGTTCTCAAAGCCGGAAATATCGGAATTGCTTTGCATAATGATCATATTTTTCTTAACAAAGTCCCTCAATAAGGCGGAACCTGCGAGATGCGGACGGAAAGATTAATTCCTTTTATTTCATGCTGAAATAAGTAGAGTTTGAATCTGTGAAAGACGGAAAGAAACTTCAAACTTAAAGAAATTATGCTGGGTTCTATGGTTTGAGTTACGATATACTTACCGTTGATGCACCACTTCCGTTCCAAAGATTCTTTGTTTGAAAGAACATTCTTTTCAAGAGGATTTTGTGACCATAGTTGTAAAAATGAAGTAGCGAAAGCAATACTGAATGGCAAGTGCCCTCAACAGCCAAACTGATTGAGCTGGGCCATCCCTGGGTTTTCCCCAAGCCAGGAGACGTAGAATTCGTGGTACTAAGACTAAACCATCGGAGCAATAGCGGAGTGAAGGGATGGCTTGCCCCCTGGGTTGGGTTCATTCATTATCTCACTGAAGCAAAATCGGAAATTAGGAAATTCGGCGCACTTTTCAATATCCTTTTGGGCCTCTCTGGTGGGGAAATATTAATAGAGTGAGAGAATTTTATGAGGAAGGATTTTAGTTTCTGGTTGAGGTGTGAAGTGAAAAGTTTGGTCCCTCAGGGTTCTCTAATTGCGTCCTGAAAAGTGTTTCTGGTCCCAACAGTGTATCTCGCAGTGCAAGACGTGTGACCATTTTGCTCTCTTCTAGCAACAGTTAGCCAAAGTTCATTACGCTCAGTTAAATTTTTTTTAAAGTTTTTTTTTATTAAAATTGATGATAAAGAAACAATCAAAAGGTGAAGGTAATTTAAGGTCGCTATCTGAATTATGTTCAGAATAATGAAAATAAAATTAATAAATTCAATGGGTATTGTATACTAATTTACGAATTCACAAAATGAAAAACGAATTTTGTTTAACCTTTCTACTAAATGATTAATTAGTTGTACAAAAACCGCATAGTTTTGTGGGTTTAAAGGTTATTATTAATGATATTATTTAAGCGAGCACAAAGATACAGTCGAGAAAAACAAACAGTATTAAAAGCTCTGACGACATAAGGACTTTTGAACAATTATCAATTCATATTATAGTATTGTTTGAAGAGTTGATAAAATTTTCTTACATTCAAAAGTTAAAAAAAACATTTGAAATCGCTAACCCTTGTCGAAGTGCATGAGATGCAGGGACTCGGATGAAAAAAAAGTGTCATACTGCTTATTTATTATTTTCTAAAGCATTTTCTGCCCCCATTCCACACCTAAATCCAAACTGGCGTGAACTTAGAATCCCATTTTTATCCAAAAATGTCAGTAATCTTTTCTTAAATAATTTTACTATGATCTTAGAAAATATTGACAAAAGTGAAATGGGTCTGTAATTTTGAAATTGGGTTTTATCACCTTTCTTAAATAAGGGTATTACGACTGCTTTTTTAAGCAACTAGGAAATTCACCATTTGAGAAGCTTAGGTTACACACATGCGTAAGAATGGGTGCTATATTCTCTGCAATAATCTTTAACATAGTACTGTTAATCCCATCAATTCCAGGTGATTTGCCATTTGGTAGTAAGTTAATTAAATCTAAAATTTCTTTAGTCACCACCGGTTCTAAGTACATTGAATTAAGCACAGTTCTATTTACTCAGGGATTGTCTATCATTTTATTAGAACGAGCATGATTTGATTTTAGCTTGTTTGAAAATGCTGATAAAATATTTATTACAATTTTCAGCTAGAACTTTAGGTTCTTTAATTACATGCCCATCAATATTTAATTCAATAACTTGCCTGCCCTTACCAATATGACTTTCGCCAGTTAGTTCTTTAAACAAGGACCATTGCCGTTTTATATTGCCATTAAATTTTTCAAACTCTTTCAAATAAAATATATTTGATGCATGCTTTAATTGAGTTTTCAGACTATTTCTAAATTTCACATATACATTTCTTAACCTCTCATTGTTAGGGTACTGAAGAACCCTCTTATATAAATTATTTTTTCTTTCAATCTTATGCATCAATGCATCAGTAACCCAAGGCTTAAGCTTTACTATTTTACTATTGTTTATAGTACTGTACTTAGATTTCTCAATACAATTCTTTAACAAATCAATTATTAAATCAAAGGCTTTCGTCACATCTTTTTCACTTAAGGCAGGTGTCCAATCAATTTTTCCTATATTTTTCATATTCCTTTTCCTTAAAAGAATTATAATTAATTTTTAGCGCTTGTGGGCATTGGTCTACAATTGTCTTAAATAGAGTATGTTCCCTTCCAGTTACAATTAATTGAATCATTGAGTGATCAGTTATATCTAAATGTAGAACATTGACATTAAATTCTAATTTGTATGTATTACAAAATCTGACGAAAATATGATCTAAGCAAGTAGATGAATTTGCTCTTACTCTAGTGGGCAGATTTAATAAACTTTGTAAACCATAAGATGATAATAAATTTAAATAGTGATCTGAATCATTATTTGTAACCAAAATATTTATATTAATATCAACAATGATCACAAGATTACCAATTGATTTTCTAATTACAGGCTCAATATCATTTTGAAATTGATTTATGAGAACATTTTGATGTCTATACACGCTTAAAATTCTGAAATTAACAACATTAGTTTCTAAACTTAGCATTAAACAATCAGCAGAAGGTATATTAATTGGAATAAGGCTACATACTAGATTATCTTTTACATACGCAAGAACACCTTTTGCACGACTGGTGTCATTACATTTGGCAAAGGATTTGTAACCTGGAATATTATAAAAATTGATTTCACTTTCACTTATCCAAATTTCAGATAAGATTATGACAGTAGGACTAGGATTGACGTTATTTAAATGCGACAGAAAAATAAGAAAATTACATCTTAGACTACGTATATTTTGATGAATGATGGTAATATTCTCGATTGAATTAATCATATTATCAGATAAATACTGCATAGATTAAGGATTTAAAGCACATTCAGATCATCTAATGATTCAATAATTACAACTGAATCGTTCTCTTTTTTTCTAATTAAAATTTTGCCATATTTTATCCAGAGGTATTTATAACCTTTCTCCTTCTTCTTTTCTCTAACGGCTGCGAATATTCTCCTTCGTGCTGGACTTAGGCTTTCATTGATGTAGACCGGCGTATCCATTTTCATGCCCAGGTGTAGAGTCGAAAGTGTCCTCTTCACTCTTCTTTCTGAAATCATCTTCTCTTTTGTACTTCTGTGGACAAGCTTAACTAAAATACCCCGTGGCCCATTTTCGGTAAATTTCTAGTTTCAGAAATTTACCCCATTTTCTTGCCGTCGCTTCCCTATGCGATGGCACGTATCAATCATTGCCTCACTTATCTCAATGTCAAGCGCCAATCCTACCTTTTTAACGATATCTAAAGTAGTCTCATTACTCACTTCAGGGATTCCATGAATTTCAAGGTCGTTACTTCGAAGGGATTGTTCATTTTCATTGAACCGCTTCTCTAACAGACGCAAACGATCTTTTAATTCTATATTATCCTGTCTAAGTTTTTCTGTTACTTCTATGTACTCACTGATTTTTGCAGTATGTTCCAGAAGAACCTTTGGTAAATTTCTAGAAGAGGTCTGTTTGGGTTTTAATTTTTTTTCACACTAAATGTGGCCCTATTTCAATGATATTTTCAGGGATGATACTTCAAACATTACGGCTTATTATACAAATTATAGCTAGTAAGTACGTCATGTAGTTCATGTAGTTACTGACATATCTCGATTATAGTGAGCGAGGTACAGGAATTGGCCTCCATAGGCCATGTTTGAAGTGTTAATTATGGCATTTTGACGCCAGATGTAGCGGTGATCGACGAGTTTCAACTCTCGGAAAACGTCAAAATTCCGGAAATGCAAAAAGTCGATGGGTTGAGTTGGGTTGGCGGGATTCCTTTATTTACATCGTATGTAATGATGGAAGTATATGACAATAAATGGAACCCCGCCCGCCCAACTCAACCCATCCGCTTTTTGCCAAACCGTAACGGAGTACCAAATCCGGAAATGGGCATCTGTTAGAGTCGAAATTACAGAAAAAACCCCTACCGGAATTCCGAGGAAACATCAAAAATGGCCGGAAAGTAGACGAAAAACGATCATTTTCGGAGTTAAATTCCCCTGAAATGACAGTACTTAGGAGTGACTTCTTATCATATATATTAGCCGCAATCCTTCTTCTATAAAATGGAGTAAGAATCATACTTCTATCTTCAATATGAAGGGAGATATAGAATTTCTCCCAAACAGACCTCTTCTAGAAATTTACCGAACCGGTAACCTTTTTATTGTCGTCAATTTTACTTTTCAGAAATTCAATAGATTTATTTAGATCCTTTTCCATACGCTGCCTCTCCTCTTTAGCTTCTTCGAGCATGGAGATAACTAGCGAAATACTGACTGAATCGGATTTTACTGATGAAGTAGTAGACATACTTTTACGTCTACTCTCCGTACAAGAGTAACAGCGCCAACTTTGTTTTTTGGCGTTAATAAACTCAACATCCTCTTTAGACATATTAACACAATTTGCATGGCACTGCATTTTACAATCACCGCACACAATTTTAGATTGCCGCTTTTGTATAATCTGTTTGCACACGCCACAATCTGCCATTGTATCGTTTTGTATAAACAAATATAGCAGAAAGAAGGAGAAAATATCGAACACACTTTTACACCCAATTTGAAACGTCACATAACTAAACCACCTGCCCTTCAATATCGGAGCACCAGAAAAGCATGTCCGCCTTGAACAGAGACCAGACCATGACTGAAAATTTCGATATGATCGTAAAAAGCATCGAAAACGGATAATTTCAACGAAATTTCAATCTTTTTCATCTATTTTGCCTTACTTTTGTGATAATGCCAAGATATGATCGAAAAAAGCATCGCAAACGGATAATTACAACGAAATTTCAATATATTTCCTCTACTTTACTTTTCGTGATTTTGCCAAGATATGATCGAAAAAAGCATCGAAAATGGAAAATTTCAACGAAATTTCAATCTTTTACTCTATTTTGAATTAGTTTTCGTGATTTTTCCGAGATATGAACGAAAAATGCATTGAAAACGGATAATTTAATCAAATTTTAAACTTTTGCTCTATTTCGCCTTAGTTTTCTAGATTTTGCCAAGATATGATCGTAAAAAGCATCGAAAACGGATGTCAACGAAATTTCAATCTTTATTCGTCTATTTTGCCTTAGATTTTTTGATTTTGCCAAGATATGATCGAAAAAAGCATCGAAAACGGATAATTTTGTCGCAATTAAGGTGTCGACAGAGGGTAGTGGTTGTGGTGGGGCGTTCCGCCCCGACATGCGAGATCGGGTGATCATCCGTGGGAAGACTCAGGAAAAAACAAACTGAGATAGAAATGTTTCTTTATTTTTCTGTGAGTTTACAATTGGCACTTAGAATTGGCACCAAGTCTAGTTATCGGCCTCCGTGGGCGCGACACTCCTGGTGGTGGCGTCCGGAGTCGCCGGTGTCCGGGGAGAAGGCCTCCGGGAGCCGAGTGCGGGCTCCTCCTAGTGGCGGAGGGCGCGTGGGCGGCGCCGTGCAAGTCGCGGTGCCCGGGGCATCCGGCTGGTGCGAAAGTAGCGGAGATGCCTGAGACCCTTCCTGGGGGCAAGGGTCTGGAAAGGCCGGGCGAGGCGGGAAGTGCCGAGGAATCTTATTCTCTGCGACACTTCCCGGGCTCTGGGGCATGAGTCCGGTGAGGCAGGGCGAGGCGGGGAAGTGCCGAGGAATCTTATTCTCTGCGACACTTCCCGCGGGCTCTCTCCTCCGTTCTGCCTTCTCCGGAGGCCCTCCTTATGCCCGCCTTCCACTGCGAAAGGGAAATGAGCGTGAAATAGCTTAGCGGAACGGAGTAAAATAGTCCTGTCCTTCCACTAAGAAAGAGTTTCAAAGAAAAATGGTATTTGCCTTCCACTGCCAGCGGGGTTTGAGGAGTGAGCTAGGCGATAAATGAGATGGGTCAGATCACAAGCGGACTGAGCGGAGTGGCGCTCAAAGTTGCCATTTACAAAAATTTACAAATCGGTAGATAATAAAATCTCATATGGGGTAAAATTTAAAGGCTGAATTCATGGTGAAAATATTTTTTTCATATTAGTTAAAATAAAATTTATAAAAAATATTTTCTTACATTTCCGCCTGGAAACGCTATTTTCCGACATTATCTTAATAACGCTGTATTAAACATGGCGTTGCTTTAATTGGCACCAAATTCACACAGAAAGTATCTCAGAGTTAACTTTCCGTAATGGTTAGCATAAAATTACGATATTCATAATTTGAAAACTTTTATAACAAAAAAAGTACAGTTTGATCCTAAAATTTCGAATTATGCATTCCAAAAAGCGATCAGCGGCGAAGTCTCGTACCGTAAGAGATACCCCAATACATGATGCGTATGAAATTTAAAGAAATGTATAAGGCAGTTTTTGGTGAAAGACGGAATACTTTATCTTATTTCTAAAGGAAGTTATGAATTTTTTAATATGATGGTTTTTTCCGCGCGCCAAATTTCCACTGTCTTACCCATGCTGGCTACGCGGAGCATATTGCAGAAGCGAATCGCTCCTCAAAGTACCGAAAGCATTTCATAATCTTTTAAAAGTTTGGTAAAAATTGCACTTACATGCATCACGAATACCTTTTTTGCCACAAACTATTCTTTTTACTGGATCATTATTTTTCCAACTTAAATTTTCGTGGGATTCAGCGAACGTAGGTCTTACAAGGGAACCTTTACCTCTGCGGGGAACGGATCTTAATGATACTTTAAGGATAGGTTCACCAGCATATGCTTATTACAAATCTGAAGCCGTTTTGACCAACTCTCTATAGTTATTTAATTATAACCTTTTAAAAATTAGCGTCTGATTACATGCAAGCCTTTATTTGTAGGAGTCAAAGCTTTTCATTGGAAGCCTTGGCGTAGCGACAGCGTGTCCGTTCGCAAGAAATTCTTTTTCTGGTTCGAATCCGACATGTGATAGATTTTTTTGTTTCCTTTTTCTGCCTTTAAATTTTTATGTATTTCTAAAAATATCATATCAATTTTTATCCTTCATTCAGGAGCAACTCTTTGCTTTCTAATGCTCCTTTTACTAATTATAATACGTAGATTCTTATCAGGAAAATGAGAATTCTCCGAATTTTCTTTACTTACTAAAATCGCTTTCTCTAACCACCATTAATAACGATATATAGCGAGGAGAACGAAGAGAGGGAAGCGGGGAAAACCCGTGCCCAGAGGAAATTGTGAAAGATCCTTGCAAACTTAAACTGACATAACCGGCATCGAATATTATATTCTCTTCTTCAAACAGCAATTAAAAAAATACAATGACTTTATTTTCCTTTTTTAAAGTTAAATATCTAGTAATCAATCGCGAACTAATTCAATTCGAAAGTTTTGATAATTTTCTTTTTAGGACGACGATTAAATATATTAAACTTAAGCTGGGAATTACCCTGTTTGCACAACTACATCGACCTTTATCGGATACGTAATCATTATTTGTAGAATAAAAGGAAATTTATGCGTTTTTATGTACAGAACACATTTTATTTAAATTTTTATTTTCCACATGTTTTTGGGTGATATTTGAAGTATAAACATTCAAAACAAATATATTTACGTCACCATGAACAACGTATAAAACTCATAAAATTTTACTCACATTTAAATTTTATATTATCAAGGAAGCAAACTTGGTTGACATTGTTAGTGAAGGGTTATTATTTCTGAAGTGAGGAAGTTAAACATCTGATAAATTAAGATTTTTAAATAGATTGAGGATATTTTAAGTTTTCACATTTACACTGCAAGTATTATTTCAATTGTTTTAAAGATTACTTCTTTCTGTTAATCATTGGAGACTGTTACGTTCTCCTTCACGCTTAATTTGAACGTCGGAAACAAATGCAGTTCTCGTCGAACAACAACTATTTTGAAGGAACATGTTGTTATATCCTATTGTTCCTCAATTTTCCCTTCGTAGAGACAATTCCAGAAGACTATCGTTCATGTCAGAGAATTAGCCTCTGTTCAAGTTATCTCCATTGAAGTGTTTTTTTCCCTCAGGAAATCTTTGGGTTTCGCTAGGGTCTATGGGTTGAGAAGGATATTAGTAAATATGAACGTGTTTGGGATTCAGCTTGGAAATGTTTTCCCTAAGGTTTGAGAAATATCTATTTTTGTTGCGTCTGAATAAACGACGTTGTTCTTATCATAGTATTTCGAGCTGCATCGAATGAACAGAGACACTGCGACGGTAAAATATTACTTTATATTGAAATTAACAAACTTAAAAATTCTATGCGTTGTTTTAGTTTTGCCCCGATTTCAGGAAAACATTCCGAAAATTGGGGGAATGTCATGAACCTCAGTTAAAACATTAAATAAACGAGCTGCATACAGGGCATTTACAACCCCCATGTCGCGTAGGTCAAGTCATAAAACATCTGGGAAAATTTTGAAGCTAAAGGAAACAGAAAGTAAAGTTCTGAAAGGATAACGTTTAGAATTTACGTTTTCCCCGCATCTCTACTAATACAGTTACGAATACATCTTACGAATACGAAAAAACGTTTTTTACGATAATCCACATTATTACTAATTGAAATGCTGTTTATGTTTATTACTTGTAACATCTTTTATGTAAATTGTATTACTTATAATGATGGTAGTGATATTTATGCTTTAAATCCAATAATTTGTGATATTAATTTCCATATTTGTGATATTTTATACTTATAAAATCCTATTGTTTGTTGTATTTTATAATTTTAAATTCTGCTGTGATATTGGTGCTGTGACATTGTTTGTAACAAAAGGGTACATCCCGTTGAATAAATAAATAAATAATGATCATGATTATATATAATTCATCCTCTCCATTCTCAACAGCAGGAACGTATGGAGGGGCGGGAGTGCCAGCGGAGTCCGTTCAAAACTAGCGTTCGGCACCATGACGCAGCGGACTCCTTTTAACTCGCTCGGTCCGCTCCGCTCACTCGTTTTCAGTGGAAGCACTTGCATGAAATTTGGTGTTGCTAGTCGAGCGGAGTCCGTACGGAATCCGTTGGAAATCCGCTCAACTCCGCGACCACTTTTGTGACTCTTTATACTCTTTTAGTCCGCTCCGCTCATTTTCTTACAGTGGAAGCACCTCCATTACGTTTACCGTTGCGAGTTGAACGGAGTCCGTACGGAGCCCGCTCCGCTCGCAGTGGAAGGCGGGCATTATATTCGGGCCCTGGCCCGAGCGGGAGCCAATGGGCGAGCTTCTCTGGGGCCAGGGGTAGGGGAAATGTAGAGCGCCTCGCTTGCTCACTTGCGTGGGCGGAGGTACAAGGCCGCAAGCGGACGTGATTTCCGAGGAACATGCCCAAACGGGCGCCTCGCTTCCTCGCGCGGGGGCGGAGGTACACAGTCGCAAGCGAAAGTGATTTCTCGGCTCAAAAGACTCCCGGTCCGAATTCTCGCCGTTGGCTGGTGCACGACATCCCACCCCTCCCTGTTCGGCGAGAATTCGGCCGTCGGCACGGTGATGGGTCGAGGAAGTCCCAAGGGGTTGGGGAAACCACTCTGTCCACATCTGTCCGTGTGGGGGCGGTCCTTATGAGCACAGGGGATGGGCGAGTGAGAAGGGAGAACACGGTTCACAGTCTGCTGCCTGACCCACTCTCGGGTGGGGTACCTCCTTTCTCTGGAGGGGGTGTCTTCCTTCATCTCATCCGGTCTGGTCCTATGGGGTGGTGCGGGGCGGAGGTCCTGGTAGTGGATCTTCTAGCGTCGTCCTCCCTTGAGTCGAACCCAGTAGACTCCGTGGCTGCTGGCTTCCTCGATGTGCCCTGGTCCTTCCCATTTGGGGGCAAAACCGGCGTGGAAGTGGCGGGTGGCATCGGAGAGCGGATGCGTTCGCACCAGCACTTGGTCACCCGGGCGAAACGCGAGAGGTGTTTATGCGGGATCCTCGTACCGTTCCTGGTATCTTTCTTGGTTCCGGCGTACCTCCTGGGTTCGTTCTCTTTCTCCGGGTGGTGGTGCATTGGTCTCTTCCTGGTCAAGGGGTGGCGAGAATGCCCATTCCCCTGGTCCCTTCAAATTTCAACCGAAGAGAACCTCGGCAGGAGAGAATTTTGTGGCTGCTTTCCTTCGGCGACGCATGGAGAAAAGAATGGCGGGCACCTGTTTATCCCAGTCCTGGTGTCTTGTTTCCAAGCTGAGTCGTAGGCCGCGTTTGATCTCCTGGTTCCTCCGTTCAGTTGGGTTTGCCTGTGGGTGGTATGTGGGCGTAGTCCATGGCTTAGCCCCCCATCTCTCACAGGTGTTCTTCCACAACCGACTGATGAACTGCCGTCCGTTGTCCGTCAAGATGCAGGCCAGGTAACCCCATCGAGCGAAGACCTCGTTTTCTAGCGTGCGTATGACGCTTGGGGTCTCGGTGTTTCCGATGGGAAATGCCTCGGTCCATCGGGAAAACATCCGTGGCCACGAGGAGGTTGGTTTTCCCTCTCGCCGAGCGAGGGTAAGGGTCCATGAGGTCTACAGCAACAGTCTCCCAAACCCGCTGAGGTTTATGGGCTCGGAGAGGAATCTGCTTTCCACGGTGTCCTCCCTTCCGGCATGCGCATCTGAGGCAGCTTTGGACGTGCGCTCGGACGTCGACTTGTGCCGAAGGCCAATGGTATCCTCGGGTGAGGGCGTCGTACGTGGCCTTCGTCCCGGGGTGCCGCTCTAAGGGTTCGTCATTATACCGCTGGAGTACCTCTTGTCTCAGCTGGTGGGGAACCAGCAGCCTCCAAGGACGCCGCGGCCCAGGGCGGGTCCACACGTGTCCGTCTTCTTCCCTATGGCGTTGTAGGTAACGCTTCTGCGGGGCGGAGGGTATAGGCGCGTTTT
This sequence comes from Sympetrum striolatum, assembly GCA_947579665.1. Lineage (NCBI taxonomy): Eukaryota > Metazoa > Arthropoda > Insecta > Odonata > Libellulidae > Sympetrum > Sympetrum striolatum. Next base: position 127,753,562 of record OX388342.1, read on the forward strand.
TGGCCGCTTGGACTTTCTGCCGAATTGCATTGGTTTCGGCGTCCTCTGCTTGGGCCTCTCGGACGCGTTCGTACAGGTGTGCGGCTCCAGGAACTGCACATATCTGTGGAGGGACCATCTGGTCCATCTCGGGAGTCACAGCAGCCGCGTCTCCCGCTGGTGCACGTGAGAGGGCGTCGGGCAGCTCGTTATTCTTCCCCGGGCAGTGCTCGACGGTGAACAGATACTCCTGGAGCAGCAGAGCCCAACGCGTAAGCTTCGCGCGACTGTCGCGCATCGTCTCCAACCAGGTTAGTGCTTTGCTATCCGTGCGAAGCAAAAAGGGTCGGTCGGAAAGATACTGGTGGTATCTCTTAACGGCCCATATTACGGCTAGTCATTCTTGCTCGTTGGCATGATACCTTTTTTCTGCGTCAGCAAGTTTAACGCTGGCATATGCGACGATCCTTCGTTCCTCCGCGGGGCCCTGTTGATATAGGACGGCTCCCAGTCCTATTCCAGAGGCGTCCGTTTGGAGGATGAATGGTAAATTAATTAATTAATCAAGAAATACATTTTTATCTCATTTTTAAACGACTTAATGGTATAAATTTGGAATGTGGATTATGCTCAAATATAATCTGATATGTAATTCGATATGTATATATAATCTGATATGTAATCTTTATAATAAGTTTGTAGTTCATATATATTTCATTAATCTCTTTTTAATACGATTGTCATTGTTGGAATACGGAAATAGTGAATACTTGAACTTAGAGTATCAAATGGGTAATAAATAAGTGTTTAAACCCATTTTGTAAGTTGCATAATGACTGAAAAATAAATTATCGAAATTTAGATTTACAGAAAACCTCTTTTTGTCTAATTTGGGAACTATCTTTTATAAATCTGATCGTTGCATCTCACCAACTGTTTTAATGTAAGCATAATTATACCACCCAGAGGACAATATGATTAGCTATTTTGTAGTGCATATTTGTTTCTTATAGTATACCGAGTGATGAAGCGTTATATTAATAAAGGTGACGTGAAACCTCATTGAGTCCAAGGGCTGCGAACCGTCTTCTACAAATCCCACATCACTGTCATTTGTTTAGAATGGAAAACCAGAAACACACTCTAAAGTTTCTTTTAGTCTGTTATTTCTGTTTTGTTTCCAGAAACAGATAGAGCCCTGAATGATCTATAGTTTATAATTTATTCCTCTAGGTTGTGTAGTAACGGAGTGATGATGAATCAAAGTTTCAATTTACAGAGAACCGTTTTTCTTTCTTTTCAGTATTTAAATTGTACACCTCTGACTTAATGCGATAATTATAATTACTCAAATATACGGAACTAATTAAACCACACCATGGTGCGTAACTCATTTTTGTAGGTCGTGCAATGACAAATATTAAGTAAAAAAAGCAATTATTGACTCGACTCCCGTACGAATGCAGTTCAATGTATGGAATATACTCTGAAAGTAATTAGTAAATTTTGGAAATGTGATGTTCGCCCTTTTGTTGATCGGTTTGAAGACCGATTGTCAAATAATCGCTCGTTACCTCCTTTGTTTAGTACTGATTCCTTTCATTTTTACTACTTTCACTATTTACAGTATATGTACTACACTTAAATAACTTAGGAAGAACTCTATTTAAAATAGTATATTATAAACAATTCACCTTGTGAAAATGTATTCGCTCATTATGATAAATAAAATTTTATTTATAGTATATTAAGATTTAACCTCGTATATTTATTTTTTATATTACTAATATTTAATTTATTTTTATATGTTTTTTGCTTTTCGATTTTTTTTCAAATTCTAAATTCGTGTAATTACATATTTTTTATTTAATTACCTTATTTAATGTCATTTCTACGGCAATACGAATTTTCTCTATTCAGTTGTTTTCCATTTCGATCATTTGATCGTAATTCTTCTGTTTTCTTCACACTCAACTTTAATTCACGTCGTCAGAGAAAACCCAAACACATTCGCTCTTCATTTGTTTCGATCGAGTTTAAAAGATCGTTGCTCATTTGTTCTTCATAGGGATGTCGCACCTTCTCTTCCCCCACCCGCTTACTAGGTATTTAAATCTCAACTATCGTCGTTCTTTTGTTTTCCAACAAACCTCATTTATATGACGTAACTCATTGTTCAACTGTTTCTCATTCGCTTAACCTATCAATACTCTTTTGCCATTCCTGTAATTGTTGATACCTCTGTCGTCATGGTAACCTCCCCTCCTTCCCCTTCCCCCTCCGCTCATCGTAATGTCAGACAACACCCACGAAAAACGTATCGCCTTAACAACCGTAACTAAGTCCACCCTCAACGAACCCCTCGCTGGAATAGCCTCTTCCACTGTGGCCACTCCGTCTGTTTCAATGAGCCACTCTTCAGAGAGAAATAAGTTTCCCTATAACGAACGAAGCAACTTCCACGCGTAATTCTATTCCAGGGGCCCGCAATAGAGGCTATCGGAAGCTCCCTTTTGTGAGGCTTTGAGAGACAGCGAAAAAGTGTTCATAACTCAACTACAAAATGCACGCGTTTAGTGCATTTTCGTCTTTGAAAGCTTTATTTATTTCGCACTTTAAAATTAAAATTTATGTTTGTGCGTGAGGCGGGCTGTTCAGTTTTTTCTCCTCGGCGTAGTTCATTTCGCCCCTTTTAAGCATTCGCGCTGCTCAAAAATTCCGATTCGCATGAATTTCATTTGTTGAAATCGTTTGGCGTTGAAGTGTTATCGTTTTCAAGAGAAACTAAGTGATTATTTTGGCATTCCTCGTGCCACGTCCGTAGTTTGAAGTCATAATATAACGCGAGTCGAATGTTCTATTTGATATCACAGATCTGTTATTCGTAACCGGGCGAAGCTTGAGTGTTGGAGAAATAAAAGCAATTCGCCTTTGATAAGTTATGAAAATCAATCTAGGACAATTGTCTCCAGGTTTGACGATTTTGATTATAACAGTAAGATCAAATCAAAATAATGAATTTTGTTCCTTTTTTGTTTTAAAGCATCATTTTGTAGATTTTGTAATCGTGTTCAGGGATTCGTGAAGAGCTTAACTACCTGTTCAGAGTGTAATCGCTCTTTTTTTGCGAATGTGTGTCATAACACATTGTTTTGGAGTACAAGTATTGGTTTGGTTGGTTATCGATGCTTATAGGATACGTATTTAGGGAATACCCTACGGTTTGCTGATTTTTATCGCCGTATCCGTTTGTTCAGTTCGCCTAGGAGATCACTAGCATTGCCGAGCAAGTCTGAAATGAGTTTAATTTTATTCGTCGTTTCTCTCCTCAGGGGCATGTTAATGACATTCATATCTGCAATTATAGCAAAACGTAGGGCTTTTAGTTTATCCTTTTCCTGAATTGCATTTTCTATCAGAATGTTTATCGCCCAGAATGTTTTATTACTTGGCCTCCTATTTCCCGTTTTAGGATGTTTCTTCTTATTACGTCAGCGCAAGTGAAGTAATGTCTGACGATTCCCAAATAATGTGCTCTTTTTCCACGACTTATGAAATCATCACCTCATGAGCATCGAGAATCTATTAATTAACCTCAGTATTGATTTGTTTTCATTCGTTCGCTCTTTCTACGGACTCTCATTCAGAATTCATTGACAGAGGCGGCGAGAACAAGGCGTTGCGGTAATGGCGCCACTCTTTGCATTGTTCGTTGTTTTCGTCTGTTTCATTTAGTAAAATGCTGTTTAGAAATAAACACGTGGGCTTCGCTGTAAAGAGGGCCCCTTATTCAGCTCCAAGGAAGGGCTTCCGTTTGATTGAACATGTCTTTTGCATCCGACTGCGTTGAAATGTTGGATGTGACTCGTGAGGGTGAAATTGTTCTTTAGAATGCGTTTACAGAGAGCTGAACGCTAATTAAATTCATTCGATGGAGTGGTCATGAACACTGTGAGGGAAGAGATATTGTGTTTGTCGATGGAAAATTAAGTAGTCTTTGGAACAATGTCAGAGATATGAGTGCCTTTGATTTTGGGTGAAAAACTCGACGTTAAAAATTCCTTGTCTTTAAATTATGCTAAGATGATGATTAGAATAATTTTCATCTGGGAAGTGCCTCTTAGAAGGCAAGCAACGATGTTTAAAGCCATTGTATCCTTGTTCAGTTTGACTCACTGGAGTTCCATCCGAGATATTTTTGCCACACACTTTCTTGTCCTTGGAAGGAAGATTTTGGTTTCCCCCTGCATTTGCAATGACCTCATAAAAATCTGAGTTTCTTCGTTCGTAAGAACATTTTATCAATATTTCCGTAATTTAAATTAGGACGATTGAGAGCAACTTCCGGGAACAGGATTCTCGCTTATAAAGCCTGTTTCGGAGAATTAAAAAATGGTGTTTCGGCACGCGTGGGCATATCTTGCTTTAGATAAGTTATTTGTGAGGGAACATATTTAACCTAGCGAAGACAGAGGTGATAACACGATATAACTTCCGCTTTTATTTGGAGGAATACATTATTGAGAAGGTCCATCTTCATTAACATTCCCTTTATTCAAAATGTTTCATGGAAGTAAAAGAAATGCTGGTACATTATGTGGCCATGAGTAGTAGAGCTAATGAGGCGGCCGATTTGAGTTAAAATAAAATCAGTAAGCTTAACTGTTGAGTTTCCTAGTAATATGTGAGCTATAGGGTAAATATTGGTAATTTTGGAATTTATTTTCAAAGATCTATTCCGCAGTTCCCATATTGGCTTAAATTTTGAGAAGAAGGAGACACGGCTGTTAGTAAATAAATAAAAAGAAAATAGTCAAGAAAACTCACGTAGTCGTAATTCAGTGATCTTCAGTAGATCTGTTGGATAGATGGAACCACACATTCCGAAGTACGTATTTAGTGTCTTGGATACACCTTCGACTCCCCACAGGGAACCACCCCGAGGTTTTCAATTTATTTATCTCGGTGAATTACGGCTATGTGAGTATTCTCGGCTATTTTGATTATTCAATATTGGCAAAGAGAAAGCTCTTGCATTTCTACGAAGAAAACCTCGTTTATTTTTTTCAAAACACAAAAAAGCGAAAAGATTTCACTCGAAATATTTCAAGCCATTCATTCATGCATCAAAAGGAATGGCGCAGAAGGAAAATTCTCTTCCTCAAAATGCTGCGGTAATCATCGAAAACGTTTTCCTGATACCAATTATGAAGAAGGCGAAACCAATGGAACCTGTGAAAGCCTTCGCTGTTCTGAAGTGCCTCACCTTTGGATGGAACCAAAACAAAGAAATCCATGGATCTCCTATTTGGAGAAATATCCTTGGTTCGACTCTGGAGCAGTATAATCGTCTCTCATATCATCCCCTGGCGACCAAGGCGATTGTTGAATCCGAGCTTATGCGTTTTCACATTAGAAGGGGATTTTATCTCCAAACCAAATTAACGGTAGGGACTCGTGTCAGAAATTATGAAAAGAGGGCAATTAACCGAGATGCCAACAGTCGCTAACTGATTAATAAATAACAGGGATATAATTACGGCGATTTTACGGAATTTATTTTGGGAATCAATCTTTAACATTAAGAATGGTTATAACTCTCAATTATCACACATAGTTTCAAAATCTTCCCGCGTCAGTTTAATTTAATCAGTGCTACCGAAATATTTCTGGAACGATTAATATTTCTAAGAATTTTTAGCGTAATCACTTAAAAGGTTTTAGTACAAGAATGCATCAAAATACTTTAAACTTCGAAAGGGATGAGTCGTCCTTGAATAGCTTGAGTCACCTGACCACCGCTGGAACTATTCCATTGCGCGATTAAACTGCGTAGGCATTATATCATACTGTAAACAGATAAGAGGTGATGTGACAGGAGAATTTCGTCAACAAGAAATATAGAAATGCTTTGTCAATTAGTCATTTTTCTGGCCTCCGTCTTTAGCTCATCTCTCGTAACCGAGTTGTTCACATCGAAGACGGATATTCATTTTTCAGCAGACTGGTCGACATGGAAAAGTGCGAATCCGTGCTTGATCATTAAGAAATTGTACTTCCAGTTTTAATTGCTGAACCTTCAATGATTTTAGTTGGCTTAGGGAGTGCTACGGAAAATGATTCGAGTGCGGTGCTCAATAAAAAGGAGCATCACGAAGGATTTGTGACTGTAGTGTTTAATTGTAAATATCAGTCAATTTCTGTCTTTATTTTGGGCGCCACAGCACAGTTATTTTCTTCTTTAAGCCGAATGTTAAAGAAGTGGCTGAATTCAGTTCTGCTCCTAAGTGCTTAATGTACTTCGCCTCTCTTTGTGCTTGGATGTTATGCGAACGGAAAGAGCGTGTTCAGTGATTCCTATGGATGATTGTAGCTGAACTGTTTTCACCCACTGTGACTTCGGTTTTGGAAAATCCGGAAGAGGTGGTGTGAATGGAAACGGATATACAGTGACATTCAGCCTGTGCTAATTTATTTTTTAATGTTGTAATGATTTGCTCAAAAGAAGTTGTTTGACGAGAACTGTGATTTGTTAATCGTGGAATGCACAATTAGGATATCTAAAAAGGTAAGAAAATACCAACAATCAGGAAAAACGTACGCCGTAAATTTTAACAATTGCAATATTTTTTTACTTTTGAAATATCAAGTTTACTTAATATAATTCTCACCTTCTTTCCATGATCTTCGATGAAAGATATTTAACCTCATTTTAACTGGGACTTCGCAAAAAATTCCAACCGGACTTAAAATTGGTCTGAGCAACGATATTGGCAGGATTAGTTTTCTTATGTAGTTTACGCAAAATACAAAAGTTTAACTGAAATTTAAATGATTTGCCTTCTAATGAATCGCAATGAGGACCTTATGTCACCTTAATAATGTGATGCATCAGCTGGTACAGTCCTGGCCAAAATTAACGCAGCACCGGCCGTAAGGATCGCAAGGGAGGTGCTGCGTTAATTTTGGCCAGGAGTGTACAATGAAGATGTGTACATTTTATCTAATCCACTCTTTTAAAAGAAAGTTTTAGACATTGAAAGTCTTTTCTGGTAGAAAATCCGAACTTAAACTACTCATACCTATTGTATAGATAGTTTTATCGAGTAGAATTATCAAACGCTACGAAATTTTAATTTCAGCCTAATAGTTAGTAAATTAATGGTCCTAATGTCAAACTGCTATTTCCTTAATTTCAAAACCGGACGTATATATTTAAAACATTGACTTTGGAGAACAATATTACCGTATTTTCCGGCGTATAAGACGACTGGGCGTATAAGACGACCCCCAACTTTTTTGTTAAAATATATAATTCGTGCTATACTCTCCGTATAAGACTACCCCTTTTCCAACGCACACTACCGGTAAATAAAAAACATCAGATTTGATTTCAATATAGAAATTTTTAATTAATATGCTTATAACATCATGGCATGACATGATAGCATGAAAACGGTCACTAATAAACATAAGTCAGTTCCTCATAAAACATATAAAACTAAAACAGTGCAAGTGGATTAAACTTTTCCTAAAGCAGTCTGATACAAGGAAGTTAACAAACGATAGAGAGAGCTCGCAATTCACTGCGAGTCAGCAACGCAGTTTCCATTTAAAAACCTTTAAAATCCTCCTGTTCGTCATTTGATATCATCAGTACATCAATAACGTCTTGTTCTACATCTGTAAGGCAATCATCATATGGATCAAATTCCGTATCAGATGGTGTGGTCTCAGCTTCGACTTCCTCTTCATTTTGCCACAAGTAGTCGTCCTCCATACCATCTAACGAATTTGATATGCCACACTTTTTGAAAGACTTGATTACTGTTTTTGCATCAATGTCATTCCAGGCTTTTATAACAAATTTGCACAAAACATCCAACTGTGGAGCACGCATGTTTCCTCCTTTTGTGAATGACTTCTCACCGCTAACCATCCACTCATTCCACTGTTCTCGAATGCGATCTTTAAACGGCTTGTTTAGGCACACATCCAGTGGCTGTACCAATGATGTCAATCCTGCAGGAATAACTGCTGAATCTGTATTTAGTCTCGCAAGCCTTTCCTTGGTGCTGGGAGTTAAATGAGCCCTGAACATATCCCACACCAGTAGGCTACGTTTTTTAATAAGTCCACCTGGTCGCCTGCTCCATACGTTATCAAGCCATAGCTTTACCCCTTCTTCATCCATCCAGCCTTTTTCATTCACATGTACAAAACAACCAACAGGGAACTTGAGTTTCGGCATTGTTTTTCTTTTAAAAATAACCATTGGTCTCAGTTTGGCGCCATCAGCTGTGCAAGCTAGTACTACTGTAAAACTGGACTTCTCATGTCCTGTTGTTTTAATTAAAATAGTTTTTTCACCTTTTAGATGGACAGTCTTATTTCCAACCATATCAAAATTCATTGAGGTTTCATCCATATTTCCGATACTATTTAACGCATAGCCATGTTTATTGCGCTGTTTTATTACGTATCGATGGAAGTTATTTAATTTGGCATCAAGATCTGCAGGTAATTTCTGTGCAATTTTTGTCTTTTGCCTCAGTACCAAATTGTGCCTTTCTAAGAATCTAGTACACCAGGATACAGTGGCCTTAAATCTGTTGCTGTGATCTGGATTAGATTTTGCCCACTGAAGTGCAAACAAGCGTATTTTATTGCGTGTTACAACATAACCATTTTGGCGATGCTCATTCACCATGTCTGCTAAATGTTTTTCGAGTTCTGGCCAATGTGGGGTGCCTCTTCTTAATGCACACTTACCCCTTGGCATATTCTTCAGTGCTTTTTCGTTTGCTTTCCAGTCACGAACCATCTTTTCTGTTACTCCATAATGTCTTGCAGCAGCGCAGTTATTATGTTCCATGGCAAAGTTTACAACTTTTAGTTTGAAACTGGCTTCATATTTCTTTCTTCTTGTTAGTGGAGCCATGTTGGGGCCTTGACTGTTTGGCATTTATACGGTATATTACAACCAGTGCGATCTCTTATGTGGCTTCCGGGTAGCTTGCACCAACGCCATCTGAGAGAAATATTGAAAGGTGTAGGGGAGGTAAGAGTGGAAGGGGGAAGTAGGGGAGGGTTATCGTAGAGCTCACAAAGCCTGGTATATTAGATCTCAGCACTGGGTTATGGTTAGGGTTCTGCAAATGTGTGAAGTGTTTGTTCAGTGCGGCCACCCCTCCTCCTTGCTGCCACATTCCCGGCGTATAAGACGACCCCGACTTTTTAAAAAAGATTTTAGGTGCTAGAAAGTCGTCTTATACGCCGGAAAATACGGTATTTAAAATAAGATTTTTAAATAACTCAATATGTTTATTAAATTTAAATTAAAATATAATGAAGATAGATTTTATTTTGACACTAAAGTACTGACGGAGTCAAAGTCTTATTGAATACTATTTTGTAAATTTTAAATAAAGATGTTTTAATTTAAACCGGTGCTACTGGAAAGCATTATTATTAAAAATATGATTTTTCAATGCAACCATTTGTTTATTATATAGAAAGTAGATGATAATGAAGATAGATTTTATTTTGACTGCACTGTTAGAGTCAACGAGTGGCTATTTTCTTGACTGTTATTTGAGACATTTTATTTTAAATCATTGCCATTTAAATACGATGTTATTCAAAATCAGATTTTCCAATACTACCATTTCTTTATTTAAAATGAATGTGGAAGAAAATATAATTTTTTAGTTTGAAAAGCACTGAATTCAAAGTCCTATTTTTATAACAATATATTTTTTACTTTTCTTCTTATTCCTCCTGTACCAATGTGATCCTTGGCCTTCTCTTCAATGCTCCTCCAGGATTTCCTGTCGTTGGATTCTTGCTCACAATTTTTTACACCAATTTTTATCAGGTTTTCTATAACATCAACCTTCCATCTTTTCTCTGGTCTGTCTCTATTTCCATCTACACTCTTTTTAAAGACTTTTTTTTATATGTGTTTGTTTGTTTATTGTTGACTGTTGACAGTTTGACTGTTTAATTATCCTGTCATCTTGCAATCCTTCTATCTGCAATTTTAGCCCAGCTTATTCTTTGTGATCTAACATAACGTTCTTTCTCCCCATTATTTATTACTTGATTTATTTCTTCATTATTTAGTATTCTTCATTGACCATTTTCTAAAACTGGTCCATTTTTCTTCTGTTAAATATCCTTAAAGAATTTCCATCAGCTGTTGTGAGGTCTGTATGTTAAGTTCCATAAGTTGCTATTGGTCTAATTACTGTTTTATATAATTTCATTTTAGTAGATTTTAAATTAGTTGTGAGTTGAAGTTAGCTTCATAAATATGATGTTTTGTTAGCTTGAAATAATAATAAATTTCAGTCTTGTACACATTCTCTTGCTGGGTGCATATTATTTTAATTCCTATGTATTTGAGTTCAACAACTTAACTATAACTGAGGATTGCAGTTTTATGATTTTAAAATTTAATAATTATGGATAATCATAATCTTTTTACTCTTAAAAAGTCACTCCTTTAAACTCAATTTATCCTGTTACATACTGTTTAATGTTTTGAGTTTATTAGGTAGATTATTTAGTATCATTGATATGATGAGCATTTTATATTTAACAAAAAGATTAATGGCAAATGGTAAATATATTGGTTTCCACTTTCAATGCAATGTGTATTTGCTTTTTAATTTTTAATTTATATTTTAACAATTTTATTAAGTACATTTACATTAAATTAAATCAGTAGTATACATGAAAAAAATACAATAATTATACAGTAATATACAGGAGATTCATTTTCAGGATATACTTTAAGGTCCACTTGAGCCAATAATTGGCTCTTCAGGTGGTTCCTGAGTTTTAAGAGAGATTTTGTTTTTACATGGTTATTAGCAGAGGTAGGCACATTGGTATTAACAAAATAAACTAATTGAACATATATTTATACCATAATATTCTCAAGATATTGTTTTATTTTATTTTCACTTGGGAAATACTTGTCAAAGTCCTAAGATTTTTGGTACCACAACTTCAAGTTTGTTTCTACCAAAATGATTTATAAAAGATGGCTCATGATACATATCTTGTTTTATACCTTCCATAACATGTTTTCTTGTTTTCAGTATTTTGTAAGTGCCCTTAAAATAATTATCCTGTATGATTATGTAGGTAAGGAGTTTGTCCAGAGGTAGTATGCCTAAGGATTTGTAAATTTCTTCAATTTGTATGCTCTTATTTGAAGTGCTGGAGCTACGTATAATTTTAATTATTTTATTTTGCAAGGCAACAAGTTCTTTTTAATAAACATTGCTGGTGAAACCCCATAAGGTATTACCGTATCTTAAAATAGATTCTACCAGAGCATGGTACATCAGCATCAAAACCATTGTTGAAATTATTTCTTTACTGTGATAGAACTAATAGCATACTTTCCTTAAGTTTGAGATGATTCTCTTGATATGGACATCAAATTTAAAGTTTTTATCAATAATAACTCCCAGATACTTACAGTTCTAATAAAGTTCCAAGGGCGTACGACGAAAAAGAGATTCATTAACTGCAACTGGATTTGGGTGTTCTCTTTGTTTCTGACTTGTCTTTCAGTAGGCACACCTCTCCAATGCTGCCAAAAATGGAGGAAGTATTAATGTGACACGACAACTTTGCGTAGAAGTGCTTGGTTCAGTAACTGCTTACCTTTGGGCAAAGTGCATTAATCATGTAAAAACATTAGAAGACAATCATTGGGAAAAAGATTACGTGATGGACGACTGTAGTGATAATCAAGTGCGAATAAAACAGAATCAAGTTCAGACGAGGTCTCACTGTCCGATTGCAGCGACTCCGATTAGAGAAAAAAAATTAAACAGGATTCTGTGACAGTTTTAATACAAATGTAAATAATTATCTAAATATATAAATATTTAGTTAAACAGGTAATTTTCGTGTTGAGTTTACCATCCCATTGATGTAAGCTGAAATAAAAGATGTTTCGCTATCTTTAGTTGAAATGGGCCTAAAATCATCAAAATTTATGTTATCAAATTCTAAACGTAGAATCTCATGCCTCATAAATCTACGGGAACCTTCCTTGTCAAGAATTAATAATTAATACATTTCAAAATGTTCTTTCGAAATATTCTACTATCTTCGCAACAATTATGAGAAATTACTCCAAAAGAGGAAACACTGCACTGTTCGAATAAATCCCTTCGCAAAATATATTAAGTTAACCTCTTATGTTTGCACACTAGGGGTGATCCTTATTTTCAAAAGGTTTGAAATTTTTTCGGGACACCCCCTAAAGATGTTCCATATGGCCAGAAAATAAATTGTGTAAAATGTTATTCAAATTGGAAAACGGGTAGACGTGCCAAATCGCACTTAAATTTTATATTTTTCAACATTTTTGGTATTTTTTCGGTCATCACAGGTTGTTTAGGATTTATGTTTTAACTGCCTTGATTTTCTTATCAATACATTATTAGACATTAACTGTGATATTCTTAATATTTTAATTAGATTAGCGCAGTTGTTTTCGAGTTTCAGCCCAAATAGTGAGCGAGCTTCATACAAGTGGCACTCGGCGCCCCCGCTCGAATCTATGAATTTCGCCGCTTTGAATTTTGTCATGTATTCGTAGCTCTAAACTGATTTTAGTTTTTTGCATAGTATAGGTTTAAGACATGATTATAAGTTGCGTTCTTTAAAATTTTGAATCAAACTCTGGATAAAAAGAAGAAAGTTGTTTTTTTCCGGCATAGATATTAGTTTTTGGTCTTCTTAGTTTTGGTAAATGAAATGAAGCAATTTGATGATAAAAATGCATCATAAATGTTTATTAATGTAATGACTTAATTGGACCATCGTTGTTGTTGCAGTGTGGGAACTTGCTTCGTTATTGAAGAAGAAATCATTTCGGAATCTACATTGGAGAGATGCTTAAACTGTCATCTTTCAGAGATGGATTCCCCTTGATGAAACGTCATTTCTGTAGTTAAAATAGATCGTAAAAGATTACACTGTTGAAAAGTAAATCAGTAATTCAAGAAGTTTCCCTATACTTATTGCTTCGTTATTGATAGTTATAACAGTTTAGATCAAAATACAGGCGATGTTAATGAAGACTTAGCATAAATGTGATACGGAAACAGCGCATGGGCAGTTCCCATGAATAAACAGGGTTTATTGTAAAATTTTGAAAAAATATCGTATGCTTTGCTAGATGGACTAACAGTAATAATACCAAAAATAATTAATAGTCATTTTTTTAGCTAGTGGTGTAATACAAGACGAGATTCTTCATGGCTGCACAGTCAGTTTGATTCGTTCGAATTATATAAAATTTAAATAAAATAATCGGTTAATGGTAGATATGCGGGGGTTATACCTTTTCATTTTTTCAGGTAGAAATTTCGAGGGTTAACGTCCTAATCCGGTCCCCTAACTCGCCTTGGCAGCTCGGGAGCGCTCGGCCGCCAAAGCATGTGGGAGGAATACGATTAAAAAAGTTATAAACAATTCATATGAGCAACAATTTATTATCTTCTTCGTCTCACTCGTCCTAAGAGATATATAAAAGCGTCTTTTGATCGACGTTCTACGATGAAAATTAAGATTTTTCGTGATTTTACTAAAAATGACCCGTTGACGCACGGCAACGTTGTTCAGTCAGATAGGCGGGTGTTTTAAATATTTCAACGGGGGTTGGGTTGTGGGGAGGATTTCTAGATTTTTGATAGAAATCCCTACCCCAACCCAACGGCAACGTTGCCGTGTGTCAACTGGTAATTTCTTGCAAAATCACGAAAAATCTTAATTTTCATCGTAGAACGTTAATCAAAAGACGCTTGTATATCTCTTAGGACGAGTGAGACGACGAAGATAATAAATTGTTGCTCATTTGAATTGTTTAAAACCTTTTAAATCGTATTCCACGCGGTCTGTTTTTTTTATGGTCACCCATGCTGTGGCGGCGCTCCCGAGCTGGGAAGGGTCCGGATTAGGACCCTCGAAATTTCTACCTGAAAAAAATAACCTTAAAACCCCTGTATAACTACCATCAACCAGATAATTAATTGAAAATCGCCGCAATGTTTTTAAAATGGAAGTTTTGCACCCGCCTGGCGTTGAACTCATGCAAATTTGGCGGCATTTCTATGATTATCAATACAGAAGAGTACATTTTTTGGGACCTCCGTGTATTTGAATTAATGATATACCGGGAAGTTCCTTAAAATTCTTTTCGAAGGAACTCTAAAATGGCCGTAATTTTTCCCATGCTACTTATGAATCAGTGTTTGCATATGTTGCCATATAAGTAAATTGTCCTCTTTTCATAATTTCTGACACGAGTCCCTACCGTTAATTTGGTTTGGAGATAAAATCCCCTTCTAATGAGAAAACGCATAAGCTCGGATTCGCCTTGGTCGCCAGGGGGACTGCTTTGTTTATAACGAAGAAATTTCCCAAAGTTTTCGAAACATTTTGCCAGAGTTCTCGTAATTTAGACTCGAATACGAAATTCTACGACCAAAATAAGAATATTTATTTAATTCACTTTCTTTTGGTACTTGTATCGATTTCGTACGACCATTATTTCTGATTGAATTCTGCAAAAGAAAAAAATGTGTGCAATCGATCAAATTGAACTTTGCATGCATTTCTTATGAGAGACGATTGTACTGGCCCAGAGTCGAACCAAGGATATTTGGGCAAAGATTTTAGCTTTCTGCACTCATTCTCCATATAAACTTTAAATGTGCCAAATCTCAAACTCCTCCGTTCGCACAATATCCTTAAAAAGGGATCCAAAGTTTTTTCTTCTAAATAAATATTTAGATGCGCAGCTGCAGGCTTGATTTATTTTGCAGAATTAAATTTAAAAAAATGGTCACACGAAATTGAGACAAGCACCAAAAAAACGGAAAATAAACAAAAAATCTTATTTTCGTCTTTTTTATAGTTTTCGAATTGAGTCATCGACATTTTACGCGAAATAGACCAAATTTTTCTAAAATTATGAAGGTGTAAACAACCGAACAATCGTATTCAATCATTGGAAGTGATTTAAATTTTGTTTCCGAAAATGAAAAGGTAAGTTGCTTTGTGTTTAATTGACACACTCAATTCGATTCATTTCTTTCGTTATTTTCCAGTTGATCGTCGTCTGTTTTTTCGCGGGCAGTAGTTCTCGTTTTACGATTTGAACGAGAAGAGTAATATCGTTGATTCCGTTCACATTAATGTGCATAAAAATCATTGTAAGTCATTTAAATCATCATTTATCGAAAATCGAAATGTGATTTAATTTGAAGTAAATATATCCGGGGAAGTATCCATTTGTACAAAGATAATTGAATTTAATTCTCTTCGGACGCCAATTGCATCGTTTGAGTCCTTTGCGTTTCTTTGCCATTACTTAATCGACGAGCTGTTTGGCGGTGTCCTCCTTTATAACTCTCATCTCTGTATACGGTATCTAAGATTAAGATAAGTTTATATTTAACAATTAATTTATCCAAACCAAGGCTGCTATCTGATGGATAGTTTCGTACAATTAAAAATATTGTTTTTAATATTTCACATTGTTGAGAATCAATGGGCTAGTTATATCCTAAAATGGTAAATGATTGTGTTCCACTTGCAACACGCGCAACTTAACTTTGTTCCTCTGCTAGCTAGAAGAGGAAAACCGAAAATTTCTGTTAATCAACTCAGACGCAGAGCATAGTAAACGTCAAACCTTAGTTAACCTTCAGAGACAGAGTTTGAAGGAGAACAGGTGGCATATTATTGCAATGAAGCGTTGAAGACATAAAATTTGATGGACGCTACTATAATTTTTCCTAAACCCCATTTTTTGACGAATTAAAATTTTTGAGGCCTGAAGAAATTAAAATAATCTAATATTAATGAGTTTTTCGAAAATTTTACCGAGATATGAGAGGACTGAAATTGGTCTGTGATTGTTTGGGTCCGTATGATTCTTATAGGGGTTAGGAATGAAAATGACTTAGCTTTTTTTCCAAGTTGAAGGGGAATATGGGACGGAGATGCAGCTATTGAACAAGTTTGTTAACAAATCGAGCGCGAAAGGTGAAAGAATGAAATGCTTTAGCATGCGATTGGTGATTGCGTCTAAGCCCGGAGTGCATTTTTGATTTTTTTTCGATGTTTTTGATTTCAGATGAGTCAATGTATGGGACAAACGAGTTAGGCGTGAATGCAAGGGTAATTAGAGCAGTTTGGACTATTTTTTCGTGAGGTGAGATGAGGTTATTTTCCGTATTTGCTGCGTGGGCAGTGACCAGAATATCGGCTTTTGTTTGGGGATCGAAATGAATTTTATCGTCTTTTTTAAGTGGTGGCGGAAATTTTGAAGGATTTTTAAGTGTTTTCGCTAGTTTCCAGATGGAATTGTCTTTAAAACTCAATTTGGAGAGCCGAAGAACCCAATGCTGATATTTCCATTTTTTAAATTCTCAATTAACCTCCCTTTTTAAGGCCTTATAATTTGAATAATCAACGGGATTGTGGTAAATTCTCCATTTCCTGAAACAGCCGTTGCGTAGTGTGATTTTTCTACCGAGTGGTATTGGAATTCTGTAGTGATTTGCGTCAGTTACGGGGCTTGAAAAAGTGCGCGTGGCGCTATTTCGGGCGGTGAAGTCTGTGAGGAGGGAGATGTGGTTATCCATTGACGCGATTGACGGGGCTTCGATGGGCGGAATGAAATGAGCGTTGTCGATGATGAAGTTGGTGAATTGCTCCCAGTTTGTACTAGTTTTGCATGGTGAGAAGAAGTATGATGAAGCAGAGAGAGGGAGATTGATGGGAAGATTATCTGATGAGAGAGTATTTACTGCTTGAACTGCGGGATTGAGATTAAGGTTTTTTGTTGCTGCGAAATCTAAAATGTCCCTTTATTGGGGGGGCGATGCGGGTGGGTTCGTTAGGCGAATGAATTTTAATGATTCCTTTAGGTGAAAATTGACGAAGTGCAAAGCCGTTTTTATTGCATTTAAGCGCTCCCCAATCCCTATGATTAGCATTCCAATCCCCTACAAAAATCGATGGAGTATCATAGGTGAAAAGAGTTGATAAATCGTTGGGATCGAATGATATTATATATATTATTATGATGACTTAGGAAAGCAACGACTGTAAATATTTAGGGGTAATTTTCACAAAAGATTTGCAATGGGGGCCGCACATCAGTAGCACAGTGAACAAAGCATATAGAGCGTTGCATTTTCTTATGAGATTTTTAGGAGAAGGTAGCTAGAATTCCAAAGAAATAGCATATAAATCTTTAGTTAGGCCCATTTTAGAGTACGGTGCTACAGAATGGGATCCGCATCTTTCGGGACTCATAAAAGAAATTGAAATGGTGCAGAGAACGGCAGCGCGTTATGTCCTTAGGAACTTTGAAAGGACTTCAATCGTTTCTAAAATAATAGAAGAATTGGGGTGGGACTCCCTTGAAGGGAGAAGAATTATGAGTAGATTAGGAAGCTTATATAAAGCATATAGTGGAAAGTCAGCATGGGCTGGTATTAGTGGCAGGCTAAAAAAGCCATCCTACTACGGCAGAAAGGATCGTAGGTTTAAGATCGAACGTATGCCTCAGAGGACAAACGTAGGCTAATATTCGTTTTGTAATCGCTCTTTTGAGCAATGGAATGCCCTACCTGTAGATATTATTGAACCATACCCTTCTACTGTTCACTACTTTAAGGCGAAGATGAGGAAGATTTTCAGTGAAAAACGCTCTTGACGATGTTTTATTTATGATATGGGATTGACGTAAAAGTGTTTTCTGTATATATTGCGTGCTATATATTGTGTATTTATGTATTTGAGCGTAAGGCCGTCGGACTGTTGTCCAATTGCGACGTATATATGTAAATATTACGCGGCCGTAATCTGAGTGGATGTTGATTGCTTAATTTCCTGACTGAATTTGGATGTCTATTGAATCGAATGAAGGTGTGATGAAGGAAATGGACGGGCTTACATGGGGAAGCGGGGTTCTGATTGGCCGTGGATTCTCGGAGATTTTCCGAAGGATCGGTTGCCATGTCTTGTGGTGGTTGTAGCAGCCATCTCTACTTACGTTGTTCTTTTCGAGTTGTCTTTCAATGGACTCTTTGATGATTCGGTCCCAGAATCGTGGTGCCTTACATAAGACTTTTGTGTCTTCAAGTTTCATCTCGTGTCCAAGCAGTGCTCCGCGATGGCAGATTTCACGGGTTGCTTGAGTCGGATATGTTTTTGATCCGTGTTTCAATTGTCCTGCCAGTCTCTCCAATAGATGCTGCTCCACACTCGCAGGGTATACTCCAGGTGTTTTGAGCACCATCATTGATCATTTACTTATCAAGTACAGTGGCGGAAAAAATTATCGCAACACTTTGCGCGCGCACCAGTGGCTTTCATAGAAACTATTTGGAATTCTGCTTTCTGTGACTAATTGGTAACACCGGGATAAGCCTCGAAAAGCGGTAATATTTGAGTCGGAGCCTAGAACTTACACAAATTTCTTTCGAACTCTTCTTAGAGCCTTCGCGCGATCTCTCCCCGAGTTCGTCATGTTTATTTCGGCGTTTCTCTTGCACAGATAGTTATCGTATGTATAGAACGATAGGTTAAATATATATTTATTCCAATTTCAATCTTAAATGAAATAAAATACATGGACAATAATTGAAATTTAATTCCAAATAATATGAAGAATGCTATTCGGTTTTAATAATGCGTTGCAATAAGGAATAAGTGGGATTGGAGTAGGAATATGTGATGTGGCGATTCTCACCTTTAGAGAACGAGAATTTTGGTGTCTAGAGGAAAATGATGTTTTGCGAGATTATAGCGAGAACAGATGGCCTATAATGGTCTCTTTTTCTGGATAATTTGTGCGCTAATAAGGCGTTATTTTGGTAGTTTGGTTTCTCACTCGAACATACGTCTTACGGCTGCCTGCTGGATATTAATATAAATGTAATTCTTCAAACGTCCAGTTCAAACATAGGATATTCATTATTTGTGATAAAAATTCCGAGGACGATTTTTGATTACAAGTCTTATGTTTTCAATTCAGCAATTAGAATTCGAGAAGTCGTTAGAGCGATTACTGAGTTACTAACTATGACACAATGTAAAATTTGTATTTTGTCTACGGAATATAATTTTTCGCCAACTTAAACATTCAGACGAAGGAAATTCATAATATAAATTTATATACACCATTTGTCACCTAGAATACATGAAATCATTGTCCGTCCGGAGTTAAAAGGAAAAATAACAATTCCAAAGTTAAAACAAACATGATTTCATAAAATCTAACAATTTCTGCGCATATATCGGACTTGTCTTACATTTTGTAACAGGAAGCTCGGTGACCTTGGTCATTGGTCAATTTTTTTGCCTTCGCGCGGAGAAATTCACGTAGAAATGCATTAAGGCTTTGATAATTCGCGAGGAAAGTCTTTAACCACAAGTTGATCCCTTCAAAGTATTGCAGGCGCCAATACAAAACAAACGTTGTAATGCATTACCTCGCGTGGAAAACCATACGTCGAGCACTTTCAAAGCAAGTATTGAAGGTGCCAGGTATATTTTTCCTTTTCGGGCCTATATCAGCTAGACTGAGGACCCTCATTTTACAGTCGCCCAGTAGAAACTATCCTCTGGCTAATTCAAAGCTCCTTCCTCACCATGGTGCTAAGGAAATTAGATGTTATTGCACTCGTAAAAATATTCCCAAATAATATTATTATATTAGCGTATTTTAGTAAACAAAGACTTCCTAATAAACAAACCAAGTTTTTAGTAATGATACGTATTTTATGAACGTCTGACTTTATAAAGTTAATTAACCAGGATTATGCTGCCATAATAAAATTAATAATAAGCTGCTAAAATGGACTTCTCAGTTTGTTGGGAAGTGTCATAAATATAACTAGTTGCTAATTAAGAGGTGATTTTGCAGCTGTCTGACACATGTTATTGGCATATGAAGGGCACGAGCTCGAATTCCACTTAAGTGTGTGTGTTTGTGGGCGCTCTAACGTAAAATCTATTAGTCGTATCAATACCAATCTTCGTATATAGTACTGTGGTGTGTGCTGTCAGAGTTGATTAGTTTTTGGAGTAAATCGGTCGACCGGAAGTCGAGCTTCATTCATTAAAGCTCATTTCCGGTTTTCAAAATATCTCCATAAATATGATATATACGTGTGTTGTATTACTTATAAAAGTTTTACATAATGAAATTTACTATAACTTTTGTATTTAACATATTTTTGTATCACCGGTTGATTAGGAGTTATTCGTGAAATACCGATAAACCAGAAGTAGCTGTTATGTACTTTGTGGGCGCTCTAACTTAAAAAATATTCATTTTATCAACACCAAATTTCATATGTAGAACTTTAGTTAGTTGTTTTAGAGTTGATTAGTTTTTGGAGTAAATCGGTTAACCGGAAGTCGAGCTTCATTCTTCAAAGCTCATTTCCGGTTTTCAAAATATCTCCATAAATATGATATTTAGGTATATACTATTATTTGCAAAAGTTTTAGAAAATGAAATTTACTATAACTTTTGGTTGAAAAATATTTTTGTATCACTGATTGTGTAAGAGTTATTCATAAAATACTGATAAACCGGAAGTTGCTGATTATGTACTTTGTGGGCGCTCTGGGCTCTATGGGCGAAAGGCCAATTTCAATGTTTTTCATCGATCATGTCCCGTAAAACATTCTTTATCATGTTTTTGGCGTCAAAGATAATATATATTAGAGATCGGCAACGGTTAACCGTTCCGACCCGTCTTCTGGGCGCCTCATGGGCATGAGGAGCTCCAAGAGCGGGTACGTGATGACGTAGCGACGGGGGATATGGAAGGGTAAATGGTGGACGAGTCGGTTGGAGAGGACTTGAGTCACTGAGTACTCGGTTCTTTCGACGGGTAAAAATGAATCGCTGTGACGTAAAATGAACCAAGACTGACCCATATTGAGTCGGCTCATTCGCCGTTACGTGGGATACGCCAGAGTCAGTCCTTTCTACTTCTTATAGAAGCATTGATTTCGTACATTTTTGTATAATATGCATATATGCTTATTGAGGAAGATTTGCTCTTAGCATATAAGCGTTTTCTGTATTATTTTGTAATGTGTATTATATATTACATCAACTTAAAGTTTAGGAACATGTTTCGCGAATTTTTCACCCATGATCATTTTTAAAACTGTTAACACCCTCTACCAATCCAATATTAAATTATGGTTTTTTCCTTAGTTGTTCTTTATATCATTAGCAAGAATAAAAATTACCTGTTATTAAGTTTAGTGCAACCAAAACGTTACAAATTAATGTTTAAGCAGATCGTGACCTCAGAAAACTTTCGTCGTGTAGCCCAATTTTCGTGTCGCCTAAAAAATTTTATTTCTCATGTGAAAAAAAATTTGACGCAATAAAAATTGTGATAAATGTTTCAATTTTCATGTACAGTTGGTTTAGTGTCGATATCTTGAATGGGACTTAAGTTATTGCTTCTTATTTACGTGGGCAGAATACGCGATGTCGAAGCAGCGGCTGCGAATAACCTCCGTCGGAAAACAAGAAGTCATCGAGGAAAGTTGTAGTTTGTAAGCGTTAGGTATTTTCGCTAATTACTCAAGTTGATACAATTTTTATCGATGTGATTAATTTGTCCTTTAATTTCACATTTCAGTATAGAATTTAGATGATTCGTTTTTGGCCATACTTTTTTTCTTGGTGAGAAGGTAGAAAGACTCTGTTTTGATTATAAATGATTGATACTTTTCAAACATTTTCGTGAGATAGAATATATAATTTCATTGTTGATCTTTAGATTTTATTTTCTTTATAAAACAAATCTTATGAGCTCCAGAATAAGAAGAAACATAGACCGAGTTATGATGACACTTCTCAATGTTTTAAGAAATAGAACTAAACAACTCATCAGGAATTCAAAAATTAAATATACATATCAAATTGCTAACCGTGGTGCTTCCCAATCTTCTGTTTGGAGTAAGATTAGAAATATTGGAATAGGTAGATCGAAAGAAATCTCGCTCCCCGCTAATACCTCTCTCGACGATCTTAACAAAGAATTCATTCTTCC
Source organism: Sympetrum striolatum (assembly GCA_947579665.1). Taxonomy (NCBI): domain Eukaryota; kingdom Metazoa; phylum Arthropoda; class Insecta; order Odonata; family Libellulidae; genus Sympetrum; species Sympetrum striolatum. The sequence goes on from OX388342.1 coordinate 127,775,680, forward strand.
TACCACATCGGGACATACCAATAATACTAAAGACACCTACTTTGAAAGCCTTGACATTCGCGCTCGTTCTACCAGTAACGGTCGTAACTCTTTTGAATTCTCTACTATAACTCAATCACAAGTTCACCGCTCTCTCCGTAGTATAAAGTCAAAATCCCAATGAGCTGATGGTATACCAATTACAATTATTTATAAATTAATAATCTGTATCCTTCCAGTACTAACTCATATCTACAACTGGTCTATTCTTCAAGGCAAATTTTCAGCACAGTGGAAAAAATCTCTGGTCCATCCCTTACCCAAAACGTCATCCTCCTCTACATGCACCCAATACAGACCAATAAGTATCCTTCCAGCTATTTCCAAGGCCTTGGAAAAGCTAATCCACGAACAAATTACCTCTTACCTTACAACAAATCGTCTTCTCGACCTCTACCAATCTGGCTTCCGCCGATCACATAACACAGCTACAGCCTTGACAAAGATTACTGATGATGTTCGTCGTGCCATGGATCGCAGAGAAGTGCTATTTTGACCTTACTAGACTTCAGCAAGGCCTTTGATTCCATAGACAAAGATATACTAATCAGTAAGCTCCGTTTAATGCGTTTTTCTTCTATGTCTCTTCAGTGGTTCTCCTGCTACCTAAGTAATAGGACCCAAAAGGTAATTTATGATAATTCTTCCTCCGAATGGCTTACAAACCACAGATGTGTACCGCAAGGATCCACGCTTGGACCATTACTTTTCACTATCTACATTAATGATATAGCAGCTAACCTATTCAATTGTAATTACCATATATACGCTGACGATTTACAACTCTACACTCATTCACCAGCATCTCATCTCAACTGCGCCATAAACCAGATGAACATAGATATTTCATCGATAAACGATTGGTGCATCAATAATCAACTAGTAATTAATCCATCTAAAAGTCAATCTATCATAATCGGTCATCCTAAACTCACATAAACCTTAAATAAAAATTCTTTACTTCCCCTTAAGATTGTCAATGACAATATACCTTTCTGCCAAAGTGTTACGAATCTAGGTCTTATAATCAACGAATCTCTAACTTGGGGTGATCGAACCACTAAAATACGAAAAAATGTAAACAGGACTCTACACTCTCTAACGCGACTAAAAGCTTTTCTTCCTCATTATCTTAGAAAAAATCTCGTATCCTCACTCATTTTCCCACATTTCGATTACTGTGATATCGTCTTCCATGATTTATCCCACGAACTTGCGAAGAAACAGCAGAGAGCCCAGAGCTCCTGCATCCGATTCATTTGCGACCTCAGGAAAAGCGATCATGTAACCGAATCGTACGAGCAATTATCCTGGCTTAAGCTTGATGCTAGAAGGAAACTTCACCTTTTATCCTGTCTTTACTCAATTAAAATTAACAGTACACCACAATATCATTCCTCACAATTCATCCCGATGAATAATATTCACGATAGCTACACAAGGGGAAATCACAATCTTCAAATCCCAAAACATAAAACCGGAATTTATAATAAATCTTTTCATGTGACCACCTTCAGACTTTGGAATGCACTCCCGCCTGAAATTCAAAATGCTCCCTCATTACCATCATTCAAGAAACTTTGCATCAAATATCTCTCACAGGGATAACTTGTATGTGCTGTATAACTTTCTGTATATATCTATACATTGTTTAATGATTTAATATTTCATATGCTAGTGATTTTCTATATATTGTATAACATCCTGTTTATACCTCTGTATAACTTTGTATAACTTCCTGTATATACCTTTGTATTATTTAGTGATTTCATGTTGTAAATATTAGTAATTTCATAATTTAGTTATTTAAAAATTATTTGTAATTTCATAACCACTCACAATGTTTTATGTATATGTACATGGGTTAAATGGAAGATGGGACTTTTTAGTCCCAATTTCGCCCAATTAAGTCGTCAATAAATAAATGCTTAGGATGAGAGAGCAGAACATCTTTTGCTCCCCTAACTGGGGACTTTTTTTCTGTATTATCTCATTCATTTGAGAGTTTTTCTACATGCAATTGGTGATGGGAATGAGAGAGAAGAGAGGTTCCCAATAATCGTAAATGAAAACAGACCATCTTTGCGTAAACATTTACGAAAAGGAAAAGAACGAATAAACAATAGAAAATTACACGATACAATTTTCTTTGAATTGTTTCTTAGAAATGGCGAAAATATAAACCTCATACATAAACAAAATTAAATTCATAATCTAGTGTAAATAATAGTGCGTTCAGCAAAAAGTAGAAAAACTGAAAAAGATAACAAAGATTTATAATGAAACCTCATCAGGCATCTTGGGAGAGAATTTAAAAACATCAGGGCTTGAGGTGTAAATGTCTAATTAATTACAATGATAAAATTGAATTAACCATCAATAATTATCGAATAAACATTTTCGACGGATAACAACTTTCTTCAGCTCCGTTTTTTTGCCGGAACGAGATTTATGCACAGCAGCGGCTTCGTCAGGATATAGTCTCGAAACCAACGGTAAATGAAAATTTCGAAGATTTTTTGAGTTCTTTTTCTAGATCTTCTTTGGTGGTGGAAATATAACTCCACAAAGTTCCCGAATCGAAGCCAACTGGCTCGAAAAGTACTGAGCATTCCAGCAATTAGCACCAGTAGTGAGAGAAACTTCAGTAAGGGAGGAACTGTTGTAATGGAACGGAGATCACGCCTACAGCCTCAGACTGTGAATGATATACTACTCGTAAATAATAATGCTTGGAAAGTTTAACATATCTTATATAGTAAATATATAAATTTTCACACGTAAAAGGATTTTTTACTGTCCTGAATCAATAATACATACATTTGACGTTTACAATTATCGAAAGTAACATATTGTAGACGAACAGAAATGAGAAGTCATTGATTAGGTTCCAGCCTCAAATTGTTTTGAAAATAATTGAAAAGGGAAGAGAGTGCTTAACCTATATTCAGTTATTTTTCTTACTGTAATACCAATAACATAAAAAAATTAAGAAACATAGTTAGTACTCCTTAGTAGAGGCCTTAAAGACGTTTAATCCTTCGTTTTAACCTGCCGCGACTACTTTATTTTCGTAAATCATGATGTGAAAACATGTTAATTATGCTTCTCATGACAGAATGGAGTATCAATGATGTGACTAAATGATTAGAGAAACCGATTTTAATAATAAACAGCAATAAAATCTAATCCTTATAAACATCATTTCCTATTCGAGAGAAAACCGAATCTTCACTTTTAAATTCCGCGCGTAAGTACTGCTGACGAAATGGGTCAGAGTGAGTCAAAATTGAATGAATCGGTTTTACTCGCTTTTGCCGAGGCGACTCATCCTCCAACCCGTCCTTAAAAAACCCGTTTTGTGGATTTCAGGGTCACGCGGGTCAAAACTACGCTTCTGCCGATCCCTAATATATATATCATCATCATCATCATCATCATCAGCCATTTTCAATCCGACGTCGGATGTAGGCCTCCCCAAGTACTTTCCAATTTTCTCTGTCCTGAGCTTCTCGTTGCCACGTTACACCTAAGTACTTGATGATGTCTCTGTTCCACCTGTCCATAGGTCGTCTTCTTGGTCTCTTCACATCTCTTGGTATCCAGTTTAGAACGGCAGATGTCCAACGGTTGTCGTTTCTTCTTGCAATATGGCCGGCCCACCTCCATTTCAGTGATCTTACCTTATCTATTATGTCTGTAACTCCAGTCATCATTCTCACCCAAGTGTTGCGTTTCCTGTCTCTTCTTGTGATTCCCAGCATACAGCGCTCCATGCTCCTTTGCGTTGTCTGAAGTCTCTGGGTTATTGCAGCATTTAACACCCAAGTTTCACTTCCATAGGTCAAGACAGGTAAAATGCATTGGTTGAAGACCTTCCTCTTCAAAACCATTGGCATTCTTGACTTCAGAATGTGTGAGTTCCTACCAAATGCGCTCCAGCCAAGTTTCATTCTTCTGTTTACTTCATTAATCCTGTTTTTCTCTCCTGTTGTTACAAGTTGTTCCAGGTATGTGTATTCCAAGCAAACATCCAGAGGTTTTCCTTGAAGTTTGACTGGCTCTTGCACTGTAAAAGAATTATACATTACCTTTGTTTTTGTTAGGTTTATCCTGAGTCCTATCTTCTGTCCTGCTGTGTTTAGCTCTTCAAGTCTTGAAGTTAGATCTTCTGCGTTAGCTGCAAAGAGAACTATATCATCTGCAAAACGGAGGTGACTGATGTACTCCCCATTTACTCTTAACCCCTTCTCTTCCCAATCAAGGGATTTAAAAACTTCTTCTAAAATGGCTGTGAACAAGATGGGAGATAGACCGTCACCTTGTCGAACTCCCTTCTCAATCTTGAATTCATCGGTCTCTGTGATCGAAAAAAGCTACGAAAACGGAAAATTTTAGCGAAATTTCAATTTTTTCCTGCTCAATTCAGCCTTAATTGTCGTCGTGTTATCGAGCTATGTTCGAAAAGGGAAACAAAAACGGATCGTTTTAGTGAAATTTCAATATCTTTCCTCTATTTTGCCATATTTTTCGTCATTTTATTGAGATATGATCGAAAAAGCAACGAAAACGGATAATTTTAACGAAATTTCAATTTTTCCCCTTCTTTTCTTTTATTTAAGTAATTTCATCGAGATATGTTCGAAAAAAGTTACAAAAACGGATAATTTTAGCGAAATTTAAATCATTTCCTCTATTTTGTTTTAATATTCGTCATTTTATCGAGATATCTTCGAAATAGCAACTAAAACGGATAATTTCACCTAAATTTCAATTTTTTCTGCTCAATTTTGCCTTAATTTTCGACATTTTATCGTGATATGATCGAAAAAAGTAACGAAAATGGATAATTTTAGTGAAATTTCAATATTTTTCCTGTATTTATCCTTATTTTTCGTCATTTTATCGAGATATTACCGAAAATAGCAACGAAATGGGATAATTTTAGCGAAATTTCTAATTTTTCCTCTATATTGCCTTACTTTTCGACTTGTTATCGAGATATGACCGAAAAAAGCATCAGAAACGAATAATTTTAGCGAAATTTCAATTTTTTTCCTCTATTTTGCCTTATTTTTCGTTATTTTATCCAGATATGATCAAAAACGTAACGAAAACGTATAATTTCAGCGAAATTTAATTTTTTCTTCTTCTATTTTGTCTTAATTTTTGTCATTTTATCTAGATATCATCAAAAAAGCCGCTAAAACGTATAATTTCACCTAAATTTCGATTTTTCTACTCAATTTTGACTTAATTTTCGACATTTTATCGAGCCATGATCTAAAAAATTAACGAAAACGGATATCTTTAGAGAAAATTTCAATCTTGTTCCTCTATTTTGTCTTAATTTTTGTCATTTTCTCAAGATGTGATCGAAAAAAGCTACGAAAACGGAAAATTTCACCTAAATTTCAATTTTTTCTGCTCAATTTTACCACAATTTTCGACATTATATCGAGCTATGTTCGAAAGGGGAAACAAAAACGGATAGTTTTAGTAAAATTTTAATATTTTTCCTCTATTTTGTCTTATTTTTCGTCATTTTATCGAGATATTTTCGAAAAAAGTAACGAAAACGGGTAATTTTAGGGAACTTTCAATTTTTTTCCTCTATTTTGCCTTAATTTTTGACATAAATTCGACATATGATCGAAACAAAGCAACTAAAACGTATAATTTCACCTAAATTTTGATTTTTTTCTGCTCAATTTAGGCTTAATTATCGTCATGTTATCGAGTTATGATCGCAAAAAGGAACGAAAACGGATAATTTTAGTGAAATTTCAATTGTTTTCCTCAATTTTGCCATAATTGTCGTTTTATCGAGCTAAGATCGAAAAAAGCAACGAAAACAGATTGTTTTAGCGAAATTTCTATTTTTTCCCTCTACTTTGGTTTAATTTTTGTCATTTTCTCAAGATGTGATCGAAAAAAGCTACGAAAACGGAAAATTTTAGCGAAATTTCAATTTTTTCCTGCTCAATTAAGGCCTTTATTGTCGTCGTGTTATCGAGCTATGTTCGAAAAGGGAAACAAAAACGGATCGTTTTAGTGAAATTTCAATATTTTTCCTCTATTTTGCCATATTTTTCGTCATTTTATCGAGATATCTTCGAAAAAGCAACTGAAACGGATAATTTCACCTAAATTTCAATTTTTTCTGCTCAATTTTGCCTTAATTTTCGACATTTTATCGTGATATGATCGAAAAAAGTAACGAAAATGGATAATTTTAGTGAAATTTCAATATTTTTCCTGTATTTATCCTTTTTTTCGTCTTAACTAAGAATATTAGCAAAGTTTTCATTTTTTGGCGCTATTTTGCCGTTTTTGGAGTAAACCTCATCGCGTTTGTACTCGATTTGAAGAATTCAATGAGAAATATCAAGATATTGAAAAAACATCTTTTTCTCCGGAAAGGTACGAAAAAATAATCAATAACTAAAAATTTTAGCGAAATTTCCAGTTTTTTAGCGTTATTTTGCATTTTTTCGAGTAAATCTTGTTGCCATTGTACAAGATTTGTAGACTTGAACAAGAAGAATCAACATTTTGTGCTTAAACGTCTTTTTCTCCGGAAAATTTCGAAAAAATCTTCAATAACTAAACATTTAAGCGTAATTTTCAGTTTTTTGGCACTATTTTTCCTTTTAACGAGAAAACCTTATTTCGTAAGCACTCAATTTGAAGAAATCAACGAAAAGTATTAAAATATTGAACTTAAACGTCTTTTTCTCCGGAAAGGTTCGAAAAAATCATCAATAACTAAGAATTTTAGCGAAATTTTCTGTTTTTTGGCGTTATTTTGCCTTTTTTCGAGGAAACCTACTCGAGTTTGTACTCGATTTGATGAATTCGACGAGAGGTGTTATTATATTGAACTAAAACGTCTTTTTTCTGGTGAAGTTATAAAAATCATCAATTACTAAGAATTTAAGGAAACTTTTCTGCTTTTTGGTTTTATTTTGACTATTTTCGAACAAACCTTATCGCGTATATACTGGATTTGAAGAATTCAACGAGAAGTAGCCAAATATAGATCTCAAACGTCATTTTTACAGGATAAGTTCGAAAATATCATCAATAACAAAAAATTTTAGGGAATCTTTTACTTTTACTGATCGCGTTTGTACATGGTTTGAATAATTCAAAGATAATTATCACAAAATTGAACTAAAACGTCTTTTTCTCCGGAATTCGTACCTACTTTCTTTACTCTGGAAAAGTTGTTTTACATAATATGAAAAAATTTCTTTTGTGGGAAGGAAATATTTAGAAATTTTCAATTCTGATTTAATGTGCATAGTGTGTAGAGATGGATAGAAGGAAGATGATGAGAAGTTTCTTATTACCTTGTATAACATTGATAAAAAGAGAAAAAATACTTGACATGATAACTGAAGTGTAAGCAAAAACATATATTGTTACAGCTACAGCAACAGCTATTGTTATCCATGTTAAAAAAGAAAAAATATGTGGCCTGTGTAATTTAAGGAATTTGGGATTTTAGAAACCAATCTCTTTGGGGAAAAGGTCATTTATTGATGCAGGACTTCATAAACATTCACAGAAAGGCATAAGCTCTGTGAATGATATCTAAATGTTCAGAAATCACAAATACCAATTAGATTTATTTCTTTCTTGCCCTGTTTTTACATACAGAATCAATTACAGTATTTTAAGTAACTGACATTGCTGACTTGTTACAACCATAATTATAAATTCTCAATGAATTTTCCAAACTTACCATCAGGCATTTTTATTTTTAAAATAAGGAATGCCTGAGTTATGTTTATTGATGCCAAACAGTAGTTTGACAATGTTATGCATTATATACCCATAGGAAATATTGCACACCTTTTTTGTATTTAATACAAAAGATTACAATTCTGTAGAAATTTCACTTTTTAATTTACAGTGTATGACAAATATGCATATAAATTTCTTAGAGACTAGTATTTGAAATAACTGTAAAAATTAATTGCTACAATTACCTCAGTTTACAAAACTAAGCAACACAGACTGACCAAAATATTTTGAAGATGCGAAAGTTAACTCTTAATTTCCTATTTACATTATATGCCTCAACAAACCAGCATTAGATTCCACCAATTCAACTTTCCTTCATAGAATTGTTTTATTGTAAACATCATTAAATAGTTTGATGAGATGAAATAATTAAAAGTTTTGATTATTCGAAGGGAATAATTTTCTTTTTCCTTTCAGAATGTCTATTTAGGCAATTCAGTGTGGACACACATACAAACACCAATTGGAAGCTTTGCATTTTGATTCCCATTTCTTAATAATAATCTCATTATTTGATTATCTTCCTGTTAAGAGGAAATATACCTACAAATGTTCAAAGATAAATCAAGTGAAAATTGGCCCAAGAGAGGGAAACAGATGTACAAATGTTGTATGCGTAGATGTAATAATGAAATAGAAACATAATTCAACCATGACCATCTCTAATTTGAAGCCCTGAAACTCCTTTATAAACACACTTGCCATGAGAAATCTAGTCATCTTGTACACAAGAAAATTTTCTTCAGTCAAACTTTCAAAATTTCCAGTCAAATTCAAACATTAAAAATTTATAAGATAATATTTCCAATGTTTATTCACCAAAGTGCTCAAAGAGCAGGAAGAATCAATTTTCAAGAAGACTACATGAATAACACCAGATCCAAGACGTGAATACACACAGCAACTGGCATGGACGTCAAAAAATAATATATGAGTATTGGGTAATTCCAATACATTTTTCTCATTGAAGCCATTGATCATTCCCAAAATGAGACATTGGGCAAAAGATTCACAAGAAAAAAGAATTCTTATTGCCTTGGAAAAGTATGAATGTACTTTCCTTCATTCAAACTGCTTTGTTTAAGGCTCCAAAAACTCATAGAAAGGATTCTTATTCAAGTAGATCAAACGTGAATCCTTAGAGAAATGTCTAAATTATGAATTCAATTCCTAATGAATTATAGTGATTAGTTGATTGGACATGTTACTACCAATAACACACTTTTCTCCCTTACCTCTGTCAGCACTTTCAATCACTGCAATTCATTACAAAAGAACTTCTTAAGTCCTCCAGTCCTGAACTTTAAAATCTGCAAAAGAGATTTTGAATCTCTCAATGTCCACAAAATCATCCACTTGAGATCATCAAAATCTTGTTGCACTAACCACTCTTTGGCCTTGACTAAAAGGTCCACAGCTTGGCATCATCGGCACTCCTGTGACAGGAACCTATGGAGTGAAATGGAATGAACTTATCTATTAGTAGAATTATTAAATGAAGTATGAGTTAGCATTTTTGAAATTAACAAGAAGAAAATAGGGTAATTATGCATCAAAATCAACAACCAAGATACAAATTACTCATCATTGAAACACATAATATGTAATCATCCCTGCTGCTAAAACATTCTTCAAAATATTCCCTTATAGGCATTGCTAATCCAATAATTTTGTAAGATTTTTTTTAACAGTTTCCTACTTTTTACTTGCTTTTATGGATTTTTCATCAATAAACATTTGATAATGAAGGACTGCTCATAGCTTCAAGTTTGAATTCAATACTTTCAAATAGTCTTATATCTTTTCATCCCATAAGAAGTATTGTTGACCATAAGACAAGCTTAAACTACTGCTTGTAATTCTTAACAAAAATATGAAGTTTGATTTTTAGGTCCCAGGTACAGAAAGAAAATATTGTTTATATTTGGAAATCTGATCAATGATCCTTTTTGATTTATCCTTGAATGAGTTTTCAATTCCATTTGATAATGAATGAATATGATCAAACAAGTATTCTACATTTATTTATTCTTCAACCAATGTCCCTCTGCTACAATAAATTACTTGATAAAATTATGCAGCAAGCTGTCTCAAGCAAGTCTTTGAATACTTGCCTACTATCGAATTAATAATATTTCTTTATGCTCCAGTAAAATGAAATATTTTAAATAGAACATGCTATAACTGAGCTCATACCCCAATATGTTACTTCAGTATCTAGGAAAAATACTAAAATATATAATAATAGGATTTGGATAATGGAGGAGAGTATGATGGATTCAATTCTTAAGCCTCAGAAAAATTACTCTCAGAAAATTTTCTAATTAATCATGCATTGGCCAAACATAACTTTTAATACATAATTATTTTGTTTGAGGTATATTTATACAAGGTGAAATAACATTTTTAGCTACATATTGATACATGTATACTAGACAGAACAACAACCAAGCTACAAACTAGTTCAAACTTTAAGACTAATTAAAAGTTTTTTGGAACCAATCTTAGTGGAAGGATGGAAAAAAGTAATGAAATTGTAAGAATCAAAATTTACTACACAAAGAGAGCATGTAATAAGTCATAAACATCCTATGCCAAAAGTAATATTATACATTCTACATATGGGGTGCAAAAACATTCCCAAAACATTTAATATCACCTGATAAGAAAGCCAAACTAATCTTACAGATTTAGGTCAGTTTTTTTGAATACTTTTAGATGAAGTTTGCAAAACTATATCTGCATTCCCAAATATTTTAATATATTTTAGCTAAAAAGATACGACAATAATTATTGTTTAGTATTGTAATCATATAAGAATATTAAGCATACACAATGTGCACAAATCTACAGAACTAGTCTGGTTATCTAACTGATATTTTATCTAACTGATATTTTACCACTAATATTGATAAATCATCAGGTCAAACATGCATGACTTTCGTTTAAATAAACCGAATATCAACAAAAATATACCATTTTCACTGAACAAAAATCAGTGAAAATCATCTATTTTCACATAGATGTTGTGATATATTGTTTAAAATTGAGCAAATTTTAATCAAAATAATCATTCTTTAGGAAAAGATCGTAACTTTCTATCATCAAAATGTAATGAATATTTGTATATTTACATCAAAATAAAATACAGTATATGCCAGCGTATATGTTGACCCCAAAAATTTTGCAGTGAATTACAAGTTTTAGCCTATGTTCAGTGTATGAGTGGACCAAAAAAATATGGCAACACCACTTCCCAAACTCTATTTTATGATAAGGAAAACTATGGTAACCAAAAATGTAAGATAGCTTAAGGAATATCTACCGAATATGATTCAGAATTGTTTTTCTTTCAGCTACCATATTAACTTTTTGGCCTCTGCTTAACTATTACACAAGTTTCTTTCATTGGTATCACTTAGGTTACACAAATACAACTGTGTTACGAAACAGAAACACAATGGTATTAAAAATTATTAGAGAAATAATGGTAATATAGCATGGTAATATAAAACAATTTCCATCAACTTTCAATGTTAAGTTGATTCATAAAGATTATATAAATAAATCAAACCATGGTGTGCTTATTGATCTTCATTTTTAAAAAGAAAACATCGAAATAAATGTTAAGTTTTTGTAAAATAAAAATACATGTGAAGAAATGAATATAATTTGCAAAGAATAAATATGCATCAAATTTATTTTAAAGATATGAAAATGGTTTATTAATTTGACTCTTTTATTATGAAAACATGTCATAACATAACATACTTTCAACCACAATTGTATTTCGTGATGAAATTTGGTTTATATGATATCTATGTTGATAAGACTTGCCAAAAATTAGTTTCAGTAAGAAATAATTATGGGGAGTTGCAAGAGTTTGTGTACAACAAGTGTAAAGCAGGCAGTTTCACTTATATACCCCTCAGTGGTAAAGGGTTAAATTTAATGTTCGGCATATAAGTTGACCCCTGGTTTTCGTGAGATTTTTTTATGCTTCAAAGGTCGACTTGTATGCTAGGTAGATTTAGTTTGAATCATTTAATTTAAAGGTAAAACTCACAGGGTTATTTCTTAAAAAACAAATAAATATTGACAAAACTAATGATTTTTTTAATTAAAAAGATGAGATGGTATGTTCAGAATTAAGCAATTTTTTTATGTGAACGGCAAATCATCTGGTAAAATATGAATAATTTTTGTCTTAAAATGCAATGAAAACCAATGAAAATATAGCATTTTTGCCTTAAGGAAATGAGATTTTTCATTTAAAATGATACAAATTTAATCAAAGTAATTAATTCATAATTAATGCTTTTTTCATTTGTGATTAAAAAATGGAAATGATTTTGTTTAAAATTATTAATTTATAGGAAGTGTTTGAAGTGTTAACTCTTTAAAAACGAAAAAATATTGACAAAATGAATGAATTTTTTCATTAAAAAGATGAGATTTTTGGTTGAAATAATATTAATTTTTGCTAAGAATATGAAATTATCGGGTAAAATATGCCGAATTACAAAAAATCAGTAAAGATAATTGTTTTATTACGAATCAAATTTCAATCTAAATTAATATTCGATTAATTCAAAAATAATTCATCTGTATAATCCCTATCAAAATAAAGCAATTTCAATGAAAATGGGAAATTATTTGGTAAATTATACAATTGAAATGATAATACAATGAAAAATTTCAAAAAATTGTTTCCCTAATCTTCCTTGGTCTGTTGCCATTTACATTTTGTCATAAATTTCAAATGGAGAAAACTGAATCTTATATTAGGACCTTTATGGTATGGTATTGACTTTAACTTTGGATTGAATTAATGTTATCCCTACTGTATCATTATGACTCATGACATAGTAGATAATGTTAAATATCAATAACAAACACCATTTTTGAGGCTTTTCCACTAAAATTTACTAATGTTCCTATAATATTTCAGGACGTCCAGATCCTGTGCATAACTGTAGTATTCTTAACCAAACTGCAGAATCTCTACACGTGGAGTGCACAGAGGGTTTTGATGGTGGTCTTCCCCAGCATTTCATAATGAAAGTGTTTGATGCCCAGACACATGCCCTTGTGTCCAATGTAACCAGCAGAACTCCAATTTTCACTGTTGGTGGTCTAGAGTCAGGTCTTGGTTTTGTGATATCAGTGTACGCTGCAAATGGGAAGGGGAGAAGTGACTCAGTCCCACTGCATGCTTATACTCTGAAAGCTGCTGAGAAGCGTACTGGGATATGTAAGTGACATTTTCACATTTTTATAGGTGCTATTTTCACATTTTATGGTTGAAATTTGATTTATTATTGATTTCAGTCAGTAAAAAAAGGACGAGAGCTAGATAATTGTAAAACAACACATGAGCACTGAGGTAGTAATTAGCATTTGAATGCAAAGAGAATTAATTTTATAGAGAAATGATATTTATTCATAAATGTATAAATTGCTAATAATAACTAATTAATAAGAAGCTAAAATAAAACTGATTGTTATGCTGAACATATCAGATGCTTAGTTTGAATCTAAAGGATTTATTTCTTTAGGTCATTATTTCTTCTTTAGGGTTGTGAATTTTAGAGAGAGGATCAGGTTATGAATTCAGAAATGTGTAGTCTTCTAAATATTTTCAAGAAATTTATGATCATATCCTTGAATCTTCCAGCAGTGACTCCTGGAACAATCCTAAATATAACTCCAATTTTGGGAGTGCTGGTGGGTGTTGTGGCAGCTTTGGTGTTAGTTGCAGTGGTCATAGTGGTTGTGATGAGGTTACCTGGCCATGACGATGATGAGGTGGATGAAGATGAGGAGACTATGCGAAATGGGGGAGGCGTAGCAGGCGTAAGAGGGACCAGAAAGGGGGTTCCTCAGACTGCCACCAATGGAGGAGATGAAAAATCCACGGGCCAAGGAAAAGAAATTTGTGATGTTACAGATCCTGATGAAAATAATCCTGACATAATCCCTCAAAAAAATGGTGATTTCATTGGACCTATCATATTTGCTTCTTTAAAATATCTTTACCTTATTCTCTCATTTAAACTTTATGTATTGTTAGCAGAGATATAAGTCATCATTTTTTCAGTGATTTACAGAGCAATTGATGTTTCCATAGTGCCTACAGCGATCATTCACTTCTATCCATGGCAGAGAGGAATAAAAGACCCCCCATTTGAAAATATCAAAGAAATTGTCCCCCTTAAGGCCTTAGGCAATAAGCTATCTATTTCATTCCTGTTCTTAAAGTCACATATTGGTACTTTTTAAGACAATATTCTTATCTCCCAGCTCAGAACATTTGGTAGGAATTTTAATGATAATACTGCATTTCAGATTAGTCATTATGAGATTGTACTTTTGAGTAATTTTGAGTTTGAGAATTACAAAGCTTCTTAGATTTTAAATCTAATATCTCTATGTAATTATAATCTTTTAAGCTATAGTTCAGTTTTGTCACCTGCTAGTTAATTTATACCCTTTTCATAAACATTCACTAAGTTTGTTATGATCAATTGAGATATTTACCACAGCAAATAGAATGCATCTTACTATTGTTTCCCTCTATATGATTTCCAAAACTCGGGTGCTTTGTTAGATTTATGTATGTCTTAGTTCCGTTATATGTTACTCTCAAAAATGAAGTCCTCAAGCCCTTTCTTGAGCAGCTTTTGATTCATATAATTATCTATAAATATAACTGCAGTCCATTCATTATAATTACAGTTGATCTTGGTTATGAAAATTCTTGAATAGTTTATGCAAACATAAATGAGAAGAATGTATGCATGTACATATATAATGTATGGTGTCTTACATGCTATGCACATGATTGGAGCTATGATAGGGCTCCACCTTTGTGACGTATGACTTAATGCAGCCTGGGAAGTTGGCTTTCCTGAGAATATCTCTATTCTCTGGCAAATTACATTCACCTCTCAACTTTGTTATTATTATTATTATATACAGAGTCACAAGTAGGAAACAACCAGGTGGTAACTTGACATATCACTTCCAACACAATATATGCATTTCTACACTGAAATTTGTATCCTATTCAATAACAACAACCTCCCATCTTAAGAACATCTCCATACCATACATTATATCACTTTTGCTACAGCTCCACTCAAAACCTGGTGATTTACACATTTTAAAGGTATTATGTAAAACAATTTCTTTTTAAAAATAGATATGTTTTGCAGGAAGGGGCTGAAAATTTCCTTTGATAAGCCATTCCGGTCAACTGCCATTCTGAGAATAAACGAATATTTACCAGCATCTCTTCGGTGAACCTCTGTCCTTATTTTATAGTTGTGGTCATTATTCTTTTTAGTAATTGATTTTATTAGTCCATGAAATAATCTTTTTCATCTGAATGGTTTTATACATTTAAATTTTATGTCAGAATTTGCAGTCTTTAATTAGGTTACAATGTTATCTCACTTAGTTAACAAAGAATAATAATAATAATTTTATTTGTCACTGATCACATACATGATATCATGTATGTATATATAGACTTCGTCAATTTGAAAAGATATAAAAAGTAATAATATTTAGGAAAAACACACTATACACAGGAATACATGAAATTAATATGGCAGATATTCATCTGCACTATAAATTTTTTTTCAATAAAACAAGTGTGATAAGCAATGAAATGAGCATAATACACATGCTTGAATTTAGAGAAGAAATGAAGGAGAAAAAGTCTGCCGCAGCCCGGATCTTCCACTTGCCGGGCGGATACTTTAACCAATGTAGCTACGGGCACAGTGATAGTGCTGTTAATTGGTTAAAGCATCCACCAGGCAAGTGGAAGATCTGGGTTCGAGTCCTGGTGGTGGCAGACTTTTTCTCCTTCATTTCTCATCAATAAAAAAGATTTACATTTGCTTTTAAAAGCAGTATCAGATTTTACATTCTTGAGGTACATAGGTAATAAGTAGTAAATAACAAGTCCCATATGTTTAGGCCCTAGCGTATTTGATTTGGTGCGTGCATAAGGAACATGCAATTTCCTGGCATTACTATTATTAAGGATATGTATTTCACTGTTGGTCCTGAACTGAGGAAGATTTAACTTTATGTGAATAATTATGGAATGAAGATTGATACAGGGAAGAGGTTAAATATTGAGGTGTTTGAAAAGTGGCAGACTAGGGGCATCAAGCATTCATTATATCCCGAACTATCTTCTTTTGTAATTTAAAGATTTTATCGTCTTGATGGGAGGATCAGTTTTAATTTTTCTGTGGCCCCTTGTATTATACGAATCCATATCAATAACCTTTTACTTTTTATATCTAATGTTAGCAGCAATCTTGTGACTCTTTTTGAGAATATATATAATACCTCAGTCCTTGTTCTTGTTACACCTAACTATGCTGTAAGTTGTTGGCAATTTAAACTGTCAATGTATTATTAAATACAAAAAGTATCTTTATCTTGCCTTACCTGAAATATTTCAACTCTTTCTGTCATTTTTGAAGAGTGGCAGAAATAATCCATTACTGATAGATAGAGATACTCTGTATCTCATATATTTATTATGTTAGGTGTGCATAAAAATTAACCTTTCTACCATGAAGTTAACCCCATCTTACTGCTCAAAAACTAGATAACGAAAATATGGGGATATATCGATGATCGTAAAAAGCATCGAAAACGGATTATTTCAACTAAATTTTAATCTTTTTCCTCTATTTTGCCTTAGTTTTCTTGATTTTGCCAAGATATGATCGTAAAAAGCATCGAAAACGGATAATTTCAACGAAATTTCAATCTTTTTCCTCTATTTTGCCTTAATTTTCGTGATTTACCGAAGATATGATCGAAAAAAGCATCGAAAATGCATAATTTCAACGAAATTTCAATCTTTTTCCTCTATTTTGCCTTACTTTTCGTGATTTACCCAAGATATGATCGAAAAAAGCATCGAAAATGCATAATTTCAACGAAATTTCAATCTTTTTCCTCTATTATGCCTTAGTTTTCGTGATTTTTCCAAGATACATTCGAAAAAAGCATCGAAAACAGATAATTTAAACGAAATTTCAATCTTTTGCTCTAATTTGCCTTAGTTTTCTTTATTTTGCCAAGATATGATCGAAAAAAGCATCGAAAACGGACAATTTCAACGAAATTTCAATCTTTTTCCTTTATTTTGCCTTACTTTTCGTGATTTACCCAAGATATGATCGAAAAAAGCATCGAAAATGCATAATTTCAACGAAATTTCATTCTTTTTCCTCTATTTTGCCTTAGTTTTCGTGATTTTTCCAAGATACATTCGAAAAAAGCATCGGAAACGGATAATTTCATCGAAATTTCAATCTTTTTCCTCTGTTTTACCTTACTTTTCGTGATTTTTCCTAGATATGATCGAAAAAAGCATCGAAAACGGATAATTACAACGAAATTTCAATCTTTTTCCTCTACTTTACTTTTCGTGATTTTGCAAAGATATGATCGAAAAAAGCATCGAAAATGGAAAATTTCAACGAAATTTCAATCTTTTTCCTCTACTTTACTTTTCGTGATATTTCCAAGATATGATCGAAAAAAGCATCGAAAACATATAATTACAACGAACTTTCAATCTTTATCCTCTACTTTACTTTTCGTGATTTTGCCAAGATATGATCGAAAAAAGCATCGAAAATGGAAAAATCAACGAAATTTCATTCTTTTACTCTATTTTGCATTAGTTTTCGTGATTTTTACGAGATATGAACGAAAAATGCATTGAAAACAGATAATTTAATCAAATTTTAAACTTTTGCTCTATTTTGCCTTAGTTTTATAGATTTTGCCAAGATATGATCGTAAAAATCATCGAAAACGGATAATTTAAACGAAATTTCAATCTTTTTCCATCTATTTCTCCTTACATTTCGTGGTACAGCCAAGATATGATCGAAAAAAGCATCGAAAACGGATAATTTTGACGCAATTAAGGTGTCGACAGAGGGTAGTGGTTGTGGTGGGGCGTTCCGCCCCGACATGCGAGATCGGGTGATCATCCGTGGGAAGACTCAGGAAAAAACAAACTGAGATAGAAATGTTTCTTTATTTTTTCTGTGAGTTTACAATTGGCACTTAGAATTGGCACCAAGTCCAGTTATCGGCCTCCGAGGGCGCGACACTCCTGGTGGTGGCGTCCGGGGTCGCCGGTGTCCGGGGAGAAGGCCTCCGGGAGCCGAGTGCGGGCTCCTCCTAGTGGCGGAGGGCGCGTGGGCGGCGCCGTGCAAGTCGCGGTGCCCGGGGCATCCGGCTGGTGCGAAAGTAGCGGAGTTGCCTGAGACCCTTCCTGGGGGCAAGGGTCTGGAAAGGCCGGGCGAGGCGGGAAGTGCCGAGGAATCTTATTCTCTGCGACACTTCCCGGGCTCTGGGGCATGAGCCCGGTGAGGCAGGGCGAGGCGGGGAAGTGCCGAGGAATCTTATTCTCTGCGACACTTCCCGCGGGCTCCCTCCTCCGTTCTGCCTTCTTGAGCCCGGAGGCCCTCCTTAAATTCGGGCCCTGGCCCGAGCGGGAGCCAATGGGCGAGCTTCTCTGGGGCCAGGGGTAGGGGAAATGTAGAGCGCCTCGCTTGCTCACTTGCGTGGGCGGAGGTACACGGCCGCAAGCGAACGTGATTTCCGAGGAACATGCCCAAACGGGCGCCTCGCTTCCTCGCGCGGGGGCGGAGGTACACGGTCGCAAGCGAACGTGATTTCCCGGCTCAAAAGACTCCCGGTCCGAATTCTCGCCGTTGGCTGGTGCACGACATCCCACCCCTCCCTGTTCGGCGAGAATTCGGCCGTCGGCATGGTGATGGGTCGAGGAAGTCCCAAGGGGTTGGGGAAACCACTCTGTCCACATCTGTCCGTGTGGGGGCGGTCCTAATGAGCACAGGGGATGGGCGAGTGAGAAGGGAGAACACGGTTCACAGTCTGCTGCCTGACCCACTCTCGGGTGGGGTACCTCCTTTCTCTGGAGGGGGTGTCTTCCTTCATTTCATCCGGTCTGGTCCTATGGGGTGGCGCGGGGCGGAGGTCCTGGTAGTGGATCTTCTGGCGTCGTCCTCCCTTGAGTCGAACCCAGTAGACTCCGTGGCTGCTGGCTTCCTCGATGTGCCCTGGTCCTTCCCATTTGGGGGCAAAACCGGCGTGGAAGTGGCGGGTGGCATCGGAGAGCGGATGCGTTCGCACCAGCACTTGGTCACCCGGGCGAAACGCGGGAGGTGTTTCTGCGGGATCCTCGTACCGTTCCTGGTATCTTTCTTGGTTCCGGCGTACCTCCTGGGTTCGTTCCCTTTCTCCGGGTGGTGGTGCATTGGTCTCTTCCTGGTCAAGGGGTGGCGAGAATGCCCATTCCCCTGGTCCCTTCAAATTTCAACCAAAGAGAACCTCGGCAGGAGAGAATTTTGTGGCTGCGTTCCTTCGGCGACGCATGGAGAAAAGAATGGCGGGCACCTGTTTATCCCAGTCCTGGTGTCTTGTTTCCAAGCTGAGTCGTAGGCCGCGTTTGATCTCCTGGTTCCTCCGTTCAGTTGGGTTTGCCTGTGGGTGGTATGTGGGCGTAGTCCATGGCTTAGCCCCCCATCTCTCACAGGTGTTCTTCCACAACCGACTGATGAACTGCCGTCCGTTGTCCGTCAAGATGCAGGCCGGGTACCCCCATCGAGCGAAGACCTCGTTTTCTAGCGTGCGTATGACGCTTGGGGTCTCGGTGTTTCCGATGGGAAATGCCTCGGTCCATCGGGAAAACATATCCGTGGCCACGAGGAGGTTGGTTTTCCCTCTCGCCGAGCGAGGGTAAGGGCCCATGAGGTCTACCGCAACAGTCTCTCAAGCCCGCTGAGGTTTATGGGCTCGGAGAGAAATCTGCTTTCCACGGTGTCCTCCCTTCCGGCATGCGCATCTGAGGCAGCTTTGGACGTGCGCTCGGACGTCGACTTGTGCCGAAGGCCAATGGTATCCTCGGGTGAGGTCGTCGTACGTGGCCTTCGTCCCGGGGTGCCCCTCTAAGGGTTCGTCATGATACCGCTGGAGTACCTCTTGTCTCAGCTGGTGGGGAACCAGCAGCCTCCAAGGACGCCGCGGCCCAGGGCGGGTCCACACGTGTCCGTCTTCTTCCCTATGGCGTTGTAGGTAACGCTTCTGCGGGGCGGAGGGTATAGGCGCGTTTTTGGCCGCTTGGACTTTCTGCCGAATTGCATTGGTTTCGGCGTCCTCTGCTTGGGCCTCTCGGACGCGTTCGTACAGGTGTGCGGCTCCAGGAACTGCACATATCTATGGAGGGACCATCCGGTCCATCTCGGGAGTCACAGCAGCCGCGTCTCCCGCTGGTGCACGTGAGAGGGCGTCGGGCAGCTCGTTATTCTTCCCCGGGCAGTGCTCGACGGTGAACAGATACTCCTGGAGCAGCAGAGCCCAACGCGTAAGCTTCGCGCGACTGTCGCGCATCGTCTCCAACCAGGTTAGTGCTTTGCTATCCGTGCGAAGCAAAAAGGGTCGGTCGGAAAGATACTGGTGGTATCTCTTAACGGCCCATATTACGGCTAGTCATTCTTGCTCGTTGGCATGATACCTTTTTTCTGCGTCAGCAAGTTTAACGCTGGCATATGCGACGATCCTTCGTTCCTTCGCGGGGCCCTGTTGATATAGGACGGCTCCCAGTCCTATTCCAGAGGCGTCCGTTTGGAGGATGAATGGTAAATTAATTAATTAATCAAGAAATACATTTTTATCTCATTTTTAAACGACTTAATGGTATAAATTTGGAATGTGGATTATGCTCAAATATAATCTGATATGTAATCTTTATAATAAGTTTGTAGTTCATAAATATTTCATTAATCTCTTTTTAATACGATTGTCATTGTTGGAATACGGAAATAGTGAATACTTGAACTTAGAGTATCAAATGGGTAATAAATAAGTGTTTAAACCCATTTTGTAAGTTGCATAATGACTGAAAAATAAATTATCGAAATTTAGATTTACAGAAAACCTCTTTTTGTCTAATTTGGGAACTATCTTTTATAAATCTGATCGTTGCATCTCACCAACTGTTTTAATGTAAGCATAACTATACCACCCAGAGGACAATATGATTAGCTATTATGTAGTGCATATTTGTTTCTTATAGTATACCGAGTGATGAAGCGTTATATTAATAAAGGTGACGTGAAACCTCATTGAGTCCAAGGGCTGCGAACCGTCTTCTACAAATCCCACATCACTGTCATTTGTTTAGAATGGAAAACCAGAAACACACTCTAAAGTTTCTTTTAGTCTGTTATTTCTGTTTTGTTTCCAGAAACAGATAGAGCCCTGAATGATCTATAGTTTATAATTTATTCCTCTAGGTTGTGTAGTAACGGAGTGATGATGAATCAAAGTTTCAATTTACAGAGAACCGTTTTTCTGTCTTCTCAGTATTTAAATTGTACACCTCTGACTTAATGCGATAATTATAATTACTCAAATATACGGAACTAATTAAACCACACCATGGTGCGTAACTCATTTTTGTAGGTCGTGCAGTGACAAATATTAAGTAAAAAAAGCAATTATTGACTCGACTCCCGTACGAATGCAGTTCAATGTATGGAATATACTCTGAAAGTAATTAGTAAATTTTGGAAATGTGATGTTCGCCCTTTTGTTGATCGGTTTGAAGACCGATTGTCAAATAATCGCTCGTTACCTCCTTTGTTTAGTACTGATTCCTTTCATTTTTACTACTTTCACTATTTACAGTATATGTACTACACTTTAATAACTTAGGAAGAACTCTATTTAAAATAGTATATTATAAACAATTCTCCTTGTGAAAATGTATTCGCTCATTATGATAAATAAAATTTTATTTATAGTATATTAAGATTTAACCTCGTACATTTATTTTTTATATTACTAATATTTAATTTATTTTTATTTGTTTTTTGCTTTTCGATTTTTTTCAAAATCAAAACTCGTGTAATTACATATTTTTTATTTAATTACCTTATTTAATCTAATTTCTACGGCAATACGAATTTCCTGAATTCAGTTGTTTTCCATTTCGATCATTTGATCGTAATTCTTCTGTTTTCTTCACACTCAACTTTAATTCACGTAGTCAGAGAAAACCCAAACACATTCGCTCTTCATTTGTTTCGATCGAGTTTAAAAGATCGTTACTCATTTGTTCTTCATAGGGATGTCGCACCTTCTCTTCCCCCACCCGCTTACTAGGTATTTAAATCTCCACTATCGTCGTTCTTTTGTTTTCCAACAAACCTCATTTATATGACGTAACTCATTGTTCAACTGTTTCTCATTCGCTTAACCTATCACTACTCTTTTGCCATTCCTGTAATTGTTGATACCTCTGTCGTCATGGTAACCTCCCCTCCTTCCCCTTCCCCCTCCGCTCATCGAAACACCCACGAAAAACGTATCGCCTTAACAACCGTAACTATGCCCACCCTCAACTTACCACTCGCTGGAATAGCCTCTTCCACTGTGGCCACTCCGTTTGTTTCAATGAGCCACTCTTCAGAGAGAAATATGTTTCCCCATAACGAAGCAACTAGAGTCTTCCACGCGTAATTCTATTCCAGGGGCCCCCACAAGAGGCTATCGGAAGCTCCCTCGTGAGGCTTTGAGAGACAGCGAAAAAGTTTTCATAACTCAACTACAAAATGCACGCGTTTAGTTCATTTTCGTCTTTGAAAGCTTTATTTATTTCGCACTTTAAAATTAAAATTTATGTTTGCGCGTGAGGCGGGCTGTTCAGTTTTTTCTCCTCGGCGTAGTTCATTTCGCCCCTTTTAAGCATTCGCGCTGCTCAAAAATTCCGATTCGCATTTATTTCATTTGTTGAAATCGTTTGGCGTTGAAGTGTTATCGTTTTCAAGAGAAACTAAATGATTATTTTGGCATTCCTCGTGCCACGTCCGTAGTTTGAAGTCATAATATAACGCGAGTCGAATGTTCTATTTGATATCACAGATCTGTTATTCGTAACCGGGCGAAGCTTGAGTGTTGGAGAAATAAAAGCAATTCGCCTTTGATAAGTTATGAAAATCATTCCAGGACAATTGTCTCCAGGTTTGACGATTTTGATTATAACAGTAAGATCAAATCAAAATAATGAATTTTGTTCTTTTTTTGTTTTAAAGCATTATTTTGTAGATTTTGTAATCGTGTTCAGGGATTCGTGAAGAGCTTAACTACCTGTTCAGAGTGTAATCGCTCTTTTTTGCGAATGTGTGTCATAACACATTGTTTTGGAGTATTGGTTGTGGTTATCGATTGTTATAGGATACGTATTTAGGAAATGGCCTACGGTTTGCTGATTTTTATCGCAGTATCCGTTTGTTCAGTTCGCCTAGGAGATCACTAGCATTGCCGAGCAAGTCTGAAATGAGTTTAATTTTATTCGTAATTTCCTCAGGGGCATGTTAATGACATTCATATCTGCAATTATAGCAAAACGTAGAGCTTTTAGTTTATCCTTTTCCTGAATTGCATTTTCTATCAGAATGTTTTTCGCCAAGAATGTTTCATTACTTGGCTATTTCCCGTTTTAGAATGTTCCTTCTTATTACGTCAGCGCAAGTGAAGTAATGTCTGACGATTCCCAAATAATGTGCTCTTTTTCCACGACCCATGAAATCATCACCTCATGAGCATCGAGAATCTATTAATTAACCTCAGTATTGATTTGTTTTCATTCGTTCGCTCTTTCTACGGACTCTCATTCAGAATTCATTGACAGAGGCGGCGAGAATAAGGCGTTGCGGTAATGGCGCCACTCTTTGCATTGTCCGTTGTTTTCGTCTGTTTCATTTAGTAAAATGCTGTTTCGAAATAAACACGTGGGCTTCGCTGTGAAGAGGGCCCCTTATTCAGCTCAAAAGATGGGCTTCCGTTTGATTGTCTTTTGCATCCGACTTCGTTGAAATGTTGGATGTGACTCGTGAGGGTGAAATTGTTCTTTAGAGTGCGTTTACAGAGAGCTGAACGCTAATTAAATTCATTCGATGGAGTGGTCATGAACACTGTGAGGGAAGAGATATTGTGTTTGTCGATGGAAAATTAAGTAGTCTTTGGAACATTGTCAGAGATATGAGTGCCTTTGATTTTGGGTCAAAAACTCGACGTTAAAAATTCCTTGTCTTTAACATTATGCTAAGATGATGATTAGAATAATTTTCATCTGGGAAGTGCCTCTTAGAAGGCAAGCAACGATGTTTAAAGCCATTGTATCCTTGTTCAGTTTGACTCACTGGAGTTCCATCCGAGATATTTTTGCCACACACTTTCTTGTCCTTGGAAGGAAGATTTTGGTTTCCCCCTGCATTTGCAATGACCTCATAAAAATCTGAGTTTCTTCGTTCGTAAGAACATTTTATCAATATTTCCGTAATTTAAATTAGGACGATTGAGAGCAACTTCCGGGAACAGGATTCTCGCTTATAAAGCCTGTTTCGGAGAATTAAAAAATGGTGTTTCGGCACGCGTGGGCATATCTTGCTTTAGATAAGTTATTTGTGAGGGAACATATTTAACCTAGCGAAGACAGAGGTGATAACACGATATAACTTCCGCTTTTATTTGGAGGAATACATTATTGAGAAGGTCCATCTTCATTAACATTCCCTTTATTCAAAATGTTTCATGGAAGTAAAAGAAATGCTGGTACATTATGTGGCCATGAGTAGTAGAGCTAATGAGGCGGCCGATTTGAGTTAAAATAAAATCAGTAAGCTTAACTGTTGAGTTTCCTAGTAATATGTGAGCTATAGGGTAAATATTGGTAATTTTGTAATTTATTTTCAAAGATCTATTCCGCAGTTCCCATATTGGCTTTAATTTTGAGAAGAAGGAGACACGGCTGTTAGTAAATAATCAAAAAGAAAATAGTCAAGAAAACTCACGTAGTCGTAATTCAGTAATCTTCAGTAGATCTGTTGGATAGATGGAACCACACATTCCGAAGTACGTATTTAGTGTCTTGGATACACCTTCGACTCCCCACAGGGAACCACCCCGAGGTTTTCAATTTATTTATCTCGGTGAATTACGGCTATGTGAGTATTCTCGGCTATTTTGATTATTCAATATTGGCAAAGAGAAAGCTCTTGCATTTCCACGAAGAAAACCTCGTTTATTTTTTTCAAAACACAAAAAAGCGAAAAGATTTCACTCGAAATATTTCAAGCCATTCATTCATGCATCAAAAGGAATGGCGCAGAAGGAAAATTCTCTCCCTCAAAATGCTGCGGTAATTATCGAAAACGTTTTCCTGATACCAATTATGAAGAAGGCGAAACCAATGGAACCTGTGAAAGCCTTCGCTGTTCTGAAGTGCCTCACCTTTGGATGGAACCAAAACAAAGAAATCCATGGATAAGGATCTCCTATTTAGAGAAATATCCTTGGTTCGACTCTGGAGCAGTATAATCGTCTCTCATATCATCCCCTGGCGACCAAGGCGATTGTTGAATCCGAGCTTATGCGTTTTCACATTAGAAGGGGATTTTATCTCCAAACCAAATTACCGGTAGGGACTCGTGTCAGAAATTATGAAAAGAGGGCAATCAACCGAGATGCCAACAGTCGCTAACTGATTAATAAATAACAGGGATATAATTACGGCGATTTTACGGAATTTATTTTGGGAATCAATCTTTAACATTAAGAATGGTTATAACTGTCTCAATTATCACACATAGTTTCAAAATCTTCTCGCGTCAGTTTAATTTAATCAGTGCTACCGAAATACCTCTGGAACGATTAATATTTCTAAGAATTTTTAGCGTAATCACTTAAAAGGTTTTAGTGCTAAGAATGCATCAAAATACTTTAGACTTCGAAAGGGATGAGTCGTTCTTGAATAGCGTGAGTCACCTGACCACCGCTGGAACAATTCCATTGCGCGATTAGACTGCGTAGGCATTATACTGTAAACAGATAAGAGGTGATGTGACAGGAGAATTTCGTCAAAAAGAAATATAGAAATGCTTTGTCAATTAGTCATTTTTCTGGCCTCCGTCTTTAGTTCATCTCTCGTAACCGAGTTGTTCACATCGAAGACGGATATTCATTTTTCAGCAGACTTGTAGACATGGCAAAGTGCGAATCCGTGCTCGATCATTAAGAAATTGTACTTCCAGTTTTAATTGCTGAACCTTCAAGGATTTTAGTTGGCTTAGGGAGTGCTACGGAAAATGATTCGAGTGCGGTGCTCAATAAAAAAGAGCATTACGAAGGATTTGTGACTGTAGTGTTTAATTGTAAATAACAGTCAATTTCTGTCTTTATTTTGGGCGCCACAGCGCAGTTATTTTCTTCTTTAAGTCAATGCCGAGTGTTAAAGAAGTGGCTCCTAAGTGCTTAATGTACTTCGCCTCTCATTGTACTTGGATGTTATGCGAACGGAGAGAGCGTGTTCAGTGATTCCTATGGATGATTTTAGCTGAACTGTTTTCACCCGCTGTGACTTCGGTTTTGGAAAATCCGGAAGAGGTGGTGTGAATGAAAACGGATATACAGTGACATTCAGCCTGTGCTAATTTATTTTTACGTCGCCAATGTTGTAATGATTTGCTCAAAAGAAGTTGTTTAACGAGAACTGTGATTTGTTAATCGTGGAATGCACAATTAGGATATCGAAAAAGGTAAGAAAATACCAACAATCAGGAAAAACGTACGCCGTAATTTTTAACAATTGCAATATTTTTTTACTTTTGAAATATCAAGTTTACTTAATATAATTCTCACCTTCTTTCGAAAGATATTTAACCTCATTTTAACTGGGACTACGCAAAAAATTCCAACCGGACTTTAACCGGTCTGAGCAACGATATTGGCAGGATTTGTTTTCTTAGGTAATTTACGCAAAATACAAAAGTTTAACTGAAATTTAAATGATTTGCCTTCAAATGAATCGCAATGAGGACCTTATGTCACCTTAATAATGTGATGCATCAGCTGGTACAGTCCTGGCCAAAATTAACGCAGCACCGGCCGTAAGGATCGCAAGGGAGGTGCTGCGTTAATTTTGGCCAGGAGTGTACAATGAAGATGTGTACATTTTATCTAATCCACTCTTTTAAAAGAAAGTTTTAGACCTTGAAAGTCTTTTCTGGTGGAAAATCCGAACTTAAACTACTCATACCTATTGTATAGATAGTTTTATCGAGTAGAATTATCAAACGCTGCGAAATTTTAATTTCAGCCTAATAGTTAGTAAATTAATTGTCCTAATGTCAAACTGCTATTTCCTTAATTTCAAAACCAGACGTATATATTTAAAACATTGACTTTGGAGAACAATATTATTTAAAATAAGATTTTTAAATAAGTCAATATGTTTATTAAAATTAAATTAAAATATAATGAAGATAGATTTTATTTTGACACTAAAGTACTGACGGAGTCAAAGTCTTATTGAATACTATTTTGTTAATTTTAAATAAAGATGTTTTAATTTTAACCGGTGCTACTGGAAAGCATTATTATTAAAAATAAGATTTTTCAATGCAACCATTTGTTTATTATATACAAAGTAGATGATAATGAAGATAGATTTTATTTTGACTGCACTGTTAGAGTCAACGAGTGGCTATTTTCTTGACTGTTATTTAAGACATTTTATTTTAAATCATTGCCATTTAAATACGATGTTATTCAAAATCAGATTTTCTAATACTACCATTTCTTTATTTAAAATGAATGTGGAAGAAAATATAATTTTTTAGTTTGAAAAGCACTGAATTCAAAGTCCTATTTTTATAACAATATATTTTTTTACTTTTCTTCTTATTCCTCCTGTACCAATGTGATCCTTGGCCTTCTCTTCAATGCTCCTCCAGGATTTCCTGTCGTTGGGTTCTTGCTCCCAATTTTGTACACCAATTTTTATCAGGTTTCCAATGTGCGAAATGACCTAAGCTGTCGAAGCACTTTTAACAATACTACTACTACTTTATCAGGTTTTCTATAACATCAACCTTCCATCTTTTCTCTGGTCTGCCTCTATTTCCATCTACACTCTTTTTAAAGACTTGTTTAATTATCCTGTCATCTTGCAATCCTTCTATCTGCAATTTTAGCCCAGCTTATTCTTTGTGATCTAACATAACGTTCTTTCTCCCCATTATTTATTACTTGATTTATTTCTTCATTATTTAATATTCTTAATTGACCATTTTCTAAAACTGGTCCATTTTTCTTCTGTTAAATATCCTTAAAGAATTTCCATCAGCTGTTGTGAGGTCTGTATGTTAAGTTCCATAAGTTGCTATTGGTCTAATTACTGTTTTATATAATTTCATTTTAGTAGATTTTAAATTAGTTGTGAGTTGAAGTTAGCTTCATAAATATGATGTTTTGTTAGCTTGAAATAATAATAAATTTCAGTTTTGTACACATTCTCTTGCTGGGTGCATATTATTTTAATTCCTATGTATTTGAGTTCAACAACTTAACTATAACTGAGGATTGCAGTTTTATGATTTTAAAATTTAATAATTATGGATAATCATAATCTTTTTACTCTTAAAAAGTCACTCCTTTAAACTCAATTAATCCTGTTACATATTGTTTACTGTTTTGAGTTTATTAGGTAGATTATTGATTGATGAGCATTTTATATTTAACAAAAAGAAATGGTAAATATATTGGTTTCTACTTTCAATGCAATGTGTATTTACTTTTTAATTTTTTATTTATATTTTTACAATTTTATTGAGTACATTTACATTAAATTAAATCAGTAATATGCATGAAAAAATACAATAATTATACAGTAATATACAGGAGATTCATTTTCAGGATATACTTTAAGGTCCACTTGAGCCAATAATTGGCTCTTCAGGTGGTTCCTGAGTTTTAAGAGAGATTTTGTTTTTACATGGTTATTAGCAGAAGTAGGCACATCGGTATTAACAAAATAAACTAATTGAACATATTTTTATATCATAATATTCTCAAGATATTGTTTTATTTTATTTTCACTTGGGACATACTTGTCAAAGTCCTAAGATTTTTGGTACCACAACTTCAAGTTTGTTTCTACCAAAATGATTTATAAAAGATGGCTCATGATACATATCTTGTTTTATACCTTCCATAACATGTTTTCTTGTCCTCAGTGTTTTGTAAGTGTCCTTAAAATAATTATCCTGTATGATTATGTAGGTAAGGAGTTTGTCCAGAGGTAGTATGCCTAAGGATTTGTAAATTTCTTCAATTTGTATGCTCTTATTTGAAGTGCTGGAGCTACGTATAATTTTAATTATTTTATTTTGCGAGGCAACAAGTTCTTTTTAATAAACATTGCTGGTGAAACCCCAAAAGGTATTACCATATCTTAAAAGAAATTCTACCAGAGCATGGTACATCAGCATCAAAACCATTGTTGAATTTATTTCTTTAACGTGATAGAACTAATAGCATACTTTCCTTAAGTTTGAGATGATTCTATTGATATGGACATCAAATTTCAAGTTTTTATCAATAATAACTCCCAGATACTTACAGTTCTAATAAAGTTCCAAGGGCTTACAGCGACAAAGAGATTCATTAACTGCAACTGGATTTGGGTGTTCTCTTTGTTTCCGAATTGTCTTTCAGTAGGCACACCTCTCCAATGCTGCCGAAAATGGAGGAAGTATTAATGTGACACGACAACTTTGCGTAGAAGTTCTTGGTTCAGTAACTGCTTACCTTTGGGCAAAGTGCATTAATCATGTAAAAACATTAGAAGACAATTATTGGGAAAAAGATTACGTGATGGACGACTGTAGTGATAATCAAGTGCGAATAAAACAGAATCAAGTTCAGACGAGGTCTCACTGTCCGATTACAGCGACTCCGATTAGAGAAAAAAAATTAAACAGGATTCTGTGACAGTTTTAATACAAATGTAAATAATTATCTAAATATATAAATATTTAGTTAAACAGGTAATTTTCGTGTTGAGTTTACCATCCCATTGATGTAAGCTGAAATAAAAGATGTTTCGCTATCTTTAGTTGAAATGGGCCTAAAATCATCAAAATTTATGTTATCAAATTTAAAACGTAGAATCTCATGCCTCATAAATCTACGGGAACCTTCCTTGTCAAGAATTAATAATTAATACATTTCAAAATGTTCTTTCGAAATATTCTACTATCTTCGCAACAATTATGAGAAATTACTCCAAAAGAGGAAACACTGCACTGTTCGAATAAATCCCTTCGCAAAATATATTAAGTTAACCTCTTATGTTTGCACACTAGGGGTGATCCTTATTTTCGAAAGGTTTGAAATTTTTTCGGGACACCCCCTAAAGATGTTCCATATGGCCAGAAAATAAATTGTGTAAAATGTTATTCAAATTGGAAAACGGGTAGACGTGCCACATCGCACTTAAATTTTATATTTTTCAACATTTTTGGTATTTTTTCGGTCATCACAGGTTATTAAGGATTTATGTTTTAACTGCCTTGATTTTCTTATCAATACATTATTAGACATTAACTGTGATATTCTTAATATGTTAATTAGATTAGCGCAGTTGTTTTCGAGTTTCAGCCCAAATAGTGAGCGAGCTTCATACAAGTGGCACTCGGCGCCCCCGCTCGAATCTATGAATTTCGCCGCTTTGAATTTTGTCATGTATTCGTAGCTCTAAACTGATTTTAGTTTTTTGCATAGCATAGGTTTAAGACATGATTATAAGTTGCGTTCTTTAAAATTTTGAATCAAACTCTGGATAAAAAGAAGAAAGTTGTTTTTTTCCGGCATAGATATTAGTTTTTGGTCTTCTTAGTTTTGGTAAATGAAATGAAGCAATTTGATGATAAAAATGCATCATAAATGTTTATTAATGTAATGACTTAATTGGACCATCGTTGTTGTTGCAGTGTGGGAACTTGCTTCGTTATTGAAGAAGAAATCATTTCGGAATCTACATTGGAGAGATGCTTAAACTGTCATCTTTCAGAGATGGATTCCCCTTGATGAAACGTCATTTCCGTAGTTAAAATAGATCGTAAAAGATTACACTGTTGAAAAGTAAATCAGTAATTCAAGAAGTTTCCCTATACTTATTGCTTCGTTATTGATAGTTATAACAGTTTAGATCAAAATACAGGCGATGTTAATGAAGGCTTAGCATACATGTGATACGGAAACAGGGCATGGGCAGTTCCCATGAATAAACAGGGTTTATTGTAAAATTTTGAAAAAATATCGTATGCTTAGCTAGATGGACTAACAGTAATAATACCAAAGATAATTTATAGTCATTTTTTAGCTAGTGGTGTAATACAAGACGAGATTCTTCATGGCTGCACAGTCAGTTTGATTCGTTCGAATTATATAAAATTTAAATAAAATAATCGGTTAATGGTAGATATGCGGGGGTTATACCTTTTCATTTTTTCAGGTAGAAATTTCGAGGGTTAACGTCCTAATCCGGTCCCTTAACTCGCCTTGGCAGCTCGGGAGCGCTCGGCCGCCAAAGCATGTGGGAGGAATACGATTAAAAAAGTTATAAACAATTCATATGAGCAAAAATTTATTATCTTCGTCGTCTCACTCGTCCTAAGAGATATACAAGCGTCTTTTGATCGACGTTCTACGATGAAAATTAAGATTTTTCGTGATTTTACTAAAAATGACCCGTTGACGCACGGCAACGTTGTTCAGTCAGATAGGCGGGTGTTTTAAATATTTCCACGGGGAGTGGGTTGGGGGGAGGATTTATAGATTTTTGATAGAAATCCCTACCCCAACCCAACGGCAACGTTGCCGTGTGTCAACTGGTAATTTCTTACAAAATCACGAAAAATCTTAATTTTCATCGTAGAACGTCGATCGAAAGACGCTTGTATATATCTTAGGACGAGTGAGACGACGAAGATAATAAATTGTTGCTCATTTGAATTGTTTAAAACTTTTTAAATCGTATTCCACGCGGTCTGTTTTTTTTATGCTCACCCATGCTGTGGCGGCGCTCCCGAGCTGGGAAGGGTCCGGATTAGGACCCTCGAAACTTCTACCTGAAAAAAATAACCTTAAAACCCCTGTAAAACTACCATCAACCAGATAATTAATTGAAAATCGCCGCAATGTTTTTAAAATGGAAGTTTTGCACCCGCCTGGCGTTGAACTCATGCAAATTTGGCGGCATTTCTATGATTATCAATACAGAAGAGTACATTTTTTGGGACCTCCGTGTATTTGAATTAATTATATACCGGGAAGTTCCTTAAAATTCTTTTCGAAGGAACTCTAAAATGGCCGTAATTTTTCCCATGCTACTTATGAATCAGTGTTTGCATATGTTGCCATATAAGTAAATTGTCCTCTTTTCATAATTTCTGACACGAGTCCCTACCGTTAATTTGGTTTGGAGATAAAATCCCCTTCTTATGAGAAAACGCATAAGCTCGGATTCGCCTTGGTCGCCAGGGGGACTGCTTTGTTTATAACGAAGACATTTCCCAAAGTTTTCGTACATTTTACCAGAGTTCTCGTAATTTAGACTCGAATACGAAATTCTACGACCAAAATAAGAATATTTATTTAATTCACTTTCTTTTGGTACTTGTATCGATTTCGTACGACCATTATTTCTGATTTAATTCTGCAAAAGAAAAAAATGTGTGCAATCGATCAAATTGAACTTTGCATGCATTTCTTATGAGAGACGATTGTACTGGCCCAGAGTCGAACCAAGGATATTTGGGCAAAGATTTTAGCTTTCTGCACTCATTCTCCATATAAACTTTAAATGTGCCAAATCTCAAACTCCTCCGTTCGCACAATATCCTTAAAAAGGGATCCAAAGTTTTTTCTTCTAAATAAATATTTAGATGCGCAGCTGCAGGCTTGATTTATTTTGCAGAATTAAATTTAAAAAATGGTCACACGAAATTGAGACAAGCACCAAAAGAACGGAAAATAAACAAAAAATCTCATTTTCGTCTTTTTTATAGTTTTCGAATTGAGTCATCGACATTTTACGCGAAATAGACCAAATTTTTCTAAAATTATGAAGGTGTAAACAACCGGAATATCGTATTCAATCATTGGAAGTGATTTAAATTTTGTTTCCGAAAGTGAAAATGTAAGTTGCTTTGTGTTTAATTGATACACTCAATTCGATTCATTTCTTTCGTTATTTTCCACTTGATCGTCGTCTGTTTTTTCGCGGGCAGTAGTTCTCGTTATACGATTTGAAGAAGAAGAGTAATATCGTTGATTCCGTTCACATTGATGTGCATAAAAATCATTGTAAGTAATTTAAATGATCATTTATCGAAAATCGAAATGTGAGTTAATTTGAATGTTGTAATCAGTTCAATAGATTTGTTTAGGAAACCACTTAATGATCTGTTTTCGAAAAACAAAGTGCGATTTACTGAGTATTTGTTTGTTGCATTCAGTTCGACTCATTTCTTCCGTTATTTTCCACCTGATCGTCGTCTTAGATGGATAGATAGATGGTCGGCCATGGTACGCGTTTTGCGTGTTGAATCGAGAAGAGCAACTCAATCGCCACAACATCGCCTTAAATTATTAGATGTAAGACGTAAGCAGTTGCAATATCTGAATGATATCGAGCTTCAGATCCTTAAATTATAATAAGAATCTTAAGTCTTAGTGCGGAAGCCCATATTTTCCATGAAAAACATCTTTTTTCTTTCCTTCCAATCATTCAACAACAAAACAACGCAAGAAAGGGAATTGAATTTAATTATCTATGTTCGCTGAATCACCTTTATTTGCTTTCCCGCTCGTTTCATACTCGATTGAGCCGCAGCGAAGCGTTAAGCCAGTGTTCTTATGACTAAGATGGGGATTCTTTATTCCAGGGTCTCACGTTAGGGCTCTACTTGAAAAAGAAATCGTTGAGCCAATTACGATTTTGGCTGTATCATCGTATCCCATTTTGATGTAAATATATCCGGGGAAGTATCCATTTGTACAAAGATAATTGAATTTAATTCTCTCAATTACATCGTTTGAGTCCTTTGCGTTTCTTTGCCATTACTTAATTGACGAGCTGTTTGGCGGTGTCCTCCTTTATAACTCTCATCTCTGTATACGGTATCTAAGATTGAGATAAGTTTATAGTTAACAATTGATTTATCCAAACCAAGGCTGCTATCTGATGGATAGTTTCGTACAATTAAAAATATTGTTTTTAATATTTCACATTGTTGAGAATCAATGGGCTAGTTATATCCTAAAATGGTAAATGATTGTGTTCCACTTGCAACACGCGCAACTTAACTTTGTTCCTCTGCTAGCTAGAAGAGGAAAACCGAAAATTTCTGTTAATCAACTCAGACGCAGAGCATAGTAAACGTCAAACCTTAGTTAACCTTCAGAGACAGAGTTTGAAGGAGAACAGGTGGCATATTATTGCAATGAAGCGTTGAAGACGTAAAATTTGATGGACGCTACTATAATTTTTCCTAAACCCCATTTTTTGACGAATTAAAATTTTTGAGGCCTGAAGAAATTAAAATAATCTAATAGTAATGAGTTTTTCGAAAATTTTACCGAGATATGAGAGGAGCGAAATTGGTCTGTGATTGTTTGGGTCCGTATGATTCTTATATGGGTTAGGAATGAAAATGACTTAGCTTTTTTTCCAAGTTGAAGGGGAATATGGGACGGAAATGCAGCTATTGAACAAGTTTGTTAACAAATCGAGCGCGAAAGGTGAAAGAATGAAATGCTTTAGCATGGGATTGGTGATTGCGTCTAAGCCCGGAGTGCATTTTTGAATTTTTTACGATGTTTTTGATTTCAGATGAGTCAATGTATGGGACAAACGAGTTAGGCGTGAATGCAAGGTTAATTAGAGCAGTTTGGACTATTTTTTCGTGAGGTGAGATGAGGTTATTTTCCGTATTTGCTGCGTGGGCAGTGACCAGAATATCGGCTTTTGTTTGGGGATCGAAATGAAATTTATCGTCTTTTTAAGTGGTGGCGGAAATTTTGAAGGATTTTTAAGTGTTTTCGCTAGTTTCCAGATGGAATTGTCTTTAAAACTCAATTTGGAGAGCCGAAGAACCCAATGCTGATATTTCCATTTTTTAAATTCTCAATTAACCTCCCTTTTTAAGGCCTTATAATTTGAATAATCAACGGGATTGTGGTAAATTCTCCATTTTCTGAAACAGCCGTTGCGTAGTGTGATTTTTCTACCGAGTGGTATTGGAATTCTGTAGTGATTTGCGTCAGTTACGGGGCTTGAAAAAGTGCGCGTGGCGCTATTTCGGGCGGTGAAGTCTGTGAGGAGGGAGATGTGGTTATCTATTGACGCGATTGACGGGGCTTCGATGGGCGGAATGAAATGAGCGTTGTCGATGATGAAGTTGGTGAATTGCTCCCAGTTTGTACTAGTTTTGCATGGTGAGAAGAAGTATGATGAAGCAGAGAGAGAGAGATTGATGGGAAGATTATCTGATGAGAGAGTATTTACTGCTTGAACTGCGGGATTGAGATTAAGGTTTTTTGTTGCTGCGAAATCTAAAATGTTGGGGGGCGATGCGGGTGGGTTCGTTAGGCGAATGAATTTTAATGATTCCTTTAGGTGAAAATTGACGAAGTGCAAAGCCGTTTTTATTGCTTTTAAGCGCTACCCAATCGCTATGCTTAGCATTCCAATCCCCTACAAAAATCGATGGAGTATCAGAGGTGAAAAGAGTTGATAAATCGTTGGGATCGAATGATATTATTAATGACTTAGGAAAGCAACGACTGCAAATATTTAGGGGTAATTTTCACAAAAGATTTGCAATGGGGGCCGCACATCAGTAGCCCAGTGAACAAAGCATATAGAGCGTTGCATTTTCTTATGAGATTTTTAGGAGAAGGTAGCTAGAATTCCAAAGAAATAGCATATAAATCTTTAGTTAGGCCCATTTTAGGTGCTACAGAATGGGATCCGCATCTTTCGGGACTCATTAAAGAAATTGAAATGGTGCAGAGAACGGCAGCGCGTTATGTCCTTAGGAACTTTGAAAGGACTTCAATCGTTTCTAA
Organism: Sympetrum striolatum; assembly: GCA_947579665.1. Taxonomy (NCBI): domain Eukaryota; kingdom Metazoa; phylum Arthropoda; class Insecta; order Odonata; family Libellulidae; genus Sympetrum; species Sympetrum striolatum. The sequence goes on from OX388342.1 coordinate 127,811,584, forward strand.
AATAATAGAAGAATTGGGGTGGGACTACCTTGAAGGGAGAAGAGTTATCAGTAGATTAGGAAGCTTGTATAAAGCATATAGTGGAAAGTCAGCATGGGCTGGTATTAGCGGCAGGCTAAAAAAGCCATCCTACTACGGCAGAAAGGATCGTAGGTTTAAGATCGAACGTATGCCTCAGAGGACAAACGTAGGCTAATATTCGTTTTGTAATCGCTCTTTTGAGCAATGGATTGCCCTACCTGTAGATATTATTTAACCATTTCCTTCTACTGTTCACTACTTTAAGGCGAAGATGAGGAAGATTTTCAGTGAAAAACGCTCTTGACGATGTTTTATTTATGATATGGGATTGACGTAAAAGTGTGTTCTGTATATATTGCGTGCTATATATTGTGTATTTATGTATTTGAGCGTAAGGCCGTCGGACTGTTGTCCAATTGCGACGTATATATGTAAATATTACGCGGCCGTAATCTGAGTGGATGTTGATTGCTTAATTTCCTGACTGAATTTGGATGTCTATTGAATCGAATGAAGGTGTGATGAAGGAAATGGACGGGCTTACATGGGGAAGCGGGGTTCTGATTGGCCGTGGATTCTCGGAGATTTTCCGAAGGATCGGTTGCCATGTTTTGTTGAGGTTGTAGCCGCCATCTCTACTTATGTTGTTCTTTTCTAGTTGTATTTCAATGGACTCTTTGATGATTCGGTCCCAGAATCGTGGTGCCTTACGTAAGACTTTTGTGTCTTCAAGTTTCATCTCGTGTCCAAGCAGTGCTCCGGGATGGCAGATTTCACGGGTTGCTTGAGTCGGATATGTTTTTGATCCGTGTTTCAATTGTCCTGCCAGTCTCTCTAATAGATGCTGCTCCACACTCGCAGGGTATACTCCAGGTGTCAATTATATTGGAATGGGGCCTTCGTTTCTCAGGAATTCAGAATCTCATTGGCCTTCCAGAAATATTCCAAGTACGCTGATTTCTTCCTTGCCGGAGCTAAGGCCGGCTACGTTCACTGTCGGAACCACACTGAGGCTGGAAGACCCTTTAATCTGGATGACTAGGTTCTCATCTTACGTCAAATTAGTAAGATCTTTTGCATACGTGTTGAGATTCATAGCATCAGTTAAAAGGGAATCACTCCCATGTGATCTTGTTATCTCTGGTCCTGAATGGTCTCAATCTGTGATTCAACTTGTAAAATTTGATCAACAGCATCATTTTCAGAATGTAATGGAGTCAATCCAAAGAGGTAAACACAAATTTCCTCCTAGTTTATCACGACTTCGTCCATATTTGGACCCTACAGGAATTCTTAGGGTGGGCGGTAGACTCTCCCATTCAAATTTATCCTCTTCTGCTAAGCATCCTATTTTGCTCGCCAAAGATAGCCATCTCTCTCGTTTGATTGTGAAACACCATCACTTGACATCACTTCACGGTGGTCCTCGCGCTGTGGAGGCATTGGTGTGTAGACAATATTGGATTTTATCTGTCAGATCAGTAGTTCGGTCGGAAATCCTGAAATGTGTAGTATGCTCGCGGTATCGAGGTGGGACGTTGCAACCAATTATGGCAGATTTGCCTTCCCCTAGAGTAGTGCCGCAGAGACCCTTTTCCTGCGTCGGTGTGGATTATGGAGGGCCCTTTTCCTATAAATTAAGCGATAGGAAAAACTCTGCCATTGGAAAAGCGTATTTATGTTTGTTTCTCTGTCTTGTAACAAAAGCAATCCATTTAGAATTAGTTACATCGCTCTCCACCGCGGCATTCATTGCAGCGCTCCAACGCTTCATCGCACGGCGGGGAATCCCGTGTACAATTTATTCCGATTGTGGTACCAATTTTGTCGGGGCAGATCGCCTTTTGACAGACCTCTACCGATTAATAAGATCCTTCGCCCATAGGGAAGCATTAACTCTGATTTATCCGGAGTCAGGAATAACTTGGAAATTTAATCCCCCAGCCGCACCGCATTTTGGGGGCATAAGGGAGGCAGGGATCAAATCCGTAAAATATCATCTGCGTAGATGTCTCAACGGCCAAACTTTAAAATTTGAAGAGTTTGTCAGACTCTTTTGTAAAGTTGAAGCTGTGCTGAATTCCCGAACTCTGACAGCTAAGTCTTCAGATCCTGAAGAAATCGATTGTTTGACCCCTGGTCATTTCCTTGTCGGTCGACCTTTGATAAGATTGCCGGGGAGTACTTCAGAGCAGGCGATCAATCTGCCTACTCGATGGAGACTCCTAGAGCAAACGTACCAACACTTTTGGAGGCGATGGTCGCAGGAGTATTTGCATACGTTGCAACAGCGGTCCAAATGGACAAAAGAAACTAAAAACCCGGAAATCGGAGAATTAGTTCTTGTGCGAGATTCTAATCTTCCTCCTTCTCTTTGGAAGATGGGGCGAATTGCTGATATTTTTCCTGATTCTGAAGGTGTTGTTAGGATTGCAGGAATTAAGACCTCATCAGGAACATTGAGGAGACCAGTCGTGAAACTGGTCCCATTACCAAATAAGTTAATTAAGTAACATTTATTTTTTCTCTTTTCAGTTGATTGATCCGGAATAGAACAATCTCTTTGTATGTCTCATTATTATCTTCCCTTTCCATATCCATTGTCCTTTCCATGGCCTAACCTAATACCTTTTTAAGTCTCTCTGACGGGCCTCTGAGAGTGAAGATTTTCCTTCCTTTTATTTTATTATTATTATTTTTTTTGAAAAGTGTTAATTTAGTGGGAAATTCACGGGGGGCGGTGTGTTCCGGCCGACGTGCCCTGTTTAGAAATTTTAAATCTCCCTCCTTATTCCTACTCCCTTACCCATCATGCATCATGGCAGAAGACGGTGAGAGGAGCAGAGGGACGGAGGGGCAGAGGACCGGCAGAATGATTCGGGGACTCTTCGCGGGCTGTTCTCCGCCGAACCCCAACATAGCCAGCTCTCAACTATTTTATTTGTCTATTTCAAACATTTTTATTGTGTACACGTACGGTCTGCAATACATTTTTTTGTCTGATTTGTTTTCTTTATTGCATGCAAACGGCCTCGTGTCGCAAACACGGTCTTTTACCTTCGACAGTTAAGTCCCCAGTTTAATTGTATATTGTTCTAGATACAGCATAGGGAATGCAGGCCGTAGCCGTGGGTTTTTCTTCTTCTCCTTTTGGCTCTTTACTTGTTCCATGAAGGGCTCTTTTAAGGGCCACGCTTACTTCCCTCAGTGGATTACCATTTTGAAGGAAGGTCGTCTTAGTTCGTCTCCAATGCTGTCTTCATCCATGTGCTCTGACCAGATTTTTCAATGGAGGATATCTTTTCGTTTTCCAGGTGATTTCCAAGTACGTGAGTGATTTGGAACGTGAATTTGAATTCGGCGGTCCTGTTAAAAAGTTTCTCTCCCGCCATTTCTATTGCATCCCAAAGACTGTTCAATCTCTGTTCCTGCCCAATGGGGAAAATTAGACACAATCTAATCCTTTCTATAGCTCGAGAACGTCTCGAATCTCGAGAGCATCCCGCGATCCATTGGTGTTCTATACAATCTAATGTTTTGAAAATTGCACTTGGAAATTGTTATTTGGGTTCGTTAAATAAATATATATTTATTCCGTTTTTATTTCTTGCAGGATATTGAGGCAGTCTTAACTTCTAAATGGCACATCAACGGTGAGTACGCAAATATTCCTATTCTCATCAAATTGAAGAACTTCCTTCTCATTGAGCACATTACAATTGACGTGGGTGTTCACGATTTACATTTTATCAAAAAGGCTTAAGTATTATTCCCACAATTTTATTATTTCATGGATTTGATATTTTTCCAAATTTCTCATTTTAATATTTTTGGCCGCACTCTCAATTGGTCAACTAAAACATTTCACTCTCAATAATCGCCATAAATCTCAGACTTAATGTTTGTTTTAATAGTCAAACATACACGCTTGTTGTTGTGTTGATTTCACTAGATTGGTTCCATTGGAACATCCACTTATTTATCAGAGATTGGATAAAACAGCTCTTGGAAAATTTATAGCTAAAATTAGCCCCTTAAACGTTTCTCAAAATTCCCTTTTGTGTACTGAGCTCATGCTTTTTAAATGAATTGCCATATCTTCGATTAACGTTACAAAGAGAATTTTTTATCGTTAATTAAAATATTTTTACCTACCTTCCATTATTTGAAATAACATAGGTGTATTATAATCACTGTTGATCATTTACTAAGATCATATGAAGGCATTTACACCATATCTTTTAAAAGTTACATTTATTTGCCATCGTCTACTTGTTTTTTTATTTTAATACTAGCAGAAGTTGATTGTCAGAGGGGAAAATTTCAGAATAAAAAAAAAGTTTCTTAAAAGAATGCTTTCATTAAAAAAAATGCAAAAAGTCACATTTTAAAAATGAGGTCTAAATATGGGCTACCCCAATATATTTTTAATTGAATTAAAAAAATGTTGACTTGAAGTTTCACTTAGAAATAGTATAATATAAGAGCAAAATGGAAATATATTTTATTAGCCACCTGAATGTTAAAATTTATTCGTTAATCGATTGGATCTTATCAAAAGCATCAAAATGAGTCTTTACACATTTGGTTATGCACGATTTTTAAGCCAATTATAGCGATTATCGCAACACGAAACATAACTCTGAAGTTTGCGGGATCGGGAGAGAGGCAGTGAAAACACAGATCAGCGAAAGTGATACTGAGAGTGAGGGAACGGCATTAATACGGGGTGAACAAAACTTTGACTGGAGTATGTCAGAAATATTTACAAATGGCGTCAAACAAACGTATTGCTGTGACATCATCTTCGAAATTCCTAACGGATCCATAGCAGCGTAAAGATGAGGTGGGACAGAAACAGCCATCTGTAGTCGCTTAGCACAAACGCTTTTTAATTTCACATTCCCGCATAGTGACGTCTATGGTGACGTAGTTTGGCGGAAGAACTTAAACTAGAATAGGTATTAGAAAACTAACGCTAGATGGCTCTTAATCGCATTGTATCTTGGAGCCACTTTTGGGAATTTCTGTCGACAAGGATCTCTTAAGAAATATCACAGCAATGTGAATTTAGGCGCGATTCATTAATAACTTTAAGGAAATCATTATGAGACTTGCGTCCCTATAATGACCCTAATTTCATGCCCCTCTTTACTCCTCCCCATGGGTGTGCTCACAGCCTCAAAGATGCTCTCGGAAACTTCGGAGTGAAGTGAGATACACGGTGTGGAAAGAAAGGAAAGTAAATTATAGGAAAGAAAAGAGGAATGTATTTTCATTTCAATTATTTGACAGGTAACTCTGCCTGATGTAATATCGATGTGAATTGTCTGATTCATCGTTACGTGGCCATGTCCATTGAAGGATGACACATACTTAGGTCATCAGCGCGGCGTGATGACGAAACTAATGTTTCAATGTTTTTACGGAGATTGGTAAATTTCTCTACTCAATCATATTTGGAATTTTCTTTTACATTTAATTTTCTCTTGTACACTTCTAAGGTGGGCCGTAAAACAGTATTTTTTAAATCCAATTTGCGCTCTGCGTGAATGTTCTGTAATGATATGAAAATACGACATGCAACTTTTTTTCAGAATCGGATTATATTTACGAATGCCTCCCGAGCCGAGAAGTTAAAAATTTGCGAAAATGATATACAGTGGTACCTCTTACTACGAGTTTAATCCGTTCCAAAAGCGAGCTCGTATTAAGAAATGCTCGTTTTAAGAAACAATTTTCCCCATTTAACTTAATTGAAATGCAATTAATCCGTTCCAGCCCCCACCCACCCGACCTCAATTTCTAAAATTTTTGTTAATCAACACGATGTAGTACAGTAATTAATGATTTAACAATTATAAATCATTACAAAAGGTAAAGCAAAGAAATAGAAAGGTTTTAATACGTCAGTTACCTTTTAACTATGACGATCTGGTCGGGAGAGGGGAGGATTACTGTTTTGGGGGAGAATCTCCTTTCAATAAATAGTCAGGCACATTTTTTGCGTTTTCTCTCGCACTGTCGCATCTAATGTAGGCAATTTGCCTGGTGAACATTGTTCGTCCTCTGCAGTTCGTTTTTTCAGGAACCTGTCCAGCGAAATTTTTTTCATACGGCTTTTTAAAATTTTCTAAAGTGTTCCATACCCTTATCGTTAAACAACGCAGCCGCACGCCCCGAATTAAATTTATCTGGTTGATGTTTTTCGACAAAATCGGACAGTTCTTGCCACTTCGATAACATTTCTCTCAATTTTTCGGATGGCAGCGCATTCTCCGACGTTCCTGCTTTCTCCCCCAATACAGTTCCCTCCACTGCATCTGACTGATTGTGCTCCTGAAGCAGCAGAAGTTCTTCCGTCGTCAGTTCTTCTCCGTGTCCCTCGAGGAGTTCATTGATGTCGGCATCATCCACCTCCAGCCCCATGGATTTACCAAGAGATACGATTTCTTCCCCATCAAGCATTCCTGGTTCGAGTCGCATGGAGTCTCGTTCGGAAACAGCTTCGGGCCACACCTTCCTCCAAGCCGAATTCAGAGTTCTTCTGGTGACTCCCTGCCACTCCAGATCGATGATTTTTATGCAGTTTAAGATATTAAAATTATCTTTCCAGAATTGGTGCAGAGTGACTTTTGTGTTCTCCGTGATATCAAATCACTGACGAAACAAATGCTTTGTGTACAGTTTCTTAAAATTGGAAATCACTTGCTGATCCATGGGCTGCAAGATAGGGATGGTACTCGGAGGCAGGTAGAGGATCTTGATGAAGCTGAACTCATCTAAAATTTCATCCTGAAGGTTCGGAGGGTGTCCCGGGACATTGTCAAGCACGAGGAGGGCCTTGAGAGGAAGGCCTTGTTCAAGTAGGAATGTCTTCACAGCTGGGCCGAAGGCGGTGTTTACAAACTCGATGGCTAATTGCCTGGTGACCCAAGCCTTCACGTTAGCCCTCCACATCACTTGTAGCTTCTCTATAATTATCTTGTGAGCCTTGAAGACCCTCGGATTTTCCGAATGTTAGACCAGAAGAGGCTTGATTTTTGCAGTCCCCACTGGCGTTAGCGCAAAAAGCAAGCGTCAGCCTATCCTTCATTGGCTTATGGCCAGGCAACTTCTTCTCCTCGGTGGTGATGAACCTCCGTCTTCTTCCAAAACAGGCCAGTCTCATCACAGTTAAAAACCTGCTGTGAGACGTAGCCCTGCGATGCGATGAGTTCGGCAAAGTCTTAAACGAACGCTTCAGCCGCCTTGGTGTCCGAACTGGCTGCCTCACCATGTAGTAGTACGCTGTGGATGCCAGTTCTCCACTTGAATTTTTCAAATCAGCCTCGACTGGCCTTGAAAAGTTCCACAGTATTCGCAGATTCTTCCGATGACTTTCCAGGAGACTTCTTGTAAAGATCGTCGTACAATAATCGTGCCTTCTCGCAGATGATGCCCTCAGTGACAGTATCACCTGCGAGTTCCTTCTAGTTCACCAAATCAGAAGAAATTTTTCCATCTCCTCGTTCACAACTGTCCGCTTCTTCGACAGCCTTGCGATACCCTTCGATGACTACAAGACCTTTATCTCTTTCATTTTCTTCAAAATGGTGCATTTCGTCGACGTACTCCGTTTGTATTGGCGCGCCAAGTCCGCAACACGCACTCATTTTTCATATTTTTCGATAATTTCCTTCTTAATATCGATCGTGATAAGCTTTTTCTTCTTATCACTACTCTCCTTTACGCTACGATTCTTAAGTCCCATGGCTAATGTAGAAGTTACAGAATACAATGCAAAAAAACACAAATATTCGCCATAACACAATTCATAAATGCTATTCCAACGTTTTCAAAACGCGAACTGAGTGAGCGACGGCAGGGTGATCCAAGAAGAATTTCGATTCGATAATATCAGCATTGAGCTCCTCATCCCGCTTTGTTTTGGCTCGTTTAACAAAGTGACCAAAGTAAGCAACATATGAAAGGGATTTTGTTTCGACCTTACCATCGGGTCCTTGGTAGCCCTGGTAGCTCGTCCGCGAACTCATTAGACAGCGCCAACAAGCAGGATACGATTATACCCGAACGCTCGTAGTAAGAAATTTCGCTCGTCTTTAGAGTCAATATTTTAGCCGAGTGCCAGCTCGTAGTATGGAACACTCGTACTAAGGAACACTCGTAGTAAGAGGTACTACTGTAATAGCAAAGGAAAGGGTAAAGGGTGAATTGCACATAAGGGCTTGCGCCCAGGAAAAATCCAAAGGAAAAACGGACTTGAAAAAAGTCTGACTAGGGCGGGAATCGAACCAGGGATCTTCCTCTATCCGGGAGGCTAGTTGTTCTGTCTCGGTAGCCTAGTGGTTAAAGCAGCCTCCCAGATAGACGAAGATCCCGGGTTCGATTCCCGCCCCAGTCAGACTTTTTTCAAGTCCGTTTTTCCTTTGGATTCATGTATACCATTTTGGTAGGTGCCATTAGAGTTGATGAGCTTTTGGAGTAAATCAGTTAACCTGAAGTCAAGCTTTATTTTCCAAAGCTCGTTTCCGATTTTGCAAAGTTAATTGTTAATTGTTAAAAGTTTTGCAGAGTCCAAAACATGATAGGTATATTTCGATTTTTAAGATAAATTTGGCCAAAATCTGAATTTTTTACCACAATTTTCAAGTTCTTCACAAATCTTCTCCTCCGTGAAAGTAAATATTTGATCATGATTCGGATTTAAGTATTTTTACGGGATAAAACATGAGCTCGGATTCAACAATGGGATCGGTCGTCAGGGGGATGAGTTCTTTACAGCCTAGAAATTTTCACAAACGTTTTGTATATTTTACCGATATTCTAGCTAATTCTAATCGAAAGTAACATTCCATGACCAAAATAAGAATCTTTATTTGATTTTCTTTTCTTTGGTGTTTGTCTCGACTCTGTTCGAATATTCCTTCTAATTTAATTCTTCAAGAGAAACAACCGATAGAAGTGAAGCTTACGTGTATTCCTTATGGAAATCTATCTGAGCGATCTTGGTTCGAACCCAGCAAAATTGTTGAATAAAAATGCAACAGTGCTTTCTTCCTGATGTCAGAGAACACGTATGCAAAGTTTGAGACAAATCGGGCAAACGGTGTGGACTCCAATCCATGACATACAAACCCACAAAAACACAAACAAACCCACAGAATTTCTGCTTTATATATATATAGATAGGAATAATTATATCATTAATTGATAGGAATGAAAAGCAACTCAGAACGAGAATATGCGATATTTTTTCCATTCAATAATACTTAGTGGATTTTCCTGTCCATCCCGGGAATTCCCGGCCCCCTCAGACTTTTGTCAAGTCCGTTTTTTCTTGGGATTTTTCCTGGGTTCGCGCCCTTATGTGCAATATACCTTTAACCCTTTCCTAGTGAGATAATTGTCATGGGTTTTTTCCACTTAGGCCTTCCGGGTTCGAAAGAAAATAAGGTACAACAAATATATGCTATTAATATAAGCTTAAGTCCACAGCCTAGATTCGCTTAGCAGTAACGTAATCGACTCTTAATGGTTAGGCGATGGATTCGCCACCGCTAAGTAACATTTTCCCTCGCTTTTGAACTTTTTTTTCGTAGAAAATCGTATTGTAATAGCAGTAATTACCGTGACTGACTACATTGTTGATAAATCATTCACTGGTGGGCTCAACTCAGACTTATTCTGTGATAATTTGGAATTTTGAATCGTCCTTCCAAAATCAAGGTTTCACTAATGAAATCTTCTTTCTGAAGTGTGTGTCCTTCGTTTTATTTTGCTTTAACTAATTACAATGAATTGCAATCGAAATTGGATTATTTAAATAGCTTTATCCTTAAGTTTTCTTATTGTGAAACAAATGTGAACTCTTAAAGCTTAAATTTATCAAAAATATGGCGTTTGTATATGACATCTCGTAACATTCCTGTGATTGGGTTGCGTGATCTTTCTGTAAGTGGAAGACATGAATACAAACGAATCGCAGTTGGGACATTTTAGTGTGTATATAGTAGTATGTTATCTCTCGGAACAAATGCGATCTTTTAAAGTCTTACTTTAATCTACAGCTACGTATGAGAGCCTCTGTTTTCCATGAAGAATCATGTATACGCGATTTGTGAGTCTCTTTTGTAATATTTAAATTGCATTTCAATCATATAGATATTATCTACGGTTTAAGCCACAATATCTTCGTTGGGATATTAAGTTAAACGCAAAAACGGACTTGAAGTGCTACGATTTCCTTAAGAACTGGTAGTGAGCTGTCGTATTTTGGAATTTTTCGCAATTATTTCGAATTTCAAAACTAATTTAATATATATCAATATATGAAAGGTAATAATTATGTTCTATTCATAACATTTAAAGACTCTGAATCTTTAATTTATCAGTATAGTATATTTTCTTAACATACCTTTCTTTAAAATTGGCGGCAAATTGAGCGTATTTCCGGCTTTTATACACGTACCGTTATTAGTTCATAATTTGGTCACTAGGGCACTTCCTGAATTCGCTATTACATTCCATTATATGGCTAATAGAAAGAAACGTGGCTGTGTGAGATTCTTAATCTGCTTATATCTATTGCATCTTACGCGATATTGAGATAACATTTCCGTCAAATTGTGTTTAAATGTCCAGAGAATGTCGTTTTACATTAGTTTTGCGAATATGGGTCGGATTTATTGTTTAAAACTAAATGTAAACAAAGTCACGTTGACAGCTCACGAAGAGAATTGTTGTGATTCCGTTGTTACAGACTTCTGCTCGATTATAGCGCGGTAGGACCATGAATTGGTGAGTGTATATGTCCTTTATTTGCAATCATTGCCATAGAAACTTAGTTTATTAGTTATTTTTCTATTTGTGCAAGGGTTGCGGTGAATTCTTACTTTGTCGTCGCCTTTTTTTTCCAGTTATATTATATTTTTTCTTGCATTTTCTTTAATGTTTGTGCATCAGATTGCGTTTTTTCATTGTTCTTCGTGTTTATGTTGCATTTAATGGTGGAAAGTGTGCTTTGTAGTTATTGTTATATATATATTCCGTCGTATACATAGTTTGAGAGCGGCGCTTCGACTGATGGACGTAAGAAAAACAAAGACGCATCGTCATGCGCTAATCCAGTCGTATAATTAGTGTTTACGATAGTGATATTGGTTGATAAGGTGTAACGAGCGTAATTGCAAGCATTGAAAGTGAATTTAAGCAGTGATTAGGTTCATGTTTTCTAAAATATCTATTTTTCAGTTATGAACACTTGTGTAGGTACTATTGTGATTATGGAATTAAGGCGGTTAGAGTTTATGCATTCCGTTGTCACGTGGTGTTGCGGGGATACGGAAGCGTCTGTTTTAAACACGGTAAGGGGATTCTTAAAAAAGGCGATTTTTTTGCGAAGAGAATAAGCATTTAATCGTACAAACAGTCAAAACACAAGTCATTTGCAGGCAACTGCGGGTTAGTGCCTCTCGCGGCGTTGGTCCACATACCGTGACAATTGTCTGGCGGATCAACAATCGAATTTAATTCGTCTCCCCCCTCTGGACATTAAAGTTTACATTATTTAGGGTGTCCCAAAAAGTAGAGATAATCGAAAGCACAAGGCTCCTCTTGGTCTATCAGAATCATCCCACTCTGGGTGTCCGCTTTTAGTGTCTTAGATAATGAAAAGTATTTAATAATTATACAACGAGGGAACTTGGAACGCGTGCAGAACGATAAAAAAATTTCCAGGGCCTAAGTTGTAATGAATGAATGTGCTTATTTGCTGAAAATATTACTTATAAAAGTAATGCAATATATATCGACTACAATTTAACATACATAATTTTATCCTATATTAGTGCTGTAGGTGTCAAGTTGACACTGTCAACTAAGGAGATCCTGTATTGCTTTCACCAATATTACACAATACGTTTTGTGTTCACATAGAAATGCATTAAATCACTAATTTATCTTAGAGTAGTGACGTGGTTTATTACGATAATAATACGTTGGTATAATACAAATATATGAAAAATGAAGTGACGTATTAACACAAAAGAAAGGCTGCACAACAAATTGAGAAAAAAATAATCTTTTAAATGGAACTGAATGGGCCTACAGATAAATGGTAATGGAGAGATCCATCTTCTAATTTACGTAATTTTCGCGGGGCCAAATTGTGAATCTAAGAGATTAATATTTTCCATTCATCAGGACATAGTTCTAAGACAAACATCATATTTACTCAAACAAATAAATTCTCAGCATAGTAAAGACACAAACGCAATTTTCCTCGTTCTTTTCCATTTTCATTTTCCACGCGCTTCTCACATCTTCGCTCTCTCCATCCATTGGCCATCTTCTCTGGATGCGGGAGGTGGGTGTTCGGTCCAGCATCGCATCGGAAGAAGGCGCCATATTTCCGGAATGACGGCGTCGTTTTCCCGCCTCCTTTTCGTTGAGTCAAATTCAAATATAAGCATCTCAAATATTAAGGGGATAAATGATTTAATGTTCGTTAGTTTGCGTATTTCAAGGCTTTGGGCTGAATGCTAAACAGTTCGCGGGTCGGTTGTCTTGGATGCGGAGGTAATCGTTGCGTTGGCATCAAATTGTATTAAAAGGAAACTAGTAGAATGCGAAACTATACGGATATTAATTTTCCATTCATTTGTTCGCTATCTTAAAAGGTTTAGCTACTTAAGCATTCTTAACCCTGTTTTCGCTCCAGAAACTCCCTATTGCCTGTAAAAAAGTCGAGTCCATCGAGTTTGAGAAGTTATATCTTCCAGTAGAGTCCACCAACATTAATGAAATAAATATCAGCTAATATAAAGTGATTTTGATTTTAGATATATACCTTGCGAGCCGCCAGAGGCGTATGGCAGGGGGTGTAATAACCACCAATATTCATTCATCCCTATTAGCATCTCTAATAGCCTGGGGAAGAAACGACCAAAAATAATTATCCGTCCTTGCGATTACTTCCCTATAAACGCTTCGTCGATGCCTCTCGGAGATTGCGTTCGCTCCTTACTGGCACTAATATTTCACTTACATCGTCTATAAATTCTGAACGAATGAACTTTTCGAAAAGTTTCCGACGATATTCGTATCTTCTCACGACGAGGGACTCTAACATTGCCGTAACCCTCCAATCGAACCTGAACTCCCCGCAAACGAATTGGGCTGTTTTACGCTGGACCATATCTAGCTTTCCGTAAGAATTGTTGTCGAAAGCAATCCTGAAATCTAGGAAAACTGCGTCTGACCAAACACCACCGTCTGCTGCTTTAGATGCGTCATTCATAAAAAGCGCTAACTGGGTCTCACAAGATTACGTGGGTACACTCCCCTCTGCTGCCTGCAGCGATAATTCGCTGCTTTGCGAGCGTACAACAGAGATAAATAAAAATTAATTATGTAGATATTGGCATTTTTAAGTATAATTCATTAAGATTTCTTATTTCTGTTATTTTTGCGGTCACAACGGTGTAACTCGCATTCCAATCGAATGTTTTATTTCGAGTTAAGCAGAGGTTTACAACATTGTACATAGCTGGTACAAATGCAAATATTTTGACAATTTGTTTGCACCAAAATGTTTGCAGAATTCTTAGATAGCACATATGCAAATTGCAAGTTTTTGCTGTAAAAATTAACTGAGTGGCAATCAGAGAAAGTTGGGCCATCGGTTTGCAAACGAAAAAAAACAGGTACTTTTTGCAAACAAAGTATACTAAAAGTAGAGCTATGGCAAGTAAAAAATTTAAACGCATATTAATAAACGTAGAAATGGACGTACTATCAGCTGATGTTTATTTCATTAATATCGATGTACTCTACAAGAAGCTATAGCTTCTCAAACTAATAAAAATAATATTATCGTTAAAAAAACGTTGACACCGCTCATTGTTCCAAGCGGAGGTGGTTAAGGGACGGATTCAACCATTCTGGTGTGGAGAATGTGGATCTCCTGTGAACCTTTTTCTGAAATATAATTCTGCACCTCTTTGTTTGCACAATATTCACATTCATCCCCAATTCCACTTCTGCTGTAATATCTTTTATGTGAATATTCAACAAGGCAATGGAGCTAAAAATAATAGAAACGCGCACATGGAAAAAATTGAATTTCGATTAACAAATCATGGAAATTACGTAAATGTGGTGACAGACGTACGTCGGAATGCGCATATTAATGAAAAAACAACAGAATTACGATAAACGAATTACAGAAATCGATAAATATGGAAAGACTTAATGGAAAGTCGTAAGTAAAGTTGGCGAAATGTATGTGAATGAGTAAAGTAGGGAAAATAAATGTGAAATATGGTTTAGATATAAGAAAAATGTATGTAATTTGTTTATATACTTAATAAATATATCAATGTTACTTATATGAAGAGATAAACAGTTTCTGTTTATACCCATCCCTCCAAACAAGTAAATTAATTTCAATTTGATATATTCCCTGTTATCGTATCAACTCCAAACATTCTATCAAAAATCTAATGAGAAAATGTAATAATCACATTCGTCATTATTGGAAACGGGCTTGTATATTTCCTCAAAATTGCTCAATTCTTTTCTCTATTTAATCAAAATCTTGTAATTTCTACTCGAAAATTATATCGCTAGACCAAAATAATAATTCCTATTGAATTTCCCTTCCTTTGGTACTATTTTCGACTTTATATGACGATTATTTCTAATTTAATTTTGCAAAATAAGCAAGTCCTATAAGCGAAGTATATTGCATACATTTCTTATGGAACCCTATTACGGGCATCTGGGTTCGAATCCGACCCATCTCAGTGATGAGAATAATATTCCTGGGGGTTTTATACTTTTAGAAATGCAGTGAAAATTGTTTCCAAACTCTGAATTAAATAGTTTTCGTATTAAAGTGGGGATATAGTACGCAAATCTATATGCTGAAAGCAGATATTCTGTGGGGTAAACCTAATGACAGTAGAATCGGAAGTACTTTCGAGTAACTCTCACGAATAATCTATCATGTAGTGCCCACATCCGTAATTTATGTGGAAAAACACTTGAGAAACTTCGTTAAGAGGATAGCGAAGGTAGGAGCGGAGTAAAAGTTTGCGAGCGATGTTACTTAGCGTTAGTTAGGCCTCACCTTTAGTATGCATGTAGTGTATGGGACCGAGAAATGTCATATTCGGGATTTAGAACAAGCACAACGAAAGGCGATTTGTAAAGAATTGCTACGATTAAACAGCGAGTGTTACTCAGATGATACAGGGAATCATTATAAAAGACAGAATACTAATTCAAAGGATGGACTTACTAAATAAGATCAGAGAAATTACGTTCTCAGATTATGTAACCGATATAATGCGACCCCCATGTTATGTACACGACTTGACGAGTTTATACAAACCTATCGGATCATATCGTTCACTTGTGAAGAAAATACATCAATTTATTCTTAGAAATTTGTTCTATAAACCGGCACAGCCTTGTTTTGCATAAACGCAATATTTCGCACTAAGTGACGTAAGAAACACATTGCTAAAAATGAAAAACAATTCCTTCTGGCATGTGCGTCCAGCTCAAACTCGCCGAAGGAAGATGATGTAGTGGCCGCTGAATAGTTGAGTTGTCAGTTGTTCAGGTTGTTTTGGGAAATAGTTTGTTTATAATCTCAAAATTTCCCATAATTTTTCGTTTATTTTATTAACTGGTATTTCATTATATAGATAATAACATGTTTGACAAGATGATGTCAAATGTGCATTTCTATATGTAATGCATAAACAATGAGTTATGTCTTACGTTTTCTTTTGATAAAAATATTTTCTGCGCGTTTTGTAAAATGCATAATTTTTATGCTAAATTATATTTTAGAGTATATTTTTTGATGTTATTGTACTGACTGTGAATAAACTGTTATTTTGTGGCATTGACCAGTATATAATCTGGTATATAATTTATATAAATACTTTTCCCTTAAATTCTGTTTTTTAAACTACTGTGAAGTAGAGTTTCCTGGTACATCCTGATGGGCCAACTCAGGAGAACCTTGGATATGTATTTTTATAAAATATCTATATTCCTATTCCTTTTAAATGTCTTCACATACATAATATTTTAAGAATTGTTTCAGATTTTCCGTAGAATACTGAGCAATGGATTAAAGACCTTTGGCGGTGCCTAGCTTAATATTGGAATGTTATATTTATCTATGTATATTTAATGGCGTAATTTTCAGTCAAATTCGTGCTTAGAGAATCATGGCTTAAGTGGGATAAAAATATCCCGTGTTGACATGCAGGCAATCGTTGAAATATAATTATAGTAAAAGGGTGTATGAATTACGTTCTGTATCAAATGATGCTTTTGTATCTATTTCCCCTATTTTTCCCAAAAGAACGCTTTCAGCCCATTGAGTAATTGCGGACAATCATTACTGAGCAGTTCCTTTACTTTAGAACTTCCTTTTTACCTTGAGTGTATAAAAAAGGTACTCTTTCTTCTATAGCATTATGCAACGTTTGGGGCAATTGCTCACGAGTGCGTTTGCGCAATGCGTTTGCATCATTTACTTCCCATTTGCCATCCTCTTCTCGCACTTTTCACATCTCCTGCCTTCTTTGGGTCTTGAGTGATGCATTTTTCCTCCATCAAAAGGACTCTTCATATCCTCAATTTCCACCCTCCCTCCTTCGTCATCTTCAGATAAATTCATCTCAATATACCGTTTTCCTTCATTTTTTCCCCTTGAAGCCTTCCTCCTTTCTCCATTCCCTCTCTGCATCTAGTGTTACCAGACGTCCGCTTTTTCTGTCCCGTGCCCGCTTTTTTACTGAAATGTCCGTTTTTTTCTCTCAATCAACTATTTTTATACATATTTCCATCTTACACAATCTTTCACCAAGTACTTCAGTATATTTTTTGCCTGACAGTTGGTAGACACTAGAAAAAAACTATCGTTGTTTGAGACTCATCGAGTAAGTAACACTTTTTTGATAAATGTTTAAATTTTTTTAAATTTTACAATTGAAATTTTTATTTCATTCTTCGATTAGTAATGGGGGGGTGGTCGTGGAATGTCTGCTTGTTCGACTCGGAGCATCTGGTAACCCTGTCTGCATCAACCTTCCATCATCGTCGCCTTGATTGCCATCCTGTTTCACTCGCGGGATCACTTTCTCCATCTTACTCTTCGTGTTTATCTTCTCTTCTTCGTCATATCTCTTGGTAACCGTACGTAACCGTTGTAACTCCCTCTACAACTTTAATATTCCTCCAGCGCTGTCCCGCTTCAATCTCCACTTCTCTATCAATCTCTCTCTTTCTTCTTCTTTCATATCCCTTCGTTTATCTTTCTCCTTACATCTCTCCTCACCGCTCTCTTCCTTATCATTTGGCTGGCCGTATCCAGACGAGAGGAAACGAGAATTTATACCGATGTGTTTCATATCAATATTCAAGTTATCCATGCAAGTTTTTTGGTTGCTGTATTTTGCTCATTATGATTTTATCTATGTTCTACCTACTTATCTTGATGAATGGGAAGCTAGATGTCTATAAGTTCCGAAAATGATATGCGTCAAATAAAGTTTAAGACAAAATAAGTGAAAAGCTCCTTGTAAACGTTATAATATGCAAAAATAGAGTTCACCAGCGAAAAACTTACCCAAAGGGTCGTGCGTTGTATGTGTTAAAACAGTAGTCACTTCACAGATTTACTCGCTTACGCAGTCGGTTTAAGGCTAAAAAGAAGCGTTTGAGGCCTTTACAAGTTAAAGGTAAGTGAAATAAAGGAATAGACCCGGTCATGAGATTCAAAGGACCACCCACGTAGAAACGGAAACCGAAAAATTGTCTGTGTAGTACAGAATACAACAGCGCGACTGACGGAGGGTTAATATTGGAATGTCTGTTGAGTTCGTTTCTTGCTGGAGAGAACCCGATTAGATTATCGGGTTTTCTGGAGAAAGGTATTCGGAAAGGAACTTTCCAGAATTGAGTTCTTAAAGGATTTTATTACCTCGGATCATTTATATCTCTCGTAAGCTTAATTTGCGTATGATTAACCTTCTTCATCCTAACAGTTCGTAAGGAAAATGTAGAAGGCTAACATGGATGCAGAGGATTGCCAATTTTTCCCACAAGTTAGAGACTGAGTCCAAGTTTTGTTGCGATTTGATTTCATTGAAGGATGTTGGGTGGTTGCCAGTTTATTGCATATTGCAAAACGTTTCGACTTTATTCGGGTTTTCCTTGGTTTTGTGCTTACAAATTGGAGATGACATTCTCGGTAGACTGTGGGCCACTCAGTTGTACGAGTAAAATGTAGCTTGCATACTGCAAGCAGATCGACAACACTAATTTCATATCGGCATCATATCGGGACGGACATCAAAAGAAAAAAAAATTCAAAATATTCGTAGAATTCGCTGCAATTTAATCACCTGGCAGCGAACCCCGGTCTTCCTGGTGTACTTACTATGCAGCAAAATAGAAAATTACCATATCAAACTATGTGTGAAAATTCAAGCAAAACTATTAGGTGCAACTACCTCAAACGACGTCCTACTATTCACATACACTCCTTATTTGAGAAATTATAATGTGTTCTGGCATCGAACCCAGGAACAGCATGGTCTTATCTATTTTTTTTCTTAAACAAAGTGTTAATATACATCTTCCATCTAAGCAAGAGCTCCCTTACATATCGATAAATGCATAAAAAAATTATGAAAAGATACCCCATAGTATTATATATGGGTGATATTTTTACCGCCCGGCATCGAACCCGGGTCTTTCAGGCAATACTTTCTATGCAGCACAAAAGAAAAACACCATCTCTAACCGCGTATGCAAATTCAAGCAGAAATATTGGTTACAACTGCCTCAAATGACGTCCTACTTTTCCTTTATATTCCTTATGAGAGAAACGTTATTGTGCTCTGGCTTCGAACCCAGGAACAGTACGGTCTTATGAAAATTTTTTTCTAAAACTTATTCGTACCATACATCTTCCAGCCAAGCACGAACATCCTATCATTTCGATAAGTGCATCTAAAAAAATAATGAAAAACGGCTCCCATGTATTTTAAAGGGCAGATCTTTGCATCGTCCTAGCATCGAACCCAGGATAACTTTTGTAAAAGTCATTGATGTTTTCGAAAGTCCAAGACCATTAATATAGGCACCTTGAGTTTTACTTCTCTACCTATCCGGAAAGTATTTTTTTTTAATTCCCGAAAATCACGGCAATGCAACCAAACGGGAAAAATCGGGACTTTGGGGCCCTCTGGAATCGAACCTATGACACTGAGGATCAAAGTCTCTTTTTTCCTGGGGGTTTCACGTTATGGCCAATATGTCATAAAAATTTCAGATCAATGACGCTTGTAGTTTAGGCTGTGAATTTGTATCCTATCTATCTATATAGGTATATATATGAATGAATCTGGAGAAGCATCTATATATAATAGATATATATATACGAGTAAAATGTTGCTTGCATACTGCAAGCAGATCGACAACACTATTTTCATGTCGGCATCATATCGGGACGGCCCCTCAAAAGAAAAATGGATTGAAATTTTTCTTAAAATTCACTGAAATTCCATCGTCTGGCATCGAACCCGGGTGTTTACTGTTGAACTTACTATGCAGCACAATAGAACATCGCCATCTCTAACTATGTGTGAAAATTCAAGCAGAAATATTGGCTGCAACTGCCTCAAAAGACGTTCTCATTTTCACGAATTTAAGTGGCTCTCTGGATTCGAATCAAGGACGATCATGGAAATCTAAAAAATGTTTCTGAAAGTTATTATATGATCTCTATCTACATGCCGAATTTCAAGTTTCTATATTGTAGGAAAAGGGTTCAAAATAATTATTGAAAATCGTATCAGTTACTGATATTAGAGACGCCTGGTGTCGAACCCAGGACACATTGACAGCTGGGAAATCACAGTTTGAGTTGTATACACTTAATCTTTCGTAGTGCAGAGTTTGAAGTCTTTATCGTGCCGGGAAGTACCTATAATTTGTTTCCGTTATCTCCGTAAGAAATGCATTGAGGAATTTAAATGGCCCTCTGGGATCGAACCAAGGACCATCAGCGAATATAAAAAAATTGATCCTGAAATTAATTATTGATCTCCAACTCCATGCCGAATTTCAAGTTTCCATGCCATCGCAAAAGGGCCCAAAAAAAATCTTAAAAATCGCCACAATGCAATTTAAACGGCCGATTTTTGCCCCGACCTAGCATCGAACCCAGGATATTTTTCGTAAAACTCATTTATGTTTTCGATAGATCATGTTCATATATATAGGCTCCTTGAGTTTTGATTCTCTACCTACCCGGAAAGTATTTTTTTTTAATTCCCGAAAATCAAAGCAATGCATTTAAACGGGAAAAATCGGGACTTTGGGGCCCTCTGGAATCGAACCCATGACACTGAGGTTCAAAATCGCAATTTTTCCGGAGGTTATACGTTATGGCCAATATGTCGTAAAAATTTCAAGCCATTGACGCTAGTGGTTTAGCCTGTGACTTTGTATCCTCTCTATATATATATATATATGAATATATGAATATATATATGATATATGAATGAATCCGGAGAAGCATCTATATATAATAGATACGAGTGCAATGTAGCTTGCATACTGCAAGCAGATCGGCAATATTATTTTATTTCGGCATCATATCGAGACGGTCCTCAAAAGAAAAAAAAAAGGATTGAAAATATTCTTAAAATTCGCTTCAATTGTAGCGTCTTGCATCGAACCGGGGTCTTCCTGTTGAACTTACTAAGCGGCAGAATAGAAGATAACTAAATCTAACTATGTGTGAAAATTCAAGTAGAAATATTTGCTACAACTGCTTCAAACGACGATGTACTTTTCACGAAAGTAAATTGCTCTCTGGATTCGAACCAAGGACGATCTTGGAAATCTAGAACATGTTCCTGAAATGTATCTATAATTTCTATCTGTATGCTGAATTTCAAGTTTCTATATAATTGGGAAATTGTTCCAAAAAATTCTTAAGAATCGGATCATTTACTGATTGTAGAGACGCCTGGTGGTGAAACCAGGAAACATTGGTAGCTGTGAATTCACAGTTTGATTAGTAATGACTTGATCTTATCTTATGCAAAGTTTCAAGTAGATATAATATCGGGAAGCACCTAAAATGTGTTTCCGTAATCTCCGTAAGAAATGCATGGAGGAATGTAAATGGCCTTCTGGGATCGAACCAAGGACCATAAGGGAATATATAAAATTTGATTATGAAATATAATTATAATATCTATCGCCATGCCGAATTTCAAGTTTCTATGCCATCGGAAAAGGGTTCAAAAAAATTCTTAAAAATCGCCGCAATGCATTTTAAACGGCCGATATTTGCCCCAACCTAGCATCGAACCAAGGATAATATTCGTAGATGTCTTTATGGTTTCCTTTTGATATGCGTGGCATCTAGCGATCCCTCGAGTTTCAACTCTCTACTTTTCCGGGAAGTGCCTCAAATAAATTTTCGAAAATCCCCGCCATGTAATCTTATGGGGAAAATCGCGACTTTGGGGCCTTCTGGAATCGAACCCATGACACCGAGGTTCAAAGTCGGCTTTTTCCTGGAGGTTACACGTTATGGCCAATATGTCGTAAAAATTTCAAGGCATTGGCACTTGTGGAACATGGTTAGAATTTTGATCCCCTATGAATGTATATATATATCTATTATACGAGTAAAATGTAGCTTGCATACTGCAAGCAGATCGACAACACTAATTTCATATCGGCATCATACCGGGACGGACATCAAAAGAAAAAATAATCCAAAATATTCGTAGAATTCGCTGCAATTTAATCGCCTGGCAGCGAACCCCGGTCTTCCTGGTGTACTTACTATGCAGCAAAATAGAAGATTACCATATCAAACTATGTGTGAAAATTCAAGCAAAACTATTAGGTGCAACTACCTCAAACGACGTCCTACTATTCACATACACTCCTTATTTGAGAAATTATAATGTGCTCTGGCATCGAACCCAGGAACAGCATGGTCTTATCTATTTTTATTCTTAAACAAAGTGTTAATATACATCTTCCATCTAAGCAAGAGCTCCCTTACATATCGATAAATGCATAAAAAAATTATGAAAAGATACCCCATAGTATTATATATGGGGGATATTTTTACCGCCCGGCATCGAACCCGGGTCTTTCAGGCAATACTTTCTATGCAGCACAACAGAAAAACACCATCTCTAACCACGTATGCAAATTCAAGCAGAAATATTGGTTACAAATGCCTCAAATGACGTCCTACTTTTCCTTTATATTCCTTATGAGAGAAACGTTATTGTGCTCTGGCTTCGAACCCAGGAACAGTTCGGTCTTATGAAAATTTTTTTCTAAAACTTATTCGTACCATACATCTTCCAGCCAAGCACGAACATCCTATCATTTCGATAAGTGCATCTAAAAAAATAATGAAAAACGGCTCCCATGTATTTTAAAGGGCAGATCTTTGCATCGTCCTAGCATCGAACCCAGGATAACTTTTGTAAAAGTCATTGATAAATAAATGATTAAAAGATTCACTTTTACAATTTCCACCGTTTATTAAAAACACGACCGGTTTCGGCTGGAACAGCCATCTTCAGGTGAGGAATTATTTTTTCTCAAGGTATATATAAGGTAGAAGGGAGGGTTGGGTGGGTGAGGTGAGGAATATGGGGAGGGAAGTGGGTGAAATGAGGGGAAAAGGAGGAGTGGGTGGAGGAGGCAAGTAAAGGTTAACGGGTACTGTCCGGGGCAGGGGAACTATCCGGGGGGTAAAGGTTATTCTTATCTGGGAGGCTGTTTTTGGGAAGGGTACAAAGAAGTAGAGGAGAATATGGCCTAGGGATTATCTCATTAACCACGTTCTCGGAAACCATTTCAGATACTAAAATTTCTCTATGTTCAAGAAAATTCATTTTTGGACCTTTGGGGACCACGTGCAAAATCTCGGGAATGAAGGAAGAGGAGTGTTGGAAGAGGTTAAGGTGTTGTGCAAAGTGGGAAGTTGAAGAATTAGTAAGGAATGATTTTTTATGCTCATTTGCCCGTATCTGAAAATTACGTCCAGATTGGCCTACATAAACACTATCACAGTCAGAACATTTTAGTTTGTAGATTCCAGATTTAAATTCTTTTTTAATTTCATCTTTATTATTCACAAGAAATGAATGTAGGTTCTTTTTATTATAAAAGGCTGGTTTTATAGATTCCTTAGGGAGGGTGTTGGAGATTTTTAGAGAACAAATATCAGTAAAATTAAAACTAAACCATTTCGGAGGAATATCTAACAAAGGTGTAGAAAGGGAAAAAATTTTATCAATTGCTAGTTTCCTTAACTTTTTGGACAGAAGTTTATCTATTAATGAAGTTTGGAACCCGTTCTTTTTAGCGATATATTTGATAGTTGTGAGTTCGTTATTAAAATCAGATTCAGACATGGGGATATGAGTTAGTCGGTGGATGAGAGCATGAAATGAGGAATGTTTCTGAGCCGGGTGATGGTTAGAGGAAGCAGGAATGGTATGGTCAGTATAGGTGGGTTTTCGGTAGATGGAGAAGGTTATTTTATTATTCAGTCGGTGGAGGGAGAGGTCCAAGAAATTTAATGAGCAATTGTTTTCTAATTCAACCGTAAATTTGATGGAAGGGTGCATGTTATTCAAAAAAGAGTGAAACCCTGAAAGTTGTCTTTCGGTGCCATTCCAAATGCACAGAATATCGTCCACGTACCTATACCAACATTGGACATGGTTTAAAAGTTTGCAATCGGAGTTGAATAATTTTGTTTCCAGAGAATTCATAAAAATGTTTGCAAGTAATGGAGATAAAGGAGATCCCATGGCGAGACCATCATTTTGCTTGTAGAACACATCCTTAAATTTAAAAAAGTTTTGTTTTGTACATATATCAATTAATTTTAAGTAATCTCGAATCATATCATTGTTCATGTTTGCACTAAATAGTTAAATAAATATATGAATCTTTTAATCATTTATTTGTTATGGATTTCCACAAAGTGAAGCCTTCAACCATAGATTTTATTTTAAAAGTCATTGATGTTCTCGAAAGTCCAAGACCATAAATATAGGCACCTTGAGTTTTACTTCTCTACCTATCCGGAAAGTATTTTTTTTTAATTCCCGAAAATCACGGCAATGCATTTAAACGGGAAAAATCGGGAATTTGGGGCCCTCTGGAATCGAACCTATGACACTGAGGATCAAAGTCTCTTTTTTCCTGGGGGTTTCACGTTATGGCCAATATGTCATAAAAATTTCAGATCAATGACGCTTGTAGTTTAGGCTGTGAATTTGTATCCTATCTATCTATATAGGTATATATATGAATGAATCCGGAGAAGCATCTATATATAATAGATAGATACTCTAGTATAGTTTAGGTTCGATAAAATAAAAATTCATTTTATTTTAGGATATTCAAATGCAGGCATTTGTGTACTTAAAGCTCTAGTTTCATTCACGATTTTCATTAAAGAATAGGATATTTTAATGAATAGACTACTTTCATTCATTCCGCATTTTAAATAGCATACTAGTTAGCTAATTTAAACACACTCTCCAGTAATTTCTGCGGACGAGAGAGGTTACGTTCCTCGATATGGTTTTACCGCTTCGAAAGATAGAGAAATGTCGCACATTCAAATCTGGTGGCAAATATTTACACACATGCGTCGTAATTTCCAGTCTTCCATTCTGTAGAACCAACTAGTTAACGACAATGGATCATCTAAACCCACAATTTTACCTGCCGCGTAAATTAATCATTTAAAATAGAAACGTGTCTGATGAAAAGTTTTTTTTATTTGACTAAGTGACGTCATGACGCTATGATGAAGTTGTCACGACTTTGATGATAATAAATTGAAGGAAAAGTGTTGATGTGATTTTGCATATAAGGGAATGAACCAAGGGAAATTCCCAAGAAAAACGGACTTGAAAAAAGGCTGACTGGGCCTAGAATCGAACTCGAGATCTTCCTGTATGTGGGAGGCTGAGTTAACCATCGTAGCTACTCGGCCAGTGGACTAGTTAAATCAGCCTTCCGGATAGAGGAAGATCCCGGGTTCGATTCCTGGCCCCGTCTCACTTTTTTCAAGTCCGTTTTTCCTCGGGAATAATTAATTGGTTAACGATGAAATTTGATCGATTATCTTATTTAGTTTTCACCGTTGTTTTAGATATTTTTTCTTTTGCAGAATTAAATCAGGAATAATGGTGGTCTGAAGTCTATATAAACGCCAATAGAAAGGAAATTGGATATGGATTCTTATTATGGCCGTAGAATATAGTATTTAGGTAAAAATTGAGAGAATCTTGTCAAAACGACGACAAATTGCTGTGATTTTGAGGGCATAAATAATTCCCTAACGAAAAAGGTACTGTCGAACTTTCATACGAATATATGGGAAATATTGGCTCATTTAAAATGCACGGGGAAGAATAACCCAACTATTTAAGGCAATGAAACCATTAATGAACTTTGGTAATCGATATTTAAAATATTGAGATTAAAATAAACATATTTTGAAAGAATAATCCAATTAAGTATCGGGATTTTTTATATATTTGGTAATTTTTAGTCTTTTTCGACGAATTCAGTAGTTTAGTAGTAATAGTACAGTGGAAGTAAGAGCATTATTTACTTGTTTTTGTAATCAGTGAATGCAAATGACGTCGACGCAAATGAGTTACTTAACAAAGTAATTGAAGGATGAGATGCGTTGATTCGAAGCAATGGAGTATCTTATTTATTCTATAATATTAAATGTATTTTCGTTTTTGTCTTTTTAAGTGTTCTAGTATTTTTAGTTCTTTTTCCAAGTATATTTTTGCTTGTATTTTAAATTTTTGTCTCAATAAGAATATCTGACGAGCTATTATTAAGCGAAATCCTGTTCATGCTAATTTAATGCTAATATAACCGAAAAAGCTAGTTTAATCTAGTGAATATTCTGTGTCTCCATTATGTTATTTTCATGTATATAATTTTTATTTTTTACTATTGATACATTTCCTGTCGTCACATTTGAAACTTATCTCGTAATTTGTTTCAATTTATGAGATATTGATTTTTATGTAAATATGTCATCGCTTTTTCATTCTTTTTTGTATATCTCTTTTCTTCTTGTCTTTCGTAACTCTTTAAACCTACTTTCACCATTAAATTTAGCCATTTATCTGTAGGCTCCGAAGGTTTTTCACACTCCCCCTCTAGTGAGTGTTTTCCTGCAGTGGAAATTCTTCCTAAGCTTAGGTTTTTTAATCCGCATAGTATTGTTCTTCTTCTGCAATCTATTTCAAATTAATAACACATTAAGTTTTTTAAATCCTCATAGTAGTTTTCTTCTTTGAAATTTTGCAAGTTATCTATTTAACACTAGGAGGACGGGGGTTTCGCCATACCTAGAAGGACGGCGGTGGTCATTTTGACCGCTGACTTTTAAAATTCGCAATTAAATACTATTTTAAGTCGCAAAGACGTATATATTGCAGAAACGAATAATGTGACTTTTGTGCAAGTGCTGATAAGATGCTTTACCTCATAATTTGTTTAAACTTTAATTAATTAAACAAAACGCGGACCGATGTCCTAAATCTGCAGTGTTTTATACTCTGCAATATTTTTCTTACTCAAACTAGACCACTGAAACTCGTATTTTCGGAATAAGTGGTAGAAGGTCCGAATTGTTGATAAAAGTTAGTCGCGTTACGCCAAGATTGCTATGCGATCTGACGGAAAGCAGATAAAACCACTCGTTCGCGCCTCGGGAAAAACCTCCAGCGAATACGATAGCGGAAGAAATTTTCGAATTATGTCGTGAAATATTCCAACCTGGGGTTTTCGTCCACGCAAAATCGTTTTATAAAATTTAAAAATACATAAAACCAGCAGGGTTACCAACATATAAGTTTTTATCATTATAAAATCTTTTTCCAATTATTTTCTCAGATAAATATCAAACTTATATCTCAAATTTAAATTCAATTACCTTTCTTGAATAATTAGAATTCATTTGAGGAAGCACTTTATGAAACAGGGGTGCCAACCGGCAAAGCGGATCTCTATACAGAGAGTTATGCGTTTGCAGTATGAATAACTAAAGAGATATTTTGAGCTCTGATTTGTTTCATGTGATTCGTTGAAAATCTTTGGGATCTCGAACTAGTTTATTAACAATAGGAAGCAGGGTGACCAACATCTTTGGCTGTAAAGTCAAGGTAGCGATCAGATCTTCATGAAAAACCTAACAATTTATCAGGCATTTATCGAAAATGGCCTTATTTTACACATATTTTATTCTGTACCTTGACTTTACAGCCGAAGATGTTGGTCACCCTGCTTTCTTATAGTTTATAAACTAATTCGGGATCCCAAAGAGTTTCAACGTATTACATGAAGCAAATCTATGCTCAAAATATCTCTTTAGATATTTATACTGCAAACACATAACTCTCTGTTTAGCACTAGGAATACCGGACTTGTCACCCCTCTTAGAGCTACCAAATGGAGTCATTTTGACTCCTACCTTATTATTGTTCATATTTGCAGTTTATTTCTGCTTTTATCGATACATTGCTTTATTTTATCAGTTTTCTTTATTATTTTAATTCTTAAAACATGGTATTTACAAAAAAGACGTTTTTTTATTAACCCTTTTACTGCCAGCGGGCCGATATATCGGCCCTCGCTAGATGTGCGAAAACTGCCACGGGCCGATATGTCGGCCCAACTTTTTTGACTTTAATTATTTTGTGATTGTGGCCTTTTCACCGGCTGCCGTCTCATTTACACGCGTGTGCTTTATTACTGCTGCTCATTAAGTTGGTTTCACCTTTTCCTTGTAATATATGTAGATTGTTTACTGTTTTTTTGCCTCTTAAGTTCGCCCGTATTTTTTCGTTACCCTCGAGCCAGCATCATACTGCCCAGTTTCATTTTTCGTGTTTGACAGAGGTCGCGCTGGACCTTTTCTTAGTGGCTCTTCGTATTTATTTTAGAGTGTTAGTTTCCAGTTAGATAAGCAAATATTCTTTTTTGGCCCGTCTTTTTTGCTTTGTTTTACTTTTTCACATACGGTATATTTCTCTAGTCTCGTATGACGCCTTTCGTCTCGTTTATCGGGACGTGCTTTATATCTGCAGCTTACAAAGATGGCTTCAAAATATCCTTACAATATATGCTGATTGTTCACAGTATGCTTACAATATATGCTTGTCTCGCCGGAGACTGGCCTCGCCCGTGTTCTTCGTTCCCCTCGGGCCAGTAGCGTACCATATTTCGTGCTGGTCGGTGCTCACGCTGGACTCTGTTTCCTCTGTGGCTCTTAGTAATTTTACTCGAGTGTCAGTGTCCAGAGAGATTAGCAAATATTCTTCTAATATTGAGTAAGTAATTGTTAACGAATGATATATCTTACAATTTTACATAATGATAAAATACGAGTTTTCCGTTTTTTATTATCTTTCATTACGTTTTCACGAATTTTCCTGCATTTATATTAGTGACCTTGCTGTCTACCGTCTTTTTCAATATCATTTAATTGTTTGACCTATCATGACGTCTTATTGTACTAAGAATTGGCGAAAAACCTGTGGTCTTCAATTCCTACATAACTGCAACCTTTTTGAAAAATAATTTCGTTTTACGAATTCAAGTAAATTAGTTTTCCTGAACTATGAATCCCCTTTCTTCCATCCCGTTTTGTGTTGGACGAGTAGATACAGTAATTTACGATTTATAATTTTTCATTTTGATACAACTACGAAAATTTATTTTAGGGTTGTCCCTGTGTCCAATGTCAAAGTGTATGAAAAGTAAGGATATTGAAGGTACGCTCTTCATTGATGATAACACGGATTTGCCATCAGAGTCCTCCGATAAAGAGATTTCTTCTTCTAGCAGTGAAGAATCTTTTGTTTTCGTTTCGTTTCGTCAGGGTCAGGGACGAAGTAGAATCTCTTCTTCCTCAGATGACTCATATGGGTCCGAACAAGAAGAGGATAGAAATGCCGATCCTGACAAAAGCGAGTGGGTCGAAGTGAGACTGAATGGTGATAACCCCCCGATGATACCCATTGAGTTTCTAGAGACGCCAGGACCAAAACATACTCCTCAAAGTGATGCACCACCAATCCAATACTTTCGTTTATTTTTTACGTATGCTCTATTGAATGAAATTGTTCAGGAAACAAACATACGCTCGACAATTTCTCAGTGGTGATGGGCGACTTACTCTGAATGCTCGTGCAAAAATTGAAAAAAAAAAAAACTGTTTCCGAACTAAATGCTTTCATCGCTTGCATCTTGAACATGGGCCTAAGTAGAAGGCCAACGATTGAATCTTATTGGTTCACTCGAAAATCACAATACATCAAATGGTTTCATGAGATTTTTCCTAGAAATCAATTCCAATTGATCTTGAAATTCCTTCATCAGAGAACGTCGTTTGAGGTAGTTGCAGCAAATATTTCTGCTTGAATTTTCACACATATTTAGATATGGTGATCTTCTATTGTGGTGCATAGTAATTTCACCAAGAAAACCCAGGTTCGATTCCAGAGGAATAAATTGAAGCGAATTTTAAGTGTATTTTCAATCCTTTTTACTTTCTCCATATACGAAGTATAGAGAAAGTATTGTTTTCATGAAAAAATTCGACTTCGAGATTTCAACGGAAATACATGTTTTGGCGTCCCTAGAACACGTTTTGACTATTTTCAGAATGATGTCTGTTTGTATGTGTGTGTGTGTGTGTGTGTGTCTGTATGTGTGTGTGTGCTTGTGGACGCTCTAACGTGAAAACTATTGGTTGTATCAATACCAAACTTCGTATATAGTACTGTGGTGTGTGCCGTCAGAGTTGATTAGTTTTTGGAGTAAATCGGTTGACCTGAAGTCGAGATTCATTCATTAAAGCTCATTTCCGGTTTTCAAAATATCTCCATAAATATGATATATACGTATGTTGTATTTCTTATAAAAGTTTTAGATAATGTTATTTACTATAACTTTTGTATTTGACATATTTTTGTATAACCGGTTGATTAGGAGTTATTCGTGAAATACCGATAAACCGGAAGTAGCTGTTATGTACTTTGTGGGCGCTCTAACATGAAAACCATTCATTGTATCAACACCAAATTTCATATATAGTACTTTAGTTATATTTACCGCCCGGCATCGAACCTGAGTCTTTCTAGTAATACTTCCTATGCAACATAATAGAAGATCACCATTTTTACTATGTGTAAAAATTCAAGCAGAAATATTGGCTGCAACTGCCTCAAACGACGACTTACTTTTCCCTTATATTCCTTATGAGAGAAAAGTTAATGTGCTCTGGCATCGAACCCAAGGATAGTACGGTCTTATACATTTTTTTTCTTAAACAAATTCTTAATATATATCTTCTAGCTGAGCGAGAAAATCCTTACATTCCGATAAGTGCATCAAAAAAATTAATGAAAAACTCTCCACATGTATTTTAAATGCGGGATTTTTGCATCGTCCTAGCATCGAACCCAGGACGTTCTCATTAGTAGTCATGAACGTTTTCAATAGTTCTCGACCATATCTGCAAGTTCCTTGAATTTTGATTCTCTACCTACCCGGGAAGTATTATTTAAAAAATTTTGAAAATCGCCACCATGTATCCATATGGAGAAAATCGGGACTTTGGGGCCTTCTAGAATCGAACCCATGGCAATGAAGTTTAAAATCGGCTTTTTTCTGGAGGTTACCCGTAATGGCCATAACTTCGTAAAAATTTCAATAGATAGATAGATAGGGAGGATACAAATTCACAGCCTAAACCACAAGCGTGATTGAGTTGAAATTTTTACGACGTATTGGCCATAACGTGAAACCCCCAGGAAAAAAAGCGACTTTGATCCTTATTGTCATGGGTTCGATTCCAGAAGGCCCCAAAGTCCCGATTTTATCCATAAGGATACATGGTGGGGATTTTCGAAAATTTTTTTGAGGCACTTCCCGGAAAAGTAGAGAGTTGAAATTCGAGGGATCGCTAGAAACCGTGCATATCCAACGATAATCAGAAAGACATCTTCGAATATTGTCCATGGTTCGATGCTGGGTATGGGTCAGATGTAAATTAAGCATAGGTTTTTGAAAAAAATGTAGATAAGACCTTACCTTTCCTGGGTTCGATGCCAGAGCGCATAAAAGTTTCTCTCATAAGGAATACAAGGGAAAAGTAGGACGTCATTTAAGGCAGTTGCACCTAATATATCTGCTTGCATTTTCACACATGGTTAAAGAATGTGATTTTCTTTAATGCTGCATAGAAAGTATTACCAGAAAGACCCGGGTTCGAAGCCAGATGGTAAATATATCCCCCATTTAAAATGCATTGAGTTAGTTTTCATTATTTATTTTGATGTATTTATTTAAATGATAGGAAGTTCTTGCTTTGCTAGAAGATGTATATTAAAACTCACCTTAAGAAAAACATTTAGATACGAAATGCTGTTCCTGGGTTCGATGCCAGAGCACATTAAAATTTCTCTCATAAGGAATTTAAGGGAAAAGTAGGACTTCGTTTGAGGCAGTTGCAGCCAATATTTCTGCTTGAATTGTAGTTAATTTTAAAAATAATTTCAATCCTTTTGTTTTTTTTGCGGAACGTCCCCATATAATGCCGATATAAAAGTATGGTTGTTGATCTATATATATATCGATATCTATTATATATACGCTTCTCTGGATATACCTAAAAGTTATATATAGGGGATCAAAAGTCTAACCATGTTCCACAAGTGCCACCGACTTGAAATTTTTACCACGTTATGGCCATGACGTGTAACCTCCAGGAAGAAGACATTGAACCTCGGTGTCATGGGATCGATTCCAGAAGGCCCCAAAGTCTCGATTTTGTCCATAAGAACACATGGCGGGGATTTTCGAAAATGTTTTGAGGCACTTCCCGGAAAAGGGGAGATTTGAAAATTCAAGGGATCACTAGATGCCGTGCAGATCTAAAGGAAACCATAAAGACATCTACGAATATTATCCTTGGTTCGATGCTAGGTCGGGGCAAAAATCGGCCGTTTAAAATGCATTGTGGCGATTTTAAAGATTTTTTTGGACCCTTTTCCGATGGCATAGAAACTTGAAATTCGGTATGAGGTTAAATACCATAAAAATATATTATAATCGAATTTTACATATTCGCTGATGGTCCTTGGTTCGATCCCAGAGGGACATTTAAATTCCTCACTGCATTTCTTACGGAGATAACGGAAACAAATTTTAGGTACTTCCCGGCACGATATCGACTTCAAACTTTGCATACAGAAAGATTAAGTCCATAAAAATCAAACAGTGCATTCACAGCTATCAATGTGTCCTGGGTTCGACACCAGGTGTCTCTGCAATCAGAAGTTGATCCGATTTTTAGGAATTATTTTGAAACCTTTGCCAATAATATAGAAATTTCAAATTCGGCATATATATAGAGATCATAAATAACTTTCAGAAAAATATTTTAGATTTCCAAGATCGTCCTTAGTTCGAATCCAGAGAGCCATTTAAATTCGTGAAAATTAGATTGTCTTTTGAGGCAGTTGTAGCCCATATTTCTGCTTGAATTTTCACACATAGTTAGAGATGGTGATGTTCTATTGTGCTGCATAGTACGTTCACAGTAAAGACCCGGGTTCGATGCCAGACGATGGAATTTCAGCGAATTTTAAGAAAAATTTCAATCCATTTTTTTCTTTTGATGGCCGTCCCGATATGATGCTGACATGAAAATAGTGTTGTCGATCTGCTTGCAGTATGCAAGCAACATTTTACTCGTATAATTATAACTTATATATAGGTAAATCCGGAGAAGCGTCTTTATATAATAGATATATATATATTCTTATAAGAGTTTAATCTTAGTAGGTTTGTAAGCTTTAGTTTAATATATTTTGCCTTCAATTTGTATAAAGTATCCCTAATCCAGGTTTGAAAGGGGAAATTAAATAAAACTGAAGTTAAAAACGGAATATTTTATAAAAAATTTGCCTTATCTATCATTACGGACCAAGAATAACCTTAAAGCATATATGCTGCGGATTCTTAAGGCACCATTCCTCTTTCCTTACCCAACTCTTCTTTCGCAGAATTAAATCAGAAATAATTGTCGTACGAAATTGAGATGAGTGCGAAAAGAAAGGAAATTGAATGAAGATTCTTATTTTGGTCGTGGAATATCGTATTCGAGTCGAAATTTAGAGAATTCAGACGGAAATGACGGAAGATATGCGTTTATTTTGTGAGCGTAAACAATTCCCTAACGACGACGGCGATTGTCGAACTCATAACGGGTGTATGGGAGACATGCATTATTGGGAAGAAGAGCCGACATTTTATGGCAATAAAACCATTAAAGTTAAATTCAGCTTCATGTTTTTACAAATACCTATAATGTACGGTTTAAAATTTAATTTATTTCAAACGAATAAAAACTTAGGAATAAATTATTTTTAATTTTATGCATTTTTAGGAATAATCGAATGTGGGGTCGGGATGCTTCGATACTTAACTGTGAAATATTCATTTCTGGTTCTCCTTGTAAGGCTTTACTCGATTTCGCATTTTTTATTATTTAATGTATTTAAATTATTTAATTTCCTTACATTTTTTCGATGCGGTGAGAGTTGTGTTTTTTTGTACCTTTCGCTTTGCATTCCCAGATCATTTAATTGAGTCAAATTATACATTTATGTCAACATTAACAGTTATTTATTTATTAATTGTATATTTTTATCATAATTAATTTTATGAATGTCAATATTTATAAACATATTCTTTTATTAAACTAATTTTAAATTTCATTGCTTTATTAAATTGCGTAGCGATCGCTTTATCGCAATAGAAGGAGCCATTCGTAGTTATCTTGTTTAAATTTGCATCGTCATATCGTTTTTATTTTCTTTTAACCTCCTCCCCCTTAATCATAGCAACGAAGATTGTATTCACACGTCTTCTGTTAAATTCGAAATAAAAATATCGCCTTTCTTTTGTTTTCCTCGTCCTTTACATCCCTTACTTCACCTGCTTACCTTTCTTACGTTCGATATTCAACTGTTCAAAATCGTCGTTCTTCTGTTTTCAACACACCTCT
This sequence comes from Sympetrum striolatum, assembly GCA_947579665.1. NCBI lineage: Eukaryota > Metazoa > Arthropoda > Insecta > Odonata > Libellulidae > Sympetrum > Sympetrum striolatum. The sequence goes on from OX388342.1 coordinate 127,845,818, forward strand.
CTTCCCTTACGTAAGTCCAATGTTCGGCGTTCATCTGTTTCTGATTCTAATAACCCGTCGCTACTCTTTTGTTTCTTCCGGCATTGTTGTGCACCTCTCTCTGTCGTCATGGTAACCTCCCCTCCTCTTCCCCCTCCACTCACTCATTCAGACGAAAACTGTAATCCAACGTAAAACTACGCCAATATCCGTCGCCTTGGCAACCGATCGAAGAAACCGAGTGATGATGAAGCAAAGTTTCTTGTTAATTATTTATTACTCTTGACAATAACAATGAAGTTCGTATCTATGGGTTCTTTGCATGGCAAGGCTTCAGCAAACTTTTTAGTACGCCCTGCGCCGTGCGGCGCTGCGATCGTGATGTGCCAGAGGTAGCACCTGAAATACTCTCGGTTTAAAGGGAATCTCTAAAGTACTCTCGGGAATCGAACCAAGGACCATCAGCGAAGATGTAAAATTTGATTATGAAATATATTTATTATATCTCACCCCATGCCGAATTTGATGTTTTCATGTCATCGGGAAGGTGTCCAAAATTAATCTTAAAAATCGCCACAATACATTTTAAACGGCCGATTTTTGCCTCGACCTAGCGTCGAACTATGGACAATTTTGGAAGATGACTTTTTGATTTTCGTTGGATATGCACGGCTTCTAGCGATCCCTCGAATTTCAACTTTCTACTTTTCCGGGAAGTTTCACAAAAAATTTTTCGAAAATCCCCACCATGTATTCTTATGGAGAAAATCGCGACTTAGGGGCCTTCTGGAATCGAACCCATGACCCTGAGGATCATAATGGCAATTTGTTCTGGCGGTTACACGTTATGGCCAATACGTGGTAAAAATTTCAAGTCAATAACACTTGTGGTTTAGCCTGTGAATTAGTTTCCTATCTATATACCTATATAGCTATATATATGAATGGATCCGGAGAAGCATCTACATGTAGTAGATGATCCATAGTTTATGACAAAAGCCTTAACTTATGTATATTTTAAGGCGAAGTCAACAACAATGTCCCTCGCGAGCATTACAAAGAAGGGACCATTGTTGGCAGCCGCCGCTCAACTAAGGCATTCCCAACAATGCTTCCCGCGACCGATTCCATAATTACCACACCGTCATTTAAGATTCGGGCTGTCCGGATAGCCCAAGAGGAGCTGTTCCTCCGATCATCACTGCTCTGTGATTAGTATTCACGAACGTGATCACTTTTGCGTGTGATGCTTCTGTCGCATTCCGTGATAAAATGCATCAAATTAATACGACTTGAACGCGAATCGGTCTGCAAGCGTAGTAAGCATTAAAAAGAGCGTACGAATCCGTTTACGAGTTTTGTGCTAACCTAAAAGCTGTCCTTTGGCACTTATCTTCCGTTTGAAGAGGTAACGCGTATTTCCGTGGGACATTTCACAGTTGGACACGAAGCGAAAATAGAACAGAATGATGCATCCATCAAAATGAAAGCATCTCATCTCTTCTGAAAAGAAATATGCATAATTCATGGTATTGCTACGTATTTACGTAAAAATGTCGTTTTCGTTCGTACCATTTCTCGTTTCGTTCAACACGATTACTGCATGACTTCAAAAATTTGTAAGGAAGTTGATTTGGAATTTGAGACAGGCGTTTCAAAATAGTTATTCAATCACAATTGTTTGGTGCCGTTATTTATTGCTCTTGGAGATAACTATGAAGCTCGTATCTATGAGTTTGTTTACATGGCAAGGCTGAGCGTCCTCAGCGAGCCTTTTAGTACGCCCTGCGCCGTGCGGCGCTGCGATCGTGATGTGCCGGAGTTAGCGCGCGAAACACTCTCGGTTTAAAATGTGTGGGAAACTTTGCTGCTCCGTGCAATGCAGTATGCAATCAGTTTTGCCAACAATGACCCAAGAAATTCCCTGTATTCGTGCCAATTACGAACGAAAGTTGTGGAACTTAGATCTGTATTTTAGTTTACGATGAATGACGGAGTGATGACGAATCCAAGTTTCGATTTACGTTTTTTTAGTCTTCTCGTGCTCATTAACATCATTGTTATTCTCGTTCTCTTGACATCACGGTCTCTCCATCGATGTCAATTCAATAAATATCTTATGGTCACACTACGAATGAGCTACATACGTCACGTTGTATAATTCACTGGTAACACGGCTTAATATAGAGGTAAAATTATTTCAAGTACTGACCCTTTGGTATACGCGACTAAAATCCCACTATACAGGGATTTAGCAATCGCAACGGTCGTCAGGGGGACTGGTCGTAATCCGCCTGAAAATGTTTGGAAATGCGTATTTCGTCTATTTGTTTGAAACGACACCTTCCTCGTAGCTCTAAATGGTGCGTTTCTATTCTGTGGACGAATCACTCCAGCCGTCGTACACGCTCCGCTCAAAAAAGGCAATAACTTATGTTTTGATCCGTCTTCCAAAGATTCCATTTTGGCAACTTTGCATCGTAATAACTCTCTTAATAATCTCCCCTCTCCGCATGAATCTCTGGTGGCTAAAAACATTATTAACCTCTCCTGGACCCCCAATTATTTTATCCCTCTAACTTCATCAAAGGAAATTATTGAGCTTTTAAATTCGTCCAAAACGCGCTCCGCCCCTGGAATTGACCAAATCACCAATCACATCCTAAACTTTTCATACAATCTCCAATTGCCCTTGATCTTCTCTGTGATCTCTTTAATGCCTGCCTATTAAACTCCTATTTCTCCTCTGAATGGAAAAAATCTAAAATCATTTTCATCCCAAAACCTCACAAAAATCCAACGGATCCCAACAACCATTGGCCAATTTCCCTTCTCTCCTGTTTCGGCAAACGTTTAGAAAAAATAATTAATGCACGTCTTGTCTCCTTTCTTCAATCTTCTGATATTCTTATCCCTCAACAAATGGGCTTTAGAAAACATTATAGTACCGTTCACCGACTACTGAGATTCCAACACTTTGCGACATCAAATTATATTACAAACAAATACACGACGCACTGCGTATTTCTTGACTTCCAGAAAGCTTTCGACCTTGTTTGGCATGAAGGACTTCTTCATAAGTTAATCAAATATGGTTGTCCCTCATCACTCACCAAAATAATCTCAAATTTTCTCAAAGATCGCTCCTTCGTCGCGTCAGTCAAAACCATAATTCCTCTTCTTTTCCAATACATGCCGGCGTGCCGCAAGGATCGGCGTTAAGTCCGACGCTTTTTGCGATTTTAATCAACGATCTTCCGCTTAGTAAAACCATCGAAAACTTCCTTTACGCTGACGACACAGCCATCGCTTCGTCAGGTAGGAACTATAACTCAGTTATGAAAATAAATGACTACTTAGACGACATTGGCAGATGGTCGGGCGAGTGGAAGATGCAGATCAACCCTCTCAAAAGTGCGCATTTTCACATTGCGTCTAATGCGCTGCGAAACATACCTATTAATCTTCTTCTTCCCACAATCAAGTCATACTAAAATGGATAAAAAATTAACTTGGAAAGAGCATGTGAAAGCTAAATTGGCTCAAGCGACGGCAGCTAAAAATCTCTTATTTCCGTTAATCTCCCGTTCAAGCCCGTTGTCAGTTCGCGATAAATTACGTCTTATCAATTCTACCATCATTCCCTATCTCCTCTATGCTTCCGCGATCACATTCAACACTTCTAATAATATTATCAAAAAAATACGAAATATTTTATAGGAAAATCATTCGCCTTGCCACAAAATCATGTCATCTTGTCCCAAATAAAGAAATTTTTGAATATCACAAACTTTCCTCACTCTTAGAAAAACTCATATTGCAGCTAAAAAATGCAAAATGAAAATGACGCTCGTTAATAACCCCCTCTTTTCACATATTTGGTCACCAAAAAGTAGGCTTTATTAGTTGTAAACATATTAGGGTTACCAATTGTCTATTTAATATACACAAATAAAACTTTTCCTAATTCAATTTTCACTTAATTCTATCGTGCACTGGTCGAGCCCTTCATATAAATATGCGAAAGTCATTTAACCTGTGAGCCACTACTTTTGTAAAGAGGAGTCACACTGGGTGACACGGGCCACGGCCTGGCTCACCATAAAAATAAAGTCAAGTCGTACACGCGACGGCTAAGCATAGAACGTAACACGTAGGGTAACCTTCGCTCGCCCTCTTTCCGATGAAAGGGATTTCAGTTTCGTTTTAAAGCTCTCGGAGTTCGCACGGGTTGCGCCTTGTTTTCCTGCGGCGTGTTCAATGTGTTTGCCTTTGCAGCGATTCAGCCGTTCGCCAATCGTTACGTGCTTCACCGAACGACAACTCTCGCGAGGATTATTGTGGAAGTGATTCGAAGACGGCGTTGGAGTGACGTCGATCCAGCGAATCGTCATCCTAGGAATGGAGGCTCTTTCTGTAATGGTGAGTGACTGTGATCTCTTCCGTTTATTTCTCAATAATATTCGTCGCCGCCGATATTCGGATTTTTACGCAAAGCGCAGTTGCACTGTTTTTCAAATTGACGTGCATAAATGAAGCGAAGACGCTCGGAACTCCAATCAAAGAGGCTCCTTCGCCGAGGAAAACAAATGAAAGAGATAACGCGCCTCACATTACCGTGGGACAGGAAGCGAAAGAAAGGAGTCGAACTGATTGCGCCGATGAAATTCAAAGCAACTCGCCAGTTTATTTTCGAAAGCAGATTACCGAATCTTTTGTACAACAAGTGAATAAAACTCCTGTTCATCCGAATCGCGTTCATCCGAAATCCGCTCTATCCGAATGCACCTACCCACCGAACACCCATTACTTATTTGCCTTTGACAACCGCCGCCAAATAAGGCGGATTTTTTCTGTAAGAGCGCGAAATGAACGAGCTTCGTGATTCTGCGTTTAAGAACTTTGAGTTTTCGATCGCACATGGGCGCCTTTTTAACACATCGACTCTAATATTTGAGTCAGAATCGTGCAGGCTCGTTCACAACCACATCCATATCATTCTGCGTACGCACGCCGTACGATCATATTCGTAAAATCAATTTTTAATCAAATTTACATTTCCTAAAAACCATCATTGTCTCGCTCGGCGGCGATTAAATCCCAGATATTCTTATCGAATGTTAAATGAAACATCATCTCCCTACCGCAAAGATAAATTCCGGAGCGATTTGCGCAGATTTTAAGAAGAAAGTTTAAAACTTCGAGCGAGAAATATAGATCGATTTTTCGGCCGAACTGTGAAAACGATCCTCGAAGTATTCTTTCGGTGCTGACGCTCATCACGTCTATTCGTGTCTAGGATGCGTGTCTTCGATAACGAACGAGATGTCATTACGTTCATATATTTACGCCAAACGTAATACGTACGCGATAGCTATAAAAAGGGAATTGGTCTTCATTTTGGTCTCTTTAAAAATCCATATAATGATAGAATTCGCAGTCTCTGGCGATGATAATAAACATAATCTCCGCTCCCCACAGGAACATACTCATCACGGCCAGCAATCGATGGATCTCCTTGATTTCGCAATTACAAAACACCTCGATCTTAACCCGTCCGTCTCTATCTTCTTATCATCTTCCTGATCATTATCGACCTTCCTCTCTCAGCCTCCGCTTATTTCTTTCCACCTACGAAACGATCCACCGACTGGGAAGAGTTTTCTCTCTTCATTTCGCATTCGTCTCATTCCTCCATTGGAAGCCCCACAATCGAAGCCAATTTGACGCCCAAATACAACTCGTCTTCCAATCTTCAAAACGTTCCACAGGACGCATCTCACTCCGGAATTCCTAATGCGATACGCAGAAAAATCAAGGATAGAAACACGTACCACAGGAAGCAGAAGATTTACCGATTATCAACTGTTTTCGAGAGTTATAAAGAGTCTCCAGAGGGAAGTTAAATCGGAAATTAAATAAAATTTGGAATCTAAAACTCGCGCAACTCAACTATTCGGACAATTCCATTCGGAAAGTCTATAATAAACTCCGTGACACCTCCAAAATCCCCTCTCAGCTATGAAAAGACGACATTTAGACCATACCTATGCCTCGTAGAAACCCCGCCGATCCGAAGATATACAGGCCATTCTCTCCTGCTTTGGGAAAATCTTCGAATAAATCATCAACTCCCGCCCGGTTTCATTCTTACAAGCTTCAAATATCCCCCACCAAACTAAAAATCAATCCCGCTAAGAGTGCACCTTGTAAATAACACGCGGAACAGAACCTCTGATAACCCCATCCATCAAATACTGTGTCGTCATAGTAGTTCTTAGGCGTGATTTTAGATCGTTCATTAAACTAGAAATTACTAAATTAAAAAACCATTTCTTTCCGCTTCTTTCTACTTCTCATGAAAGATAAAATCCGTCTCATTAATTCCAAATTTACTTCCAATCATTTTACATGCCTCCCCCATCGCCTTTAACTCTACCAAAAATGCAATTCGTGAATACGATGTCATTTACCGCAATATTATTAGATTAGCCACCAAAACGAGCAGTTTCGTTCCCAATAGAGAAATTTTTCATTACCACAATCCCCTTCTCGCATGTCTCTGCGAAAAAATGTAAAATGAAAATGTCTCTTCTGAACAACCCTCTTCTTTCTCACGTCCCCCAAAAAATTAGGTTTAAATCGATGCGAAACGATTAGAGTCCCAAATTGCCTATTTGACGACGACAATTAAACCCAATTGTCCTAATTTATTTGTTTTCGAAACGCTTTTAATTATTCGTGAAATCATTCATTCACTGCCCTTCTTTTTTAATAAAACGACAACCGTCACAAAGCAGAGAGTCAAAAATATCGTAAAGACAAGTGTAACACAAATAGTTCATCCAAACGACTTCGGTCGGATAGCTCGCCACAAAATTTTACGAAAATCTCCTGCGTTTCGTGTACAATCTCGTTAATTCGAAAACGACGATGCGCGACCGAAAATGTAGTTTCTTCGTCCCTTTGCTGTCGGGGCTCATTCAACAAAGCGAGCGTTGGTCGAGTTTCGCGACCGAGAACATACGCGAAAACCATCCTATTGTCGACATTCATTTTCGAATTCCATGACGCTACCTCACTTCGCAATTGTCTATGTCTATGTAAGAACCATGCAAGCCGCCATTGGCATGTTGAAGGGGATGCAAGCACCTTGACTCTATTTTCCTAAACGGTTGCATTCGCGTATACTTCGCGGAAAAAATGAATTTTTGAAACGATTCGTTCTATCATCTATTTCCCTAATCTTTCGGGCAGTATCAGCACGGCCCATATAACAGGGTGGTCGCATTATATCGGTTCCCTCATCTGAAAGCGTAATTTCTCAGAACTTATTTAATAAATTTATCCTTTGAATTTTTCTTCTATCTTCTAATGATTCCCATCCCGCGTCCTGTAACATCTGAGTGACACTCGCTGTTTTATCGTAGCAATTCTTTACAAATCGTATCGCCTTTCGTTGTACTTTTTCTAAATCCCGAATATGACATTTCTCGGTCCATACACTACATGCATACTCAAGGTGAGGCCTAACTAACGCTAAGTAACATCGCTCGCGAACCTTTTCTTCGCTCCTACCGACTATTCTTTTAACGAAACCGAGTTTCTTAAGTGCTTTACCACATATATTTCGGACGTGGGCACTCCATGATAGATTATTCGTGAGAGTTACTCCAAGATACTTTACCGATGTCATTAGGTTTACCCCTCGGAGGCTGTAAGAATAATCATTTATTATAGATTTACTTTCGAAGAAGTTAACTACCGAACAATTTTCTACATTAAGCTCTAATTGCCAATCATCGCACCAGTTCATAATTCTATCTAAGTCGTTCGAAAGGGTTAATCTATCCTCTGAACTAACTATTTCCCTGTAAATGACTGTGTCGTCTGCGAATATCCTAACATTGCTTTCAATGTGATTGCTTAGGTCGTTGATGTACACAAAAAATAACAATGGTCCAATTACACTGCCCGGAGTGACGCCCGAGGTCACCTTAACCAAGTTGGAACTAATAAAATCGAGTACTACTCGTTGCTCTCTATCGGTGAGAAAGTCTTTTATCCAGTTAATAACTTCTGCATTGATACCCGCAACTTCTAATTTGTACAGCAATTTATGATGAGGTACCTTATCGAAAGCCTTCCGAAAATCTAAAAATATCGCATCGACTTGCTTATGTTTTTCAGCAGAGTTCAGAACATCGTGTACTAATGAAGCCAGCTGAGACTCGCAAGAACGAGTCTTACGAAAACCGTGTTGATTCGCAATTATGAAATTGGACGTTTCAAGAAAACCCATTAAAGAGCTAGCTATTATATGTTCCATAATTTTACCGCTCAGTGATGTTAAAGATATAGGCCTGTAATTAGCTGGATCGTCCTTAGAGCCACTTTTAAATATTGGCGTGACATTCGCAATTTTCCAATCTTTCGGGACCTTTCCTTCGCTCTTACTCTTGTCAAATATAACTTTAACAAAAAGGTGCTACGCTCTCCGCAACTTCCTTGAACACTCGAGCCGGTATGTCTTCAGGACCTGGAGCTTTATTCGGTTTTATCTGTCGCAATAGTTTAATGATGCCGTCTTCTCTGAAGGTGATTTTCGACATTGATTCAGGTTTATCAACATTCGAGGGAGTATTTGATGTATCGTCAGACGTGAAAACGCTTCGAAAAAAATCATTCAAGATATTAGCTTTGCCTTTAGCATAATTAGCGTAATTAGCATAATCACAATTGATTAGCGTGCTGATTCGAAATTCACCATCCAAATTCTTTTACTTCAAAAAAACCTCATTTTCTCGCTCACCCGCAGTAACATCCAAGAATTACTTACGGAATGCGAAATAAAACGACGTCGTCCTTCGAAACGAATCGATTTTAAGAATCTTTTATTTCCGAAATATCGTCATTTTCTCTCTCGCTCTGACGACGATAGAATCCAAGAAATTCTCGCGGAAGGTGAGACGAGACGACGCACAGTGGGCTAGAATCGAAAAAAGCTGGCCAAAAATACGAAAGTGGTTTTTTTGAGTGCGGGCTTTGAAACTTCGCATGGTCATTCTTGAATAAATTTTGCATATAACTGCGAAATAATTTCTCTTGATTCTTACGCGTTACAATTCTACAGGAGGTCAAAGTTGACCAAATTTTGCGAAAAATGCCGGTCTTCTATTTTTCGAGAAATTCTTCAACTTCAAAACGATGCTGAATCCATTAAAAGTAAGTTATTGGATAAAAAACATCGCCACGTTATAAACCTGTACTTTATCTTTTACAACCTATAATTTAATGATTGCGAATGAATAATTGCATATTTTTTCCAAAAAATGGCGAACTCTCATTTTAGAGAAACTTTTTACCTAAAGCGAGGAAAATAGTTGAGACGGACTCCGAGGGACATGAAGATATTTATACCACGTTATTCTTTGAAGCTTTTTGAAGAGGAATCTGAAATAAAACCTTGCAACAATTTGCTCCCCCAATAATAATAACGAATTTTCGACAACACTGCATGGGCCAATCCGCGCGGCGGAGTACGGCCCTCCAGAAAGAGAAGTGTTTGAAGACCTTCGAACCTTCATGCCTCTCAATGATAACTTTTGAATGCTGAAATTAACTTTTTACAAACTGTAGACGAAGAAATAATGAGCAAAATAATATACATTCAACCATCATTCTTAAAGGAAGAGTGAATTTAGCAACAGCGTATATCTTTCATCAAGTATCAGAATAGAGTTACCATTTTTTGATTTTCACTTTGTAAAATATTATGAAAGCTGTCTTTGATGTTTTTGAGCTATACTATTTCTCACAGACCCTCAATACCATTGGAAACCAGCCCACACGTGGGCGTGTGCCGCAATGTCCCCGAGTTAAACTTTCGGTTCGTTTTATTGCATTCAGCTGTGCTTCTTGCGGATTAACGGTTACCCTTCAAACTTCATTTTCGTGCTTTCTAGTTCCAAATTTTCGCAAACTATGAAAACTACAGTTTGGCTTTGCCTGTGGAAGAAGTAAGTTGTGCTCTTGTGCTCTCTCAGTAGCTCCTTGCATTCTTTATGTAGTATATTCAAGAAGTTCGGGTAGTTCCCTTCAGCATTTCCTGGTTCACTTGTCGACACTTTTTGGAGGATATTTTTATGGTAAGTTGTTTTGTTAAATCACTTTCTCTTTTTACTTGTAAATTCTAAGTATCCTGGTGAAAACAATCATTTTCTCTATGCATGTGAAATGTTCTCATCGTTATTTGAAACTGTCTACTGTATTATTTTCTTAACGTCATACTGTAGAATAGATAAAGTTATGGAATCTCTATTGCATTTTCAGACATTAGAAACATTGTATTGGGTTTCTAGTTTATCGCCTTTATACGTTGCTTGTAATTCCGTAAAAAAAACATGACTAATCTGCGAATTAGTCGGTTAACGCAATATAATAAAATGATGGAGGAAAAGAATGAGTCATTTTCTAGTAAAAAGCAGCATTTAATGGATTTTTTGACAAGAAAACTTCACTTAGAAAGATCCATAGATGGGAAGGAAGCTCTTACTGTTTATCTGAAGAATAGTTTTCTTCCGGCATATTCAAGAAAATGGAAACAAAGTTTCCGTGTTAATGAAAGGTTTATTCTGCGCAATTCCAGTTGGCTCAATGTAAATATTAATTTTCCTGATATTGTTATCCAGAACTTACCAAGTACTTCTATGACCCCAGGTACGTATAAAATAGTGATTTGAAATGTTTAGTATTTAAAATTGATAATTTACATCTAAGAAACGAACAATCGGACTTAAATTCATTTTGGTAGACGCAAGAGGACGGCCGGAAGTAGATTTACATTTTTCAATTGACAGATCGAAACGAAGGAAAACAGAAACAATTAGATCCACACTCTCCATAGCTGAACTGTCTTATTCTGCAAGGATGACTCTAAGAGATGAAGGAAATGAAGCTCCTTCGAAGTTGCTGAAAGAAATTACCACAACGACACCTACAAGGGCAAAGAGTTCTTTCTAGGTGGAAGATAAGCGAACATGTGCAATCTCAGTTGTCAGGAGAAGAAGCATTATCACTAATTATATCTTCTGAGTTGAGTAAAACTCAATATAAAATTCTCCGTGAAACAGCTAAAAGTCATGGTCATAGGCTGTATCCTAGCTACGAAGTAGTAAAGGAAGCCAAAGTAACTCTTACTTTAGCTATGATGCTTCAATATTGAATACATAAACATTTACTTTTCAGGGATAAACGAGGATCTTATAAAAATATTTGCTACGATCTTAAAGGCAATTTCAAGCGGATTAACTCTGAATGAAAGAGCATTTGACGATTATTGCGGGGCTACAGCAGAGATGTATGTAAAGTTGTATCCATGGTACTATATGCCACCAAAAATTGATAAAGTGCTGATTCACGGAGCTGAAATTGCAAAAGAAGCAATTCTACCACTGGGCCAACTCTCAGAAGAGGTGATAGAAGCAAGAAATAAGGACACGAGGAGATTCCGAGAACGTTTTACAAGGAAACACTCCCGAGTTGCTACGAATGAAGTGAAGAATAAAGACTTAGTGCGAAGATTGCTTCTTACTTCTGATCCACTAATATCTATGTCAGCACTAATTCGGGCAGCAAATAGATCCAGGATTCTAAGTAGAGAAGTGAAGCAGCTCCTCATCCTGAATGAAGAAGAGGTAATCGCGTATGGAGATGCAGACTCCTCAGACGAGGATTGTATATAAGGCAGAAGGTAAGGTGAAAACTAGAAATTTCTTTAGAGTTCTTCTTGACTGCATGATTTTGATGATAAATTAGCGATATAGCGATATGAAAGAAAATGCGACGTCATAGACGTCTTAATAGACATGTCTTAAAATACAGCCAAATTGGACATTTTCACCGATCACACGGAATGGAACTGGGGTTTTAAATTATGACTTCTCATTTCTCATATTAATAGTGGAAAAACTTTGCTTATAAACATCAAAACATATCATCGAAAAGCGTTGGTACGTTCCTAGTTCCTCTCAAACCGAGATCTTCCCGGAGGGCCATTGGCCGCCGCGCGGATTTGCCTATGCAGTGTTGTCGAAAATTCGTTATTTTTATCGGGGGAGCAAATTGTTGCAAGGTTTTATTTCAGATTCCTCTTCAGAAAGCTTCAAAGAACAACGTGGTATAAATATCTTCATGTCCCTCGGAGTCCGTCTCAACTATTTTCCTCGCTTTAGGTAAAAAGTTTCTCTAAAACGAGAGTTCGCCATTTTGTTGCATAAAATATGCAATTATTCATTCGCAATCATTAAATTATAGTTTGTGAAAGATAAAGTACAGGTTTATAACGTGGTGATGTTTTTTATTCAATAACTTACTTTTAATGGATTCAGCATCGTTTTGAAGTTGAAGAATTTCTCGAAAAATAGTAGACCGGCATTTTTCGCAAAATTTGGTCAACTTTGACCCCCTGTAGAATTGTAACGCGTGAGAATCAAGAGAAATTATTTCGCAGTTATATGCAAAATTTATTCAAGAATGACCATGCGAAGTTTCAAAGTCCGCACTCAAAAAAACCACTTTCGTATTTTTGGCCAGCTTTTTTCGATTCTAGCCCACAGTGCGACGTTTAGCGGCACCCTGCCGCACGGGTGCGGCGGAGCAAATGTCGATTATTTCCTCGAAAATCACTCGAAACGCGTTTTGGCGCCGTTTTGCTCGGCCGACTCCGATGACGTAATACGACGGCGGCAAGAATCATAGCCTCCTAAAAAGGTATTTCAATTTAAGTAGGGAGACAAGGAAAACATTCGCGAAGCGTGGCTGTAATTCAATAGACCCCTGGAAGAGAGTATCTTCTTCCTCCCATCGCCAGACAAGGAGGCGACGATAAGAAGAGGAGCCTAGAGACGAGCCCTTCCAATGTCTTCATTTATTTCGCTCTTAAAAATTAGAAATAATTACGTAGGGTAGAAAACCATTGCTTTGATTTTCGGGAATTTTTAAAAAATACTTCCTCGAAAGGTAGAGAATCGAACCTCAAGGAGCCTCTATATTGTAACATTATTTCCTTGTAAGGAAATATATTTGTTTTTTATATATTTTATATTTTATTTTGTACTTTATTGTATTGGTTGCGAGTTTGCCACGCGGAAGAATTACGCGAGTAACTTGTTTTTAGTGTTGTTTTCGCCGAAGCGGCGCGGTGAGAGTGTGGAAAAATAGGAAAGTGATTTCCAGGAGTGCCAAAGGAGCTCTCGGGGGGTGAAGGACGAAAGAAAAAGTGCCTGGCCAAGAGAGCCGGAGGAGCGTGGAGGTGTGGCAGCGGAAGCCGGAAGAAATGCCCGGGAACCAACGAAGCCGAAGGGACACCAAACACGCTAAGTTTTACATATTGTGAATAACGCGACTGTTGAGAGTCGAAAAGTGATTTCAGTGATTTCGGGAACTGATTTGATTCAAGTAACTTTCCGCGACTTTATAGACGGTGTGGAAGGATTTGTTCACGGACTCTGTTTCCCGTGAATTCCAGTTCATTCTCTGATATTATTTTGTTGAATGCATGTTTTTTGGTTGGTCATTTGTTTGGGGTTTGTTTAAAAATCCATTGCTATGATATATTAAATATTCTTGAAAGAAAATGGAAATGGTGTCGCGCTCTGTTTTTTTCTTTGGGAACACCCGGTAGAAGGGATCGCGGCATCGCACATCAACCGAACACCACTAATTAAGCGGTCGACGCAGTGGTTGGTTTAGTTGTAAGTTAACAAGAAAATTAAAATCGTTACAATATATGGTCATGATCTATCGAAAACATGAATGAATTTCACGGGAAAATTCCTGGGTACGATGCTAGGACGATGCATAAATCTGCCCTTTAAAATACATATTGGTAGTTTTTCATTATTTTTTTTGATGCACTTATCGAAATGATAGGAAGTTCTTGCTCAGACAGAAGATGAACATTCAGAGTTGGTTTAAGAAAAAAATGATATAAGACCATGCTACTCCTGGGTTCGATGCCAGAGCACCTTAACATTTCTCTCATAAGGAATATAAGGGAAAATTAGGACATCGTATGAGGCAGTTGCAGCCAATATTTTTGCTTGAACTTTCACACATAGTCAAAAATAGCGATCTTCTGTTGAGCTGCATAGAAAGTATTACCAGAAAGACCCGGGTTCAAAGCCAGGCGGTCAATATATCCCCCATTTAAAATACATTGAGGTAGTTTTCATTATTTATTTTGATGCTCTTATCGAAATAATAGGAAGTTGAAGATTACTTAGATACAAGATGTATATTAAGACTCGGATTAAGAAAAAAATATTTAGGTAAGACCATGATGTTTCTGGGTTCGATGCCAGAGCACATTTCAATTTCTCACCTAAGGAATGTATCATTTGAGGCAGTTGCAGCCAATATTTCTGCTTGAATTTTCATGCTTAGCTGGAATCTTCTATTGTTCTTCATAGAAATTATCACCAGGATTCGATGCCGGACGGAGAAATTGCAGCGAATCTTAAGAAGATTTTCAATACTTTTTCTACTTTTGACGACCCTCTCGATATGATGTCGAAATTTGCGTTGACAACATTTTACTCGTTCTTCTAAACGGTTCCAAAGGTGTGCTCGATGTATTCAAAAAAATCGGAGCGAAAGAAACCGATCATTCTGAACAAAATCCCCGGATTTCCTCCGTTTTTTGAACGAAAAATCGCTTTTCCGGGGCCTTTTTTTCAAAATTTTCTCCGCCCCCGACTTAATATTCAAAACCTTCGACAAATTCCAGCACACCAAAGCCGCCCACAGCTGCCTACGCTTTAGTCTAATATATATTGCCTTCAATTTGTATAAAGTATCCCAAATCCAGGTTTGAAAGGGGAAATGAAATAAAAATGAGGTTAAAAAGGGAATTAAAGAAATCAATTCCAGTGATATTTGGTGGAACTTCATTTTTCAAAAAACACCAAAAATGAAACACAACACACTTGTACTAATTCCACAAATTTAATTTAACTGTTAACCGGTTTCGGTGTCACAGCACCATCCTCAGAACAATAAGTTAAATTGAAGAGCAAGAATATATATACAGAACCAAAAGAAGGGGAGGGGTAAGAGGAGGGGTAAAAAGAATACAAGGTTGCATCACGAGGGGGAGGGCAAATGGGGGAAAAGAGTCTTGAGGAGTGGGGACTGGCTGTTAGAAAACAAAAACTCGTTAGCTAAAGGAATGGAGTAAAATTGGTGAAGGCGTATGTAAAACTCTTCTGAACGGTCTAATTTGGTACCTTTACGTCCATGGTTTAAAATACGGGGGGTGAAGTCGGAAAAATGATCGTTGTTAATCAGATGATCGGCGAAATGTGATGAATTAGAAAGATTGTTAAAAGATCTTTTGTGCTCATCCACCCTTATGCTAACATTGCGGGCCGTACGACCAGCGTAAACAGTGTCACAATTGTTGCAGGCAAGTCTATATATTCCTGATCTGGTCTGGGGATCAAAACGGTCTTTGGTGTTGAAAAGTAATGACCCGAGGTTCTGACCGGTATAAAAAGCGTTTCTTGTCTGTGGCAATAGTTTTGGCTAGTTTATAACTACAATCATCGACAAAATTAATGGAAAACCAACTGATTTGGTCTTCGGTTGAATTAGGTGGTGGGTTAAAAATATTTCTTAAGGCTAGAATTCGTTGTATGTTTTTAGTTAAGTGTTAAGTTAAGTGTTAGTTTTTAGCTAACCGCATACCAAGACGTTCTTGGTATGCGGCTCGCAACAATCTATTTTATTACATCTTCCTCTTACGGACTGAATACTTTTTTATCGAATCTGGGGTTCTTTAAATCGGATTATAGTGTCAAAAATTTCCTAGATTTGATAGACATACTTAAGAAGCTCACGTTACCACCCAACTAAAAACTTGTGTCCTTCGACGTGTCTAATTTGTTTACTAACGTTCCGGTGGATGAGACTCTCTCACTTGTGGAAAGTATTTTACTCAAAAACGGTTGGACTCGTCACTTTGTGAAAGACATGTTGAATTTGTCGAGTGTTTGTTTATGTCACAATTACTTTTTATTTAATGGTAAATTTTTTAAGCAGGATAAAGGTCTTGCTATGGGCTCGCCACTATCCCCTCTCATGGCTGAAATTTTCATGAATAACTTTGAATTTTTGTTTTTTAATTCAAATTTTAACCTGTTGACTAAGGTAATTGCATGGTTTAGGTATGTCGATAACATTCTTTGTATCTGGAAAGGCACAGATAGACAGCTCACTCTCTTTGTGTCTTTCTTAAATTCCATCCACCCTTAAATTTCATTTACTCATGAGATAGAAACGGATCATTCCATTAATTTCTTAGATGTTACAATTTCGTTTTCTGATTCCGCTTTGTCTTTTTCCATTTTAGAAAGCCCACCTATACGGATTATACCATTCACTTTTCCTCTAATCATCCTTATTCTCATAAATTAGCCATCTTTCACTCCTTAATTCACCGACTTCTGCATATTCCGTTATCAAATGAGAATTTCAATAAAGAACTTAATATTATCCGTTACCTTGCTTCCGTGAATGGATACTCCCCTGACCTCATTATGAAATTATTAAAAAGGAAGCAACGAATTCTAGCCTTAAGAAATATTTTTAACCCACCACCTAATTCAACCGAAGACCAAATCAGTTGGTTTTCCATTAATTTTGTCGATGATTGTAGTTATAAACTAGCCAAAACTATTGCCACAGACAAGAAACGCTTTTTATACCGGTCAGAACCTCAGGTCATTACTTTGCAACACCAAAGACCGTTTTGATCCCCAGACCAGATCAGGAATATATAGACTTGCCTGCAACAATTGTGACACTGTTTACGTTGGTCGTACGGCCCGCAATGTTAGCATAAGGGTGGATGAGCACAAAAGATCTTTTAACAATCTTTCTAATTCATCACATTTCGCCGATCATCTGATTAACAACGATCATTTTTCCGACTTCACCCCCCGTATTTTAAACCATGGACGTAAAGGTACCAAATTAGACCGTTCAGAAGAGTTTTACATACGCCTTCACCAATTTTACTCCATTCCTTTAGCTAACGAGTTTTTGTTTTCTAACAGCCAGTCCCCACTCCTCAAGACTCTTTTCCCCCATTTGCCCTCCCCCTCGTGATGCAACCTTGTATTCTTTTTACCCCTCCTCTTACCCCTCCCCTTCTTTTGGTTCTGTATATATGTTCTTGCTCTTCAATTTAACTTCTTGTTCTGAGGATGGTGCTGTGACACCGAAACCGGTTAACAGTTATATTAAATTTGTGGAATTAGTGCAAGTGTGTTGTGTTTCATATTTGGTGTTTTTTTTTTTAAAAAGGGAATACTTTATCAAAAATCTGCCTCATTTCCATCTATCATTACGGACCAAGAATAACCTTGAAGCATATATGCTGCGGATTCGTAAGACACCATTCCTCATTCCTTACCCAACTCTTATTTCACAGAATTAAATCAGAAATAACTGTCGTTCAAAATTGAGATGAGTACGAAAAGAAAGGAAATTGAATCCAGATTCTTATTTTTGTCGTAAAATATAGCGTTTAGAGAGAAATCAAAGAAAACTGATCAAAGATCCGTGTAATTTTGTGACTGTAAACAATTCCCTAACGACGAAGGTGCAAAAATTAATGTGAAAGATAATAGAAAGGCCAAAATTTTACGGCGATAAAACCTCTAGTTAACTTTGAAAGTCGAAACCCATTTATATATATATTTTTGCAAATAACCTTTTATAATTTCGGTTTAAAATTTATCATATTTAAAATAAATAAATATCAAATTATGACGTAAAATTAAAATCGACTAAGGAGGAAACCAATATCGTATGCGGATGCTTCACAATTTAACTGTTTAATATTCATTTCTCTTACGACTCTATTCAGTTTCCCGTTCTTCATCATCTGCTAGTCAAATGCTACCGAACTTCGCTGTGTCGACAGTTTTGGTAACCATGCGACGGGCTGTTTCAGACAGTCCTTCGCTATATAAATGCGGATAAGACGCGTTTTTACGAAAATAATCCCAATTAAATAAGATATTGAAAGCTTCTCTCCATTTTACATTCCGGCTTTCCCGGATCTATTTAGGTTTTTCATTCTATTCCGGTTCTCGGTCAGCAATTGCGTAGTCTTTTATTTTCAGTTCTTCTTTGCCCCGATTTGATTTTTGGACTCTGTTTCTTGTGTTATAATCTCATTCGTATGTATATTTATGCATGCGATGTGTGTTACTCCCGTCGGTGTAAATTTTTGAACATTAATTTCATACAACTAAGGATTTTAAATTATTGGGAGTCATTGGAGCATTACATATTGATATTTGTCTGTCAAGAGTATCCTTGGTTCGACTCTGGACGTCTCGAATCGTCTCTCTCATAAGAGATGCACGTAAGGTTCGTTTTGATCGATTGCAGACATTTTTTCTTTCGAAGAATTTAATCGGAAATAATGGTCGTACGAAATCGGGACGAACACCAAAAGAAAGGAAATTGAACGAAGATTCTTATTTTAGTCGTAGAATATCGTATTCGACTCGAGATTGAGAGAATTCAGACGAAAATGACGGAAGATATGCGTTTATTTTGTGAGCGTAAACAATTCCCTAACGACGACGGCGATTGTCGAACTCATAACGGGTGTATGGGAGACATGCATTATTGGGAAGAAG
This sequence comes from Sympetrum striolatum, assembly GCA_947579665.1. NCBI lineage: Eukaryota > Metazoa > Arthropoda > Insecta > Odonata > Libellulidae > Sympetrum > Sympetrum striolatum. Next base: position 127,864,513 of record OX388342.1, read on the forward strand.
AGCCGACATTTTATGGCAATAAAACCATTAAAGTTAAATTCAGCTTCATGTTTTTACAAAGACCTATAATGTACGGTTTAAAATTTAATTTATTTAAAAAGAATAAAAACTTAGGATTAAATTATTTTTAATTTTATGCATTTTTAGGAATAATCGAATGTGGGGTCGGGATGCTTCGATACTTAACTGTGAAATATTCATTTCTGGTTCTCCTTGTAAGGTTTTACTCGATTTCGCATTTTTTATTATTTAATGTATTTAAATTTAAATGATTTAATTTCCTTACATTTTTTCGATGCAGTGAGAGTTGTGTTTTTTTTGTACCTTTCGCTTTGCATTCCCAGATCATTGAATTGAGTCAAATTATACATTTATGTCAACATTAACAGTTCTTTATTAATTGTATATTTTTATCATAATTAATTTTATGAATGCCAATATTTATAAACATATTCTTTTATTAAACTAATTTTAAATTTCATTGCTTTATTAAATTACGTAGCGATCGCTTTATCGCAATAGAAGGAGCCATTCGTAGTTAACTTGTTTGAATTTGCATCGTCATATCGTTTTTCTTTTGTTTTTACCTCCTCCCCCTTAATCATAGCAACGAAGATTGTATTCGCACGTCTTCTGTTAAATTCGAAATAAAAATATCGCCTTTCTTTTGTTTTCCTCGACCTTTACATCCCTTACTTAACCTGCTTACCTTCCTTACGTTTGATATTCAACTGTTCAAAATCGTCGTTCTTCTGTTTTCAACACACCTCTCTTCCCTTACGTAAGTCCAATGTTCGGCGTTCATCTGTTTACGTTTCGAATAACCCGTCGCTACTCTTTTGTTTCTTCCGGCATTGTTGTGCACCTCTCTCTGTCGTCATGGTAACCTCCCCTCCTCTTCCCCCTCCACTCACTCATTCAGACGAAAACTGTAATCCAACGTAAAACTACGCCAATATCCGTCGCCTTGGCAACCGATCAAGAAACCGAGTGATGATGAAGCAAAGTTTCTTATTAATTATTTATTAATATTTACAATAACAATGAAGTTCGTATCTATGGGTTCGTTTACATGGCAAGGTTTCAGCGAGCTTTTTAGTACGCCCTGCGCCGTGCGGCGCTGCGATCGTGATGTGCCAGAGGTAGCGCCTGAAATACTCTCGGTTTAAAGGGAATCTCTAAAGTACTCTCGGGAATCGAACCAAGGACCATCAGCGAAGATGTAAAATTTGATTATGAAATATATTTATTATATCTAACCCCATGCCGAATTTTAAGTTTCCATGTCATCGGGAAGGTGTCCAAAATAAATCTTAAAAATCGCCACAATGGATTTTCAACGGCCGATTTTTGCCTCGACCTAGCATCGAACTATGGACAATTTTGGAAGATGACTTTTTGATTTTCGTTGGATATGCACGGCTTCTAGCGATCCCTCGAATTTCAACTCTCTACTTTTCCGGGAAGTTCCACAAAAACATTTTCGAAAATCCCCGCCATGTATTCTTATGGAGAAAATCGCGACTTAGGGGCCTTCTGGAATTGAACCCATGACCCTGAGGATCATAATCGCAATTTGTTCTGGCGGTTACACGTTATGGCCAATACGTGGTAAAAATTTCAATTCAATGACACTTGTGGTTTAGCCTGTGAATTAGTATCCCATCTATATACATATATAGCTATATATATGAATGGATCCGGAGAAGCATCTACATGTAGTAGATGATCCATAGTTTATGACAAACGCCTTAACTTATGTATATTTTAAGTCGATGTCAACAACAATGTTCCTCGCGAGCATTACAAAGAAGGGACCATTGTTGGCAGCCGCCGCTCAACTAAGATATTCCCAACAATGCTTCCCGCAACCGATTCCATTAATTACCACACCGTCATTTAAGATTCGGGCTGTTCGGATAGCCCAAGAAGAGCTGTTCCTCCGATCATCACTGCTCTGTGAATAGTATTCACGAACGTGATCACTTTTGCGTGTGATGCTTCTGTCGCATTCCGTGATAAAATGCATCAAATTAATACGACTTGAACGCGAATCGGTCTGCAAGCGTAGTAAGCATTAAAAAGAGCGTACGAATCCGTTTACGAGTTTTGTGTTAATCTAAAAGCTGTCCTTGGGCACTTATCTTCCGTTTGAAGAGGTAACGGGTCCGTGGGTAAATTCCGTGGGACATTTCACAGTTGGACACGAAGCGAAAATAGAACAGAATGATGCATCCATCAAAATGAAAGCATCTCATCTCTTCTGAAAAGAAATATGCATAATTCATGGTATTGCTACGTATTTACGTAAAAATGTCGTTTTCGTTCGTACCATTTCTCGTTTCGTTCAACACGATTACTGCATGACTTCAAAAATTTGTAAGGAAGTTGATTTGGAATTTGAGACAGGCGTTTCAAAATAGTTATTCAATCACAATTGTTTGGTGCCGTTATTTATTGCTCTTGGAGATAACTATGAAGCTCGTATCTATGAGTTTGTTTACATGGCAAGGCTGAGCGTCCTCAGCGAGCCTTTTAGTACGCCCTGCGCCGTGCGGCGCTGCGATCGTGATGTGCCGGAGTTAGCGCGCGAAACACTCTCGGTTTAAAATGTGTGGGAAACTTTGCTGCTCCGTGCAATGCAGTATGCAATCAGTTTTGCCAACAATGACCCAAGAAATTCCCTGTATTCGTGCCAATTACGAACGAAAGTTGTGGAACTTTGATCTGTATTTTATTTTACGATGAATGACGGAGTGATGACGAATCAAAGTTTCGATTTACGTTTTTTTAGTCTTCTCGTGCTCATTAACATCATTGTTATTCACGTTCTCTTGACATCACGGTCTCTCCATCGATGTCAATTCAATAAATATCTTATGGTCACACTACGAATGAGCTACATACGTCACGTTGTATAATTCACTGGTAACACGGCTTAATATAGAGGTAAAATTATTTCAAGCACTGACCCTTTGGTATACGCGACTAAAATCCCACTATACAGGGATTTAGCAATCGCAACGGTCGTCAGGGGGACTGGTCGTAATCCGCCTGAAAATGTTTGGAAATGCGTATTTCGTCTATTTGTTTGAAACGACATCTTCCTCGTAGCTCTAAATGGTGCGTTTCTATTCTGTGGACGAATCACTCCTGCCGTCGTACATGCTCCGCTCAAAAAAGGCAATAACTTATGTTTTGATCCGTCTTCCGAAGCATCCATTTTGGCAACTTTGCATCGTAATAACTCTCTTAATAATCTCCCCTCTCCGCATGAATCTCTGGTGGCTAAAAACATTATTAACCTCTCCTGGACCCCCAATTATTTTATCCCTCTAACTTCATCAAAGGAAATTATTGAGCTTTTAAATTCGTCCAAAGCGCGCTCCGCCCCTGGAATTGACCAAATCACCAATCACATCCTAAACTTTTCATACAATCTACATTTGCCCTTTGTTCTTCTCTGCGATCTCTTTAATGCCTGCCTATTAAACTCCTATTTCTACTCTGAATGGAAAAAATCTAAAATCATTTTCATCCCAAAACCTCACAAAAATCCAACGGATCCCAACAACCATTGGCCAATTTCCCTTCTCTCCTGTTTCGGCAAACGTTTAGAAAAAATAATTAATGCACGTCTTGTCTCCTTTCTTCAAGCTTCTGATATTCTTATCCCACAACAAATGGGCTTTAGAAAACATTATAGTACCGTTAACCGACTACTGAGATTCCAACACTTTGCGACATCAAATTATATTACACACAAATACACGACGCACTCCGTATTTCTTGACTTCCAGAAAGCATTCGACCTTGTTCGGCGTGAAGGACTTCTTCATAAGTTAATCAAATATGGTTGTCCCTCATCACTCACCAAAATAATCTCAAATTTTCTCAAAGATCGCTCCTTTGTCGCGTCAGTCCAAAACCATAATTCCCCTTCTTTTCCAATACATGCCGGCGTGCCGCAAGTATCTGCTTAACATGTCCGACGCTTTTTGCGATTTTAATCAACGATATTCCGCTTAGTAAAATCATCGAAACCTTTCTTTACGCTGACGACACAGTCATCGCTGCGTCAGGTAGGAATTATAACTCAGTTATCATGGAAATAAGAGACGACATAGGTAGATGGTCGGGCGACTGGAAGATGCAGATCAACCCTCACAAGAGTGCGCATTTGCACATTGCGTCTAATGCGCTTCGCAACCAACCTATAAATCCTCTTCTTCCCACTCCCAACAATCAAGTCACACCGACCGTGTCGTCGCACAAGTTTCTTGGTGTCGTGGTGGATAAAAAATTAACTTGGAAAGAGCATGCGAAAGCTAAATTGTCTCAAACGACGGCAGCTAAAAATCTCTTATTTCTGTTAATCTCCCGTTCAAGCCCATTATCAGTTCGCGATATATTACGTCTTATCAATACTACCATCATCTCCATTCTCCCTTATGCTTCCGCGATCACATTCAGCACTTCTAATAATATTATCAAAAAAATACGAAATATTTTATAGGAAAATCATTCACCTTGCCACAAAATCATGTCATCTTGTCCCAAATAAAGAAATATTTGAATATCACAAACTTTCCTCACTCTTACAAAAAACTCATATTGCAGCTAAAAAATGCAAAATGAAAATGACGCTCGTTAATAACCCCCTCTTTTCACATATTTGGTCACCAAAAATAGTAGGCTTTATTAGTTGTAAACATATTAGGGTTACCAATTGTCTATTTAATATACACAAATAAAACTTTTCCTAATTCAATTTTCACTTAATTCTATCGTGCACTGGTCGAGCCCTTCATATAAATATGCGAAAGTCATTTAACCTGTGAGCCACTACTTTTGTAAAGAGGAGTCACACTGGGTGACACGGGCCACGGCCTGGCTCACCATAAAAATAAAGTCAAGTCGTACACGCGACGGCTAAGCATAGAACGTAACACGTAGGGTAACCTTCGCTCGCCCTCTTTCCGATGAAAGGGATTTCAGTTTCGTTTTAAAGCTCTCGGAGTTCGCACGGGTTGCGCCTTGTTTTCCTGCGGCGTGTTCAATGTGTTTGCCTTTGCAGCGATTCAGCCGTTCGCCAATCGTTACGTGCTTCACCGAACGACAACTCTCGCGAGGATTATTGTGGAAGTGATTCGAAGACGGCGTTGGAGTGACGTCGATCCAGCGAATCGTCATCCTAGGAATGGAGGCTCTTTCTGTAATGGTGAGTGACTGTGATCTCTTCCGTTTATTTCTCAATAATATTCGTCGCCGCCGATATTCGGATTTTTACGCAAAGCGCAGTTGCACTGTTTTTCAAATTGACGTGCATAAATGAAGCGAAGACGCTCGGAACTCCAATCAAAGAGGCTCCTTCGCCGAGGAAAACAAATGAAAGAGATAACGCGCCTCACATTACCGTGGGACAGGAAGCGAAAGAAAGGAGTCGAACTGATTGCGCCGATGAAATTCAAAGCAACTCGCCAGTTTATTTTCGAAAGCAGATTACCGAATCTTTTGTACAACAAGTGAATAAAACTCCTGTTCATCCGAATCGCGTTTATCCGAAATCCGCTCTATCCGAATGCACCTACCCACCGAACACCCATTACTTATTTGCCTTTGACAACCGCCGCCAAATAAGGCGGATTTTTTCTGTAAGAGCGCGAAATGAACGAGCTTCGTGATTCTGCGTTTAAGAACTTTGAGTTTTCGATCGCACATGGGCGCCTTTTTAACACATCGACTCTAATATTTGAGTCAGAATCGTGCAGGCTCGTTCACAACCACATCCATATCATTCTGCGTACGCACGCCGTACGATCATATTCGTAAAATCAATTTTTAATCAAATTTACATTTCCTAAAAACCATCATTGTCTCGCTCGGCGGCGATTAAATCCCAGATATTCTTATCGAATGTTAAATGAAACATCATCTCCCTACCGGAAAGATAAATTCCGGAGCGATTTGCGCAGATTTTAAGAAGAAAGTTTAAAACTTCGAGCGAGAAATATAGATCGATTTTTCGGCCGAACTGTGAAAACGATCCTCGAAGTATTCTTTCGGTGCTGACGCTCATCACGTCTATTCGTGTCTAGGATGCGTGTCTTCGATGACGAACGAGATGTCATTACGTTCATATATTTACGCCAAACGTAATACGTACGCGATAGCTATGAAAAGGGAATTGGTCTTCATTTTGGTCTCTTTAAAAATCCATATAATGATAGAATTCGCAGTCTCTGGCGATGATAATAAACATAATCTCCGCTCCCCACAGGAACATACTCATCACGGCCAGCAATCGATGGATCTCCTTGATTTCGCAATTACAAAACACCTCGATCTTAACCCGTCCGTCTCTATCTTCTTATCATCTTCCTGATCATTATCGACCTTCCTCTCGAGTATGTTAGTTAACAGGTTAATGAACCTAGGTAATCGATAATTAAAATATTGAGATTAAAATCAACATATTTTGAAAAAAGAATCCATTGTAGTATCGGGTCTCTTTATATATTTGGTACTTTTTAGTCATTTTCGACGAATTCAGCAGTTTAATAGTACAGTGGAAGTAAGAGGATTATTTACTTGTTTTAGTAACCAGTGAATGCTAATGATATCGTCGCAAATTGAACTTGGACAAAGAAATTAATAATAACGATGAGATGCATTAAAATCGAGGCAATGGAGTATCTTCTTCATTCAATTTTATTGAATGTATTTTCTTCTTTTGTCTTTTTTAAAGTTTTTTAGACTTAGAATTTTTACTACTTTGACCAAGTATTTGCTTGTATTTTTCTAATTCTTGTCTCATTTCGAATATTTGACGAGCTTTTATGAAGCGACTATGAAGGCTCCCACCCTCAGCCCCGCCCACTCCAATCCCACCCTCAACCCCGCCCACTCCCATCCCTCCCTCTACCCCGCCCACTCCCATCCCTCCCTCTACCCCACCCACTCCCATCCTCCCTCTACCCCACCCACTCCCATCCCTCCCTCAACCCCGCCCACTCCCATCCCACCCTCAACCACGCCCACTCCCATCCCTCCATCTACCCCGCCCACTCCCATCCCTCCCTCTACCTTACCCACTCCCATCCCTCCCTCTACCCCATCCACTCCCATCCCTCCCTCTACTCCAGCCTCTACCCCACCCACTCCAACCCAACCCTTTAACCAACCCGCTCCTCTCCCACCCTCTACCCCGCCCACTCCCATCCCTCCCTCTACCCCACCCACTCCCATCCCTCCCTCTACCCCACCCACTCCCATCCCTCCCTCTACCCCACCCACTCCCAACCCTCCCTCTACCCCACCCACTCCCATCCCTCCCTCTACCCTACCCACTCCCATCCCTCCCTCTACCTCACCCACTCCCATCCCACCGTCTACCCCACCCACTCCCATCCCACCCTCTACCCCACCTACTCCCATACCTCCCTCTACCCCACCCAATGCTTTCCCTCCCTCATCCCCGCCCACTCCCATCCCACCCTCAACCCCGCCCACTCCCATCCCTCCCTCAACCCCGCCCACTCCCATCCCTCCCTCAACCCCGCCCACTCCCATCCCTCCCTCTACCCCATCCACTCGCATCCCTCCCTCTACCTCACCCACTCCCATCCCACCCTATGCCCCACCCGCTCCCATCCCACCCTCTACCCCACCCGCTCCTATCTCTCCCTCTTAGCTCCCTACTCCTTTCCCACCCTCGAAAGCCAACCACCCTATCCCTCTCACTATTCCGACCATTCCCACATTTCCTTGCCACTGCTTCACCTAGACCCTTACACCCATTCCCAACTTTATGGCCCATCGACTTCGAATCCTCTGCCCTTCCCATTACAATCCTTTTCTCTAAAACACCCACTATGCACTGAATTCCGTCCCTCTCCCAATCAATTGCTTCCTTCCCTTTCTCTACCATAACCATCTCCCATCATTCTTTCTTTATTCTTAATTAGACAATAGGTAAAATAGGGGTAATTGAATGTAAAGGTACAAAGTTCATAATTTATACATATCCCCGCCTTATACATCGTAACATGTCTATACATTCAGCAATAGTGTGTTTGGCAAAGGGCGTAATTTTTTTATATATTATAAAATTTAAAGTCATGGAACACTAAACAAATTCCTGCCTTTCAAACTTGTATAATATACATAATTGAAAATATAGTTTGACTCGGGAGAAAAATATTGTTTTTCACTTCTTATTCCTCTTCCAAATATGGTCATCAGGACAAATATGGGTAATTCAAAGTAAGGGTACAGAATCTATAAATTATTCATATCCCCGCCTGACACATCGTAACAAATCTATACATTCTGTAATAGTTTGGCTAAGGGCGCAAAGTTTTTTAAATCCATATTATATACAAATCAGGTCATAGAATACTATGCAAATTCAGGCCTTAAAAATATTTTAATATACATAATTGAAAATATATTTTGGCTCGGAAGAAAAAAAAATGTATTTCACTTCTGATTCATCTTCCGGGGTAGAGCGATGCTTTAGAGGTTTGGGGAGGACCTCCACTCCTTCCCGCCCCTGGATGCGCTGTGAAACTTCTTCCCTCTTCTTTCGCTTGGGCCGTGAAGTATTTTTCCTGCTTTTTGAAGGGCACCATGAAGTCATATGGAAGGAAAATTAAGGAAATGAATCTTTAAATTCCTATCGAATTATTTTTCATGAATAGAAAAGTAAATATAAGCATAGTTCCAAGGAAAACAATGATATTAATACCTAGACTGCATCATTATATACACAGAAGTAGATTGAAAATTTAGATATTAATTTTTACCATCTATAATTTCTGTTTTAATTTGGTTTAACAATACACGGAAATTATGCTCTAGCAACCAAATAAAGAAATATGGGAATATAACAGCTAAGAAGTATCATTTAAGTCCGTGGAAAATAAATTTTAACTTATCGGGATCATTTATGTTTTTGGAAAATAGATTTAATTTTATCTCCGTCACTCCTGACGGTGGAACTCGCTATTTAAAACAATTTTTGTAGAATGAATCCTTCTGACAGCATATAAATGAGTCAACATTTTAATAGTCTACCTCGATTTTGAATCTTTCAGTAGCCGAAATACTTAAATTTACGGCTGTAACATTGAAATTTTTTATATACTTGCGTCGTCTTTTCATTAAAGGGAAAATATCGTTACAAAAGATTAAGTAGATAGCCAAGAGTTGACCCTTAGTTAGTGGTGACAAAAACATTAAGTAATTATTCACGTGGAGTAAAAATGACTCAAACGTTCTTTGAATTTTCAAGACCTCTTTCATAGTTAATCAATTGATTCAATTTATTGTTGTGCATGAATGACTCTTTAAAAAAATAATTCAAACATTTTTAAGCAATATATTCTAGCATCAAATATACATAAAATAAAATGTTTAAACGGATATCAAAATTGCAGTAACTTTTAAATTTATAATTTTTACTATTAAGAATTGACCTAAGAGTTTAAAACTAATGAAATATGTAGTAGAGTATTCATTTAGTTAACAGTTCGTTAATTTAGTGAAAATATTGCATGAAAATAAACTTCCAAACTATGAAAAAACGGTAAGTTATATTTCAAATTGGGACTTTTATCCTTATCAGTGTTACCTATATTAGTTTTATTTAATGGAAGCATTTTTTTATGATTCCATATTTTTGGCGTATTAATATTATTTTAACTAAGCTGTTATTAATTAACATTTCTTAACCTTTATCCAGCCTATAAACTGCACAAAACTGGAGTACCAACTTTTAAAAAGTAATTATTCAAACGCTTTTTGCGTAATTCTGTGTTACTATAATAGAATTACATTAAAATTAATTTACTTAGTGAGCTTTAATAAAGCTTTTTAACCCTAAGAGCATTTTAATAATTTCAGTTGCATTTAAAAATGTTTGGTAAATTCTTTAAAATATCCACGAAAAATTATGTTTTGGAAATTTTTTTCAGTAGGCGATGGGTTCTGTATTTTTTTTATTTTATCAATTAATTAGTTTTTGTAAAGGCACTTATAAATTATTGAAATCTGATTTAGATCATGATTAAAATTCATTTTCGTAAAACTGGTAACACTGATAATATTGCTTAGTTTTTATTACTTGAATTTAACTAAATTCGCAGATTATGAGCATACAAACATCTTTACATAACGAAAATTTGGTTGAAATACCTTCATTGGTTTCTTTGTTACCGAAGGAAATACGCTTTATATTGACCACACGGAAATAATTAAGGGTTAATATCAGAGCATATAATGGACAACGGACTGCGATTTACTGAAATGAAATGCATCTTTGTCGGCGGGTTATTTTTAATAAGTTAAGAATTATCTCTACCATTGGACTCTCCAATGAATTTGAAAACTCGTTTTTCTTTATGGTTGCCGTTAGTGATTTCTCGTAAAACAAAGGAAGAATATTTAATAAGGTACAAAACTCGATCCTTAGTTGTAATTCAAATTTACGGAGCACTCATTAATGACAGATTAAAAAAATAACAGATTCATTATTCTTAGCTATCGTACGAGCGGAAAGACACACGACTGAATTACTTCACCGATTTATTCTAAAAGTCGTAGATTGAACCGTGAAAAACAATACAAAGTAAATTCTCGAAAACGAAAAGCAAAAACCATAAGCTACAGCTATCAATGTATCAATGTAGTAATTATTTCGTAGGATAGGAATAAAATCACATTGCAGTTTATAAACTGTGTTTTTACTAAAAATCGACCATCAGATCGTAATTTTTTAAATAGAAGGTAGTGCAAAAAGTGTGTTTATTTTATTTTCTTTTTAATGGCGTACCACCAAGTGAAGCTAAATCATTTCGATTATATTTAAGTGCCACGGACGTAATTTGCCAATGTTCAAATAATGTAACAGAATTTGATATAAGAATTACGAAACATTTTTCAAATCCATTAGACAAAGTACAGTGTTTCACGGTAATTGAAAATTCTCTTTACCTTTAATTCTCTCTCATAAATTCTGATTCTATTCTCAGTAAGTTGGAATTCCGGCGTTTCCATGAGTATCTTCACTGATGGTTGTTCTCTGCGCCATTAGCTTTTGATTGAGTTGTTCTCCTGGTCAATATCGATATAAATAGATTAGTGCTCTCCTCAAACCTTTAGAAAAAAATTGAAAATGAAAATTAATAATGCATCGAATGAAAATAATCATTAAACTATGTTTAACTAAATAGTGGTATTCTAACTACTAGAATTCTATCCAATATACCTCCGAGCCACGTGGATGGAAATTGGAAAACCTTGGTTCGAATCCTGAACAAGTCACTTTTTTTCTTACTCTACAACGCTTTGGTTAAGCAGCACGCTTTCCTTCACTAAGTCAAACTTCATTTCGATCGTTTCATAATAAGAATTAAGTATATTATTTCATAGCCAGGAGTTTATACGCGATAAAATTATTAATTTGTTGAATGAGGAAATAAGTTACTTTGGAAACATATCTCCTTTAATTGTTATTTTTTGAATCTGCTAAACTTTACGCAATTTTACGCAAAAATCAATTCAGAAATTCATTCTTTAAAATGAGAATTATTATTTTACACAATTCTAAACTGATGGAATATACAACCATTTACGAAAGAAGATTACTACTGTTTGATTAATTGTTTTCTTAATACTGTTTTATTCCAAATTGAATTAAAATTCCTCAAATAGCACATCTCATTATTAAATTATAAAGTTATTTGGTAATTTATACTCATAATTCTGATGAGAGAGATATTGAACTTAAGATCTTATTTCATACACTTGGGAAGAACTGATAACCATTTGGGAAACGATAAAAATTCAAGCTCCTGGATCTTTTCACACGAGCGGTGTTTCAATTTTCACTGAATGTGCACGGAAAATCAGCCCAGCAATAATGACGATAAAAACTCCTGTTAACTATTTCCTGTAGATTATGAGTAAAGTAATCGTATGTAACACTAGATTCGCCACTGAATTTGAATCACGAAATACGTTGGGATAACCGATAGTGATATCTCGTAAGACAATGCATGATTGTTTAAAAAGGTAGGGAAAGTAAAGCTGATGCATAAGTAGTAATTCAAAGCGAAAGTACATTCATCGGTGACCGATTAAAAAAATTTCACATTCTTAATTCCTTATCATCCGTTCAAATATGATCAAAGACTAAATTACTTCGAACATTTTTTTCTAAAAGTCGGAAATGAAAGTTTGAAATTTGAGTCGATTATTCAACAAATGTAAATGTTTTGAAATAAAGATGTTTTGAAAGCAAGAGTAGTTCTGATAAAGAAGGTCAAAGCGAAGGCGAAGTGCTTTCACGAATGGGTAAAAAGAAAGTGCCTCGTTACTTCAAAACAAACAGCTGTTTCGCGACCTTCAGTTTAACCGAGTTCCAGTTCTTCAGTTCAATTCTTAATAGGAAAAATATCGATACATTTATTTTTTTAAATATCCATTCATGAACTACGATAAATTTAATCCAATGATTTACCCTTGAAAGAGGTCTTAAAATTCAGAGAATAATGTGGTCATTTTTTCCCCAAGAGACAAATTACGTATATTTTTACGGGACTAATTCAGTGTTAAGCATTGGAATGGGAGATTATCAATAAAATGTTTCCATTCGTATTTTCAAAAACATCAATATAAAAATCAACTCACGCCTTATCCTTGTTTACCAACTATTAGATAATCAGCTGTCTCGTGACCTCGGTCGTGACTTTCAATTGCCTCGGAGATTCACTTTCCCAATCGGTGAGAAAAACCAGCGGAGTATTTATCAGACGAGGATCATTCCAAGTATCGGATACCTGAAAATAAAGAGATGCAGTATTAATAGGAATAGTCTTTAAGAGTTATCATTATTTTATTATAAATTAAAAGTCATCGCGTAATTATAAATTCAACTACCGATATAGTATTAATATCATTATAACGGCAAAACTTGGGTGAATCCGGATGTAAAATTATCGAAAATATCCATGGAGATAATACATGATTTATCTACTTTATCAAAATGTTTACGAAACATGCGATATTTCAGTAGAAAACTTACTTTTTTTGTTCCGCTTAAGATTACACAAAGTTTGAATAACGTAGTACAATTTGTTCTCGTATTATTGATTCCGACGAGATTAAACCAAATGCAATAAAAACTATCCAATTCATCATGAAATATACGAAAAAGAGCAAAAACGCGCAATTTCGGTCGAACTTTTAAATGTTTTTCGACTAAAAACACTCAAAGCTCGGGAAAAACCTAGTCAAATTTTAACTTTTTTACTTCCTCCATATACGAAGTATAGAGAAAGTATTGTTTTCATGAAAAAATTCGACTTCGAGATTTCAACGGAAATACATGTTTTGGGGTCCCTAGAACACGTTTTAACCATTTACGGAATGATGTCTGTGTGTATGTGTGTGTGTGTGTGTGTGTGTGTGTGTGTATGTGTGTGTGTGATAGTGGGCGCTCTAACGTGAAAACTATTTGTCGGATCAACACCAAATTTCATATATAGTACTTTTATTACAGTCGTTAGAGTTGATTAGTTTTTGGAGTAAATCTGTCAACCGGAAGTCCAGCTTCATTCTTCAAAGCTCATTTCCGGTTTTTCAAAATATCTCCATAAATATGATATTTAGGTATATACTATTATAAATAAATGTTTTAGAAAATGTAATACACTATAGCTTTTGTATGAAACATATTTTTGTATCATTGATTTTTTAGGAGTTATTCCTGAAATACTGATAAACTGGAAGTTGCTGATTATGTACTTTGCGGGCGCTCTGTGCTCTATGGGCGAAAGGCCAATTTCATCGTTTTTCATCGAGCATGTCCCGAAAAACATTATTTATAATGTTTGTGACGTAAAAGATAATAATATATAAATAAATCACTTATCTTCCAAGTTTAGATGGAATATAGAGTTCGAAATGACTGTCGTAGATAAATATTTACATCTTATATATGGAGAAAGTCATGTGCTTGCCAAATCAGATTTTTTAAAGATTGCAACAATATTTCACCAAATGTGTAAACATTTTTCAGAACGCTTACGAAAAAAAGATTCAAATCGTCTCTCGTATGCACGTAGAGTTCGGTTTGATCGATTGCAGACATTTTTTCTTTTGCATAACTAAATTTAGAAATACTGGTCGTACGAAGCCGAGATGAACACGAAAAGAAAAAAATGAACAAAGATTCTTATTTTGGTCTTTGAGTATCGTATTCGCGCAGAAAATTCGAGCGAGAATTCAGACACAAAATAAGGAATTTTGTGTAATTTCGTGGGCCTAAACAATTCCCTAACGACAAAAGCGATTGTTGAACTCAACTCTCATTCGTTTAATGTCAGAGTTTAAATGATTCAAAATGAAAATTTCTAGTGAAAGATCCAATAGTTGTCTCGATTATTTATATATTCGGTAAATAAATTTAATATTACATGTTTTGTAACTTAAGTTAATTCTTTCGTCTTTCAAGTTGTAATTCACTGGTGTATTTAAAATTACACTCCGAACAGGTGGTTGATAATTACCGCAACTACGTACGAGTGGAACATTATACTAACTAGAACCAAGTGCATTTTTAAGATTGAGATCGTAGAATAGACGTATTTCAATATTTATGTGTTTAAAAAGTCTGAAAATTGAAGTACAGTCAGTAATTAAGAGTAATTCGGGGTAATTAAAAGTTATCATTACCTTAAAATTTAACTCCGTCGCGACGCCTCCATTTCCGGTGCTGCTTTCTCTCTGCGAAGTCACATCACACCTGGGCAGTATCGATATGAATGGATTGCAGCTCTCCATTAATCCTTAAAGACAAACAAATCCAAATTAATTATGCATCCAATAACAATAAAGGTGTTTACGAGAAGTAAAAAATAATGACTTGACTGGGAATCGAACCCGGGTCTCTCACTTTCCGGACGAGTATTTTAACCACCAAACTTCCTAGCCGCTTACTGGGGAGGAGACCTAGGTTCGAGTCCCAGCCAAGTCACTTTTTTTCCTTCTCGCACAACATTTTTTAAGTCACACGCTTTTTTCTTTTATGTGGGACTCCCCAAGGGATTGCTGCTGTAAATATAAAAGCCTAAGTATGGCTCTAAGCTTGTAACTCTTATTTTAACCCATGAATAAGGTACTACGCGTATATCTCATTTTTTACTTATATGTTCTTAATTAAATATTTATTTATTCATTTTCAAAACTTTCACTATTTGTATCCTCTGATTTCAATCAATTATTATCGTAAATTAAAAATTCAAAAGACCCGCGCGCCGCCGCGTCCGTTTTTATCTATCTTTGACTCTTTTTTCATTTTAAAATCGATTCAATTATTTTAGGGTATGAAAGATCGAATAATTTCAAACGATCTCTTTTAATTCCAAAGTACATTAAGTATATATTTTTAATAGTCTGACCGTAATTAATTTTAATCCACGCCTTTTATTTTTCACCAATATTGAACGACCACTTCAGAAAAAATATCAACGTGTCAAGGCTCCCGGATAGTCATGTGGACACCGCGTTTGGTGAAAGTGGTCCCGGGATCAATTCCCGGTGGGAGCCAATATGCAAAAGCAAATTGAAAAAGTTTAATTTGAAGCCAAGGGGCTGGAAATTCAATAACGCCCATAAATTGAGAGGGCAAACAGTCTGCTGTTTTTTTTGACGTGTCTCTAATCGGGAGCCGGTTCAAACCCTTCTTGAACCATAATGTATCTATTTGAACCAAAATATTTTAACAGTAGGAAAGTAATTTATTTTTTAATTATTCGAGTTATACATGTGGATCAATTTTTATATAAGGAGGGCACCAATAACATAGTATCCCTTTGGGGGAGCGATATTGATGACGACGATGACGTTATACTAATATGAACCAAATCAATTTTTAAGATTGAGATCGTAGAATAAACGTACTTCTCTATTTCTGTGTTTAAAAGGCCAGAAGGTGAAATACAGCGATTCGGAGTAATTAAAAATTCTCATTACCTTAATTTTGAACTCCGACGTCTCCATGTGGATCTCCGGTGATGTTTTTCTCTGCGTAGTCACATCATACCTGGGCAGTATCGATATGTGAATCGATTGCAGATCTCCATTAATCCTTAAAGAAAAACAAATCCAAATTAATAATGCATCGAATCACAAAAAAGGTGTTTACGAGAAGTGAAAAATAGTGACTTGACTGGGACACGAACCCGGGTCTTTCACATTCCGGACGGGTAATCCAATCGCCAAAATTACCGTCACTCTAACCACTAAAATACTAGTATCTTATCTAATAATCAACAAAGCTACATCTTTTAGAGTGGTGTGCTTGGCTTCGAGTCCCAGCAAAGTCACTATTTTTCACTTCTTGTACTACACTGTTTAAGTCATAGGCTTTCCTCTGCTAAGGTAAATTTAATTTACATCGCCTGATGAAAAATAATTAAGTATTTTCCTTGAGATTTGTGAATCTGTATGTAAAACAAATTGTACTTATTCCACAAGTTGTATTTCAGCAAAGCAACATCAAAAACACGACCGGTTTTGACGAATGATCGTCGTCACCTGATCGTGCTTTTGTTGCTAGTAGGCAAAAATTTCATGTATGTAAAAAATATATTTTCCTCAGAATTATTGGCGTTTGAAAGAAAGAGCATAATTCATAAGATAAAATATAATTAAAGGAAGCGGCATTTCTAAAAAATGGAATGAATGGCCTTGGTAAATGCGCTAATATGCCGAAAGAGTTCTGGAAAAACTATGTTTTTCTCGCAAAACATTGGAATCTCCAAATATTAATTCCTTATTTTATAATTATAATTGAGAAAAAAAAACGTGAATTTAAATCCATTCTCCAGGATGTCAGAAACGTCTTTTTCATCTGACAACTAACGGCGGGTACTCAATATCCTTCTTTTATTGCTTTATTAAAAGGAAAGTCAATCGAAAGTTAAATATCGAATTTTATGAGAAAAAGGATTGTACGGAGTATGTACAGTTTAATTCGACTAGCTTATAAGCCAACGATTGTTTTTAATGCAACAGTCAACTAAACATAGTGGTAAAGTCACATTCAAATCGGCATTTACATAGAAACTCCACATAATAGGGAAATATACAAATCTAAATATAATGTAATGCAATAATTTAAATAGTTCATGGACTCAGAAGGAATATATGAATGTCATTATTAAATTTGAATATTTTTTGCAAAATGCTAAGAAGGAAATAAGTTATTTTAATATTATCAGACATAAAAACAGCCATGTCTCTCTCTTGCTTGGAATTTTAGAAGCAAAAGCTATAAATTATAAATACTTTAATAAGCAAAAACTATGTGTTAAATTCATAAATCTCACTCAAAAATGTCTTCCTTAATTTGAAATACAATAATTTTTAATACTTCGAAATACCATAAGATGATGAATTTTAAATTAATCTGCAAAATATGAAAGTACAGTCTAT
This sequence comes from Sympetrum striolatum, assembly GCA_947579665.1. NCBI lineage: Eukaryota > Metazoa > Arthropoda > Insecta > Odonata > Libellulidae > Sympetrum > Sympetrum striolatum. The sequence goes on from OX388342.1 coordinate 127,882,015, forward strand.
TTACTTAACTTGGAGATCCAGCCTACCGTTGTCCCTCCAGCCTCTTCCGTTGACGGTGGTCACTCGCATTTGTGAAGTCATACGGTAAAGCCTTATCGAAATTTGGGCAAGTTCACTTTCTTTAAACTGCAAAGTATAGAAACACCAAAGTAATTAATCATTTATTAGTGAATATTGATTGATAATTGAAATTTGCAAGACTTTTAGCTTTCAAAACAAATCTCCGATGACGACTTGAAACAGCTAGTTGCATACTTACAAAATATCCACTAGAGAAACAATTCAGAAGTTTAATTCCGATTACAAGTATAAATTTTTAACGAAGCAAGGATCCAACTTCCAAATTAATCAAAATTCCAAAAAAGGATCACAGAATATTGAATCGGAAACTAATTTGGTGTGAACAAATTATTATTCTCATTAGAGGGATATTGCAACTCAATATCATTATAACATTATAATAGACGCGACAAAACCGGTATTGCTACTGCGAATGAAATAGAAATACAAACAGGAGTACGTAGATATAAAGTCGATACAAATCTATTCTACTGTATTAATTTTCCACTATATTGAGGTAATACATTCTATAAATAAGTGAAAAATGAACAACTACGATGTGTCCACAATTTCCGTTAAAATTCAAATCCGATCTTCCCTTGTTTGTATGATGACGTCATGCACTTACCGAAGCATAAAAATTAACGACAGAACCAATTTAAAAATATAATCAGATAAAAAATGTCGTGTAAACTGCAGATCGGTATTCTAGGCAGATGTGAAATACATGCGGCAAAGCCGAGACTTTATCGCAAATTTTCTCTCGTTTATTAGCCTATTTACAAGCAAACATGTTTACTTAATTCGCTAATGACCATGCTTAACGAGCTTTTACACCGGAGAACGTACTTACGAAATCTTATTCAACAGTTCCGATTCTAAATAATAAGATTAATGTAATCTTATTAATTCAACCTAAATTAAAATCAATCACAATATGAAACAAATGACGCGTCGTACACTGATATTACAAAAGGATGTAATTTAAATTCATAAATGCACCAATACACTCTAGCAATAATTTCTCAGACAATACCTAATAAAGTATTTAATGAGACTTACCATTAACTGGAAATCTTGGGTGACAAAGATGGACGTTGAGCATGACAACAAATTCAAATTCAACTGTTTCTCAAACACAGGTTGTCAGCACGACCTCGCTAGCAGAAATTCAGGCAGCAACTGAAAAAAAACCGTCTGCGCAACCGATGAACAATGCTGCTGTCACCTGATTGGTCCAAATTTAACCGTCTTTCAACTTGGCCCCGCCCACCAACCGTCATGAAAATTTTCCACTGTAACCATAGCAATTGTATTTCAACGAATTTATTAAAGTATCATTTTAAATTTATAATTATTTTTTTCCTAGATATTAAATATTTCTTTTAATTTGCAAAATCGTCGATTTGCTGAATCGAAAAATATCAAAGTTTGCATAACCTAATTATTGTAGGTCCTTAAATAACATCTATATTTAGGTCTGGATGTTAAGATTTTTAGGTTCTTTATTTTCGAAAATGAAATAAGGATTTACATATTAATATAATAACAATTCATCCCGAAAAAGAAAAATTTAGCAATCATATCGATGTTATTAATATATACGCACAACTACTAACAAGATCTCATTGCAAGGATACGTTTTGATCAAAAGAAGTGCAGGATTTTCAAGAAATGACGTACATATTTACGAATAAAGCGAGAATATCTTATATTTTACTCTTAGAAATTTCTCTTTAAGATACCAATTCTCTCGCTAATCAAACAGACTACGATGACTTCCAAATATATTTTTTATGAAGCAGAATCATTAAAACGAGATGTATGAGTTGTTTGAATGATACATTACTTAGTTATGTAGTGGTCAAGGAACCTTCGACAATATCTGGTATCTTCACTCGCAGTATTAACGGTTCACAAATTCACTAAAGTATCAAGATGAAACAAGTGACAACGAAGAAGTGGTTTTGATAGAATTCTTCTTTGGCATTCATATTACACTACCGATAAACATCACTATACTTGACCGCTTCAATCAAGAGTCAATAAGTGTCTTTAGATTAATCATCCAAGCAAATGTCCTTCCTTGAAAGTACTGTCAATCGCGTCATGGTAACATTACTACATAATCACGAACACGAATTAATTTGCATTAAGAATTCGATATGATTATAGTTGCCTAGGTGATTGTGTCCATGATAACCTTCGAAGTGGATTCGTAAGTCTAACATACATGTAGTTTAAGATAAAATTCAAAGCATATATCATTATCATCGTACTTACTTTCAAATCTTGCATTTTGTGATCGTAAGGTGAACCAAAGATGCCCTATTCGTACAGCTCCAGCGTGAAATCAATCAACCATGAGGTTTTCTATCTTGACTATTCTTCTATCGCAGATTTAGAATAACGCACTTTTCAACACTTACTTTTGGATAACAGTGTAAATCAGGTCGAGAGCTTCAACTCTATTTTCGTTTTCCACATTCTTTCTCTTCCGTGGCACACTCACAATCAAGAAATACAGAAGTTAAAGCAACATTGTCAACTTTCTACAAATGAACTGTGCACAGATGAATATCTATAACCTCTTAAAAATATTTTTGACTTTACCTTTAACACAGGTCCTCGCTTAAACCGGGAGGTTAATACGCAGCCCTTTAACTTCAGCAGTAAGCACTCTGATAACAGGAAACAAAACTATTTCCCTCCATTATTCACTGCCTTAGAAACGCGACTTGCGTTCTTCATATTTTCGAAGACAATCGGAATTCTCTTGAGGTGTGGTGCGCAATCACCTCGTGATGAAAAGCAGAAACGCTGAAATGGCGTTCTAGAGTTGGAATACCATTTAAAGTGCTTGTAAGTGTTCATATTCGTGAAATATGTTTGATAACAATGCTTCAGATTATGTACTTTCTGAATTTATTCACTGTGAATAACTGAGTGCTACGTAAAAACGTATCTGTGGAATAATCAAATTGTAGCAGACACTTTGTGGAAAACCCGCCATTTTTGTCGATACGAAAACACTACGAAAGTACTGTGAAATTACTTGAAACCAGTGCTCCGATAAACATCATGTTATATTTTATCTTATTATTGTATATATTGCTTTGAATTTCGATCGTAGTGTTTAAAGACGTGAAGTTGTCGATTCCCAAGTGTTTCATGTTAACTTAGCCATTTCTTATCGGTAACTGATTACCTTATTTAACTCGTGGTTAGAAAGTTGCATACTAGGACAGCTTCTTGGCTGGTTTATCTAGTATTGTTAACAATTAACGGAGACCAGTCAAATAATGACGATCTAACTTTCGATCAGTGACTTCCTTGAATAATAGTGGACACGTGTACTATTTTAAATGAATGAAACAACCATCAACGAGACGAGCACTCATGGATTTCATATCGCAGTTCTAAGAGCTCGGAATCCTTCCATCAAACTACATTTACCATCGACGCAAGATGGAGGTCATGTAAGTACGATGAGAGTGGTGTTTGCTTTAATTTGAATGGCTGTGAATTAACTTCATAGATTAGCAATGAGATATTCATACAGGCCGATTTACCTCTCATAGAGCAAATTTCTTCCTATTCTAGAATATTTCGTGTTGCATTGAGTGGTCAATAGTGCATTCCTGGTTCGTACACTATTATATTATATTATAATTCGTTAACATCAACGTTTAATGTATCATTCAATCAACTTTTATGTCTCGTTTTAATAATTCTGCTTCATAAGAAGTATCTTTGGTTGACATCGTAGAAAACGTGTTTGACTAGCGAGAGAATTGGTATCTTAAAGAGGAATTTCTAAGAGTAAAATATAAGATATTCTCGCTTCATTCGCAAATATGTACGTCATTTCTTAAAATCCTGCACTTCTTTTGATCAAAACGTATCCTTGCAATGAGAGCTTGTTAGTAGTTGTGCGTATATATATATGAACCATCGATATGGTTGCTACATTTTTCTCTTTTGGGATGAATGGTTATTAAATTAATTTGTGAATCGTTATTACATTTTCGAAAATAAAAAAAACCTAAAAGTCTTAAATACCCGGACCCAAATATAGATGTTTTTTAAGAACCTATAATATTTAGATCAAGCAAACTTTGATATTTTTCGATCCAGCACTTCGACGATATCGCGAAATTTAAACAAAATAATTAAAATCTACGAAAAATATAAATCATATATATAAAATGATATTTTAATAAATTCGTGAAATTATAATTGCTATCGTTAGCAGTGGAAAATTTTCATGACGGTTGGTGGGCGGGGCCAAGTTGAAAGACGGTTAAATTTGGACCAATCAGGTGACAGCAGTAATGTTCATCCATTGCGCGGACGGTCTTTTCTTCAGTTGCTTCCTGGATTTCTGCAAGCGAGGTCGTGCTGACAACCTGTGTTTGAGAAACAGTTGAATTTGAATTTGTTGCCATGCTCAACGTCTATCTTTGTCACCCAGGATTTCCAGTTAATGGTAAGTCTCATTAAATGCTTTATTAGGTATTGTCTGAGAAAATATTGCTAAAGTCTGTTGGTGAATTTAATAATTTAAGTTTCTTCCTTTTGTAATATCAGTGTACGACGCATCATTTGAATAATTTTGTGATTGATATTAATTTAGGGTGAATTAACGAGATGACATTAATATTATTATTTAGAATCGGAACTGTTTAATACGATTTCGTAAGAACGTGCTCAGGTTTAAAAGCTCGTTAAGCATGGTCATTAGCGAATTAAGTAAACATGTTTGCTTGAAAATAGGAATCTAAGACATTTTATGACAGTTTGAGAGTAAGAAAAGAATGTCGCCGGGACGAGAAACCGGTTCTCGCCTATTCTTCTCGTGAAGTCGTTACATTTGCCTACGTTGACTCAATTCCCGAATGTAAAAGCCTTTTCTTTTGATTTTTATGCGTCGATAAGTGCAAATATGTCATTGCGTGGGAATGGTCTCGCTTCTATGACTACGAGAATAAGTTTATTTTCGGTTCAAGATTGTAATTCATCGTCTTAGGTGATTGTGAAATTTTAAACTGCCTTTTCATTAGCGTCCGAAACCGTACTATTTAAACTCTGAATTTGTATATAAAAACGAGAGAAAAATTCCGATAAAGCCTCGGCTTTGCCGCATGTTTTTTCAATTTGCCAAGAATCTGAAGTCCCGTTTTCCTCAGTTTATAACCAGTGACTTGTTTTATCTGAATATATTTTAAAAATATTTCTGTCGTTAATTTTTATGCTTCCGTAAGTGCATGACGTCATCATACAAACAAGGGAAGATCGGATTTGAATTTTAACGGAAATTGTGGACGCATCGTAGCTGTTTATTTTTAATTCATTTATGGATTGTATTACCTTAATATAGTGGAAGGGTAATGTAAGGTAATAGATCTATATCGTCTATATATCTACGTAATCTTGTTAGTATTTCTATTAAATTCGCAGAAGCAATACCGGTCTTCTCGCGTCTATTATAATGCTATAATGATATTAAGTTGCAACTTCCCTCTAATGCAAATAATACTTTTTTCACACCTAATTAGTTTCGGATTCAATATTGAGTGATGCATTTTTTAGGAATTTTTATTTATTTGGAAGTTGGAATCTTGTTTCGTTAAACATTTATTCTCGCAATCGGAATTAAACTTCTGAATTGTTTCTCTAGTGAATATTTCGTACGTATGCAATTCGCTATTTCAAGTCGTCATCGGAGATTTGTTTTGAAAGCAAAAATATTGCAAATTTCAAGTGCTTTTTTATTACGAGTAACAAGTTGAAATTGAAATTAAGAAACGAGGGAACAAATTCCGAGTGAACCTGGACTCGAATTCAATGCAGTTTTCATTGATGAGTTTTCAATTTTCCAAGAAATCATATTTTCGGTTTAAATTCCTTCCTCCTGTAATTAATAAACAGTTCAATACGTAGTTTTACTTGAATATATTTTCCAATTAGTCCTTCTGTTAATGTTTAGCCTAAGTTAAGATGATACTCATAAACATTACAGTAATCCTGGTTTGAATTTAAAAGGAAATTAGTAGTTGAAGGAAATTTTAATAGATGTATTCATATCAACGGCATCGAATGTATTAATCGAACCTTCTAAAATTTATTTAAAATCGTTTTTGTGGCTTAAATTAAAGAAGTTCTAACTGTTCCGCGATGAAAGTGCCTTTGTCATCTTAAACATTAAATTCATTATCTCATAATCAGAACCGAATTTGTTTCTAATTATTGTAATTTAGATTTAAATTTAGCCTTATCAATTCAGGAATTCTATTCAATTTCGTACGGATTTGTAATATTAATTTCCTTCAGCGGTCGTTATTTTTTAAACTTATTTTCAATACTGATCGTTGAAGTAGCCATATTTATCATTTATTTATATTCAAATTGCTTGTTTTACTTCAAATTTTCATGGGTTTAGAATACTCTTCTGATTTTTATCAATTTAGAAGATTTTTCAGAAATTTTAGTTGCTATAGTTCTCTAGTCCTTTGTTATCTTTAACGACGTAATTCTTAATTTGATCGGCATTATTTCATAATCTGAATCATTTTTATTTCTTACTATTTAATTGCATTTAAAATTTAGCTCCATCACCTAAGAATATTGATCGATTTGGTAAGAATTAACACTGATATTAAATTTTTTGTTTCGTGTCATTAATTCAATATCTTCAGCCAATTTATAAGAGTTTAATTAAGGCTTCTTTAAATGATTATAATTAGTTATTATCTTTTTAATATTGTGCGATGATATAACAATATATTTTAAACTGTTTGGTCAACGGTTGCAAATGAACAGGAATACGTAGTTTTCAAATTACTTACTTCGCTTTACATTCGCATGGCTTTAGATTATAATTATGATTTTTATCCATATATATATATTTTCTTAATTTGGAATTTCTCTTTTTTAATTGTTTGGGAGGCATCACCGATATTCTCTTGGCGTTATGCTCATTGGCGTCTTTTGGAAGTGAAAGCTGTACAGGAGATCCTTCGACGGTACAAGTCAGTGGCTTAGGTAAGCACAATTTATATATTTTTATATCAATTTCTAATATAACGTATTTCGAAAATGTCCTCCCGTTATGGACTGTGAACTTTTATTTTTCACATCGTGTAATATATAATAAAAACCTGTGGAACGGACTATCAATTAAGTGATTTATTGATCAATAGTTTTGGGGGTGAATAAAAGGTTTTTAATAAGAACTTTGAGCAACATAATCTGAACGACCATGTAGTAAATTGCTATCTTTTATAATTCTCATATGGTGTAATTTAATGGAGAATAAATAGTACAGTGCAGCAATGCAATGGTTAGACATGCCATTTCCCCTTTTCTGTAATTTTCTGTGAATAGGCGCAGAAATACAGTTTCACTTTCTTCGATGAGCTCTTTCCAACACCTATTGATATTTTGCTACCCTTCACCGTTGATTTCACTTTAAAAGCACTGTAAAAAGAAGCTATGATCACGTAAACAGTCATTCTTAGACCAGTAAAGGGTTTCCAACGTCCTTCAACTCATTTCCAATTTTCCAAGCATCGTTTTCATTTCCTTTTGTGTTGCTTTCACTTTCGAGGTATCAGTAAAAGAAGTAGGCTCACGCTAAAAATGCAAAAAGACGAGTAATGACTTCCCAATGGCCTTCGATTCTTTGCCTTGCTTTCCTTCAAGTTCAAGGTGAACTCATCGTTTGCTTCTGTGAGAACTATGTTTGTTTTCTTTCGTGCATTTACCGCCTTGTCTGGGAAAAAGATACAATCAAAGAATGTAATGGATACTAAAATTGAATGTATTTTTTAGATTACCACTAGTTTCAAATAATATTATAATTTTTGCATATTCCTGACATTCGATTTATATCCAAATAAATAAAATATACATCGAGTGATACTAAATCTCGAATTTTTATGCTGCAATGACGAGAGGCGTAATCTTCACGATAAGACATTTGATAAAATCCAGCGATTACTTCCTTCATTAATATCTTCACCGTTTTTGGTCCTTTTAACGATATTTGTTACACAATTATCTATTTGTATGTCTAAAGATATTCTCATGGAGTGATTAACTGAATTTTAATTAAAATAGAATTATTCAGATGATTTTCATGGAGTTATCAAACTCAAATCAAGTAGAACTGAATAACTATTCTCCTCTTAAATTTCTTGGTTTCTAAACTGAATATTTCCACTCCAATTTAAAGATAATACTGCATTTATTATGCGTGATTAACACCATGGCAAAGAGAATTTCATTGCTTCTTTCATCATTTCCAACTAAACTAAGAATACTTTATTTCCTTCTGCATCATCGTTTGAAAGCAAACGTTTGTCTAAGATGGTCAGTATTGTTATTAGGCGTTGTAACTTATTTAGGAGTTACGGTTTCTAAATTGAATGTTCAATTCAGCAAATTAGAACCCAATTTAAAGATATTTGAGCGAACTCAATTACGATAGAACTTCTTTGACCAACTTAAAGATCGTATACCGTTCCACTTTAGCTCATTCTTCTTTGTAACTCATAAGTTTCCTTACGTTTTTCTAAATCTATTAACCAATCATTTATTACAGTTTACCTAGTTATTGATGCTTTATTGTTAGAAATTACTTGTGAATAATTATAATTGCAAACGCGAACTTTCCGCGTTGACCACAGAGTAGTCACTCAACATTACATTTTCATTGAATATATCTCACTACATTTTCCCAATAAAAGTTGCGCTTTCGTGTCTTTAAATCGTATCTGAAGCACAGACCAGAGTTATAAATTGTGACATCATATAACTAGCCGAACCTATTTATTTAAGGACATTTTTAACATTGTTTTATCCCAAGCTAGTGATTAGGGACTAATCTGCCTTTTTGTTAGTATTTGCTTCTCATTCCAATCTCGCAATACTGTACTAATTGAAAAAATAATTTTATTTATAGATATAATTTCATAAGTATTGGGCATAACTTCAACTTTTATATCAGCTTTTTATTGAAATCCAGAATAGTTTAAAAGTTTTCATATCTTATTATTACTAATTTAGAATGTATATAACTATACTGAAGGAGGAGGTATTTTCCCTTTATAAGATTTTGATTGATTTTGTTTGCATCATCAAGGCTGTTATTTTATTGCAAAAACTATTGAGAAACCCGAGGCTAATTAAAATATAAATGCCATTCTCTTTAATTTAAATCGCTGAATCAGCAGCCAGTGAATATATTTGAGCCCAATCGTTATATAGATCGATAGAGATTTGAGACGTATGAAAAATAGATACATATTAATTAATTCTGTCAATCGCAAAAACATTAGATACGATTTCTACCTCGGCTTAACTTCATTAAAGGTAACTTAGTGATTCCACACACATCCCGGCTCTGAATAACACTTTGTCATAAATTAATGATCTTTAAGTATTAACGCAAATAATTAAAACTTAATGTCATTAAACCGACACAATTTAAGACTATGCAAATAAATCCTTCGTCAGTTGTGAGTCATCTCAATGTTTCAGAGTGCTACTTCCCAGTAATATATCCCTCGTACCAATTCCCCCCGGACCAATTCACCGGGCGCCGGTGAATTCGTACGCGGTGAATTCGTACGCGGTGAATTCGTACGCGGTGAATTCGTACGTGGAGAATTCGTACGCTGGGAGTTGATCCTCCACGCTCATGTTTTACTATTGTTATTCAGTCTTATGTTAATCTACACGCCCTGATTATTGGTTAATGTTATAATTAAATGAACGGGGGGTTGGGTTGGGTGTTAGTTAGTTAGTACAACATCAGCGCGGGGGATCAATTCCCCGCTTACGAATTCCCCCCGAACCAATTCACTGGGCGCCTTTCAATAGGTTTACTGTGTTCATTAAAGGAAAATTATTCCTAAATGATGCAGAGATTTACTAATTCTATCGCTGAAACGCCTTGCAATGTCATTCTTACGCGTTCTATCACTTGCAAATGTTAACCACAACTTTTTAAGGGTTTGATCGAGTCTGCAATTCGTTCCATGGCAATATCTCCCATCTTAAATAAGAATTCACATCTCTTTTATGAACAGAAAGGAAAAAGAACTTACTATAATACTTAATAAATATTAGAAAGAAATTGTCAGGACAACAATAAATCTATTATATTTGCATATCCTCAAGCCAAAAGAAGCCGTTTAATTAAAATTACGCATTCCTCTTTCTTTAAGAAATACTATTTCCCTCTCTCAGCAGTAATTAACTATGATTAATGGTTCAACACAATTGGCTTCTCCGTCGTGGATTCCAGAATCAACATTCCCGATTCGATCTTTTTTTGTTTTCGTAGAAAAAATTGTACATTTCATTAACAATATTCTTTGTAAATTTTAGACTATTTTGAAGGAATAAGACGATGTTGGATGATAAAAGGTGTTCAATAGCACATTCAATGTCACAGTAGAAGAAAAGGTAATCGTTATTGTCATTAACATTAGTTATTCAGATCTGTGTACAGTGTTTATTTGTATGTTCGCTTTCAGAACCAAAGAAAACGTCCATGCCTGAAGGATTTATTCTTTTAGCAAATTTTGAATCAAAATCACATAGTATAAAACATACTTCAAAATTGGATCGTTTCATATTCACTTTGGCAAGAATTTGGAGGAAAATTTGAAATAATTTATATACACAATTAAATCACTTTCAATCTATAAATCTTTAAAGCAATAAGAAACTAGGAAATTAATTTTTGAGCAAATTCCAGCACTGGACACGTTTTTAAATTCATCAATCTGACTGAATTACATCGATGTTAGTCTGTTTACTTTGATGGATTATCAATTATTGATGGATTTAAGAAGAGTCCGTAGGTTTTTCTGCTGTTTTACTAGATTGCTTCCGTTGCATTTGATATTTGTTCCATCTCCATAATTCCTTAAACTCAGGCGAAAAATATATAATCGCATCGTTTTTTTGCATTATAAATACGTTATATTTGTAAGTTTCCATTTACTGGCTTCTTTATGAGGTTATTCACTTTTGAATGTCCCGCTAATGTCGTCAGAACCCTGCGGCTCTTCATCGGGAATTAATCTTAGCGATGGACATTGGTGGAAAGCATCATAAATGCATCGGTGAATAGATCGGTTTGTTGGATGAATTTAAAAAGTTCCCACTCACTCGAATCTTTGATGGGTGTTACTGAAGCTACCTCGGCAAGTCGTATTGTTTATTGCAAGCATTTCAAAGAGCATTACAATCAATTCTACATTTTCATACAGCATTTTAGAATACGTTACTAAATTCGCTTCCTGTTGAGTGAATGTAAACCTATATATGTATATGCCCTGTGATATTTCTTTCGGTATACAGGACTACCAACATCTGTTACCTTGGAGTGGCGTGATATACAAGAATGACAAGTTACGAAATATCCGATCTAATATCTTTCCTTGGAATTCCTTTCTCTTTTACAAAGTTCCCAATCAGTAAGCTACATAATCCATATTTAACCAATGAAATCATTATAAATCCTTCTATATAAAGGAAACATTTGGGGTGTTTCTGAGACTTTATTTAATTCTGCCTTTAAAGTTTATTGCATTTAGACAATATTCAGATGATGGTGCGTGTTTGATAGTAAGTTTATGCAGTTATCCCCAATTTAACACCAGACAAATGAATTTCTATTGCGAAATAAAAGTATAATTTGTTTAGTTTTTATTCTCTACTTCTCACGAAATATTGGACTAGTGAGTAAAAGCGCATGTATTATTCAGATAACTTTGCACCTTGTTGGATTTAGATTAATAGGGATATATCCTATGCAATAAACTTCCCAAAAACATATTGAAATTGCCGAGACCTCCAATTTCATAATCTTTTCGGAATTAGTACAATTCACTTCCGAAAGTTATCAAGTACATGCAACAGCTTAAATAATTGAGTTAGGTGACTGTGTCTGCTATTATTCAAATGGAATGGATTAAGTTAGACGGAAAGATATCCATTTTCTAAAAAAGCTTATGCTTTACTTTCAACAATATGATAGTTTTCTCTTGCTCATCAACTGCGCATGCTATAATTCCTTCCGAAGGAGTTTCGTAAAGATTCAAAATGATTGAAACGAGCAAAAGATATCCCATAGAACCCCGCTATACTCATTGACTTTACTCACAGGATAAATGCTAACGAATTCATTAAAGAAACAAGATTAGATAAATAGATTAGAACAGTTAGCATCTTTAGATTTCTTCATCAAAATTCAAATTTCACTAAGGATGAACTTTAACACGGCTCACAACCTTGATCAAGAGTTTGTAATTATTTTTTGATCGATTGAACAATAAAACATCTTTCCTATGTAAGTACTATCGATCAAGTTATGCTTGTAAATACTAAATAATCTAGAATACGAATGTATTTGCACTGTGAATTCTGATATCAGAGAGCCAAGTAGAACCACTCTTTGCTTAACCACGAGGTGAAATTTCATATTCACATGCATCTAGATCCCAATCAATGCACCATGTCATTGTACTTACAGTAGAATCCTGCATTTTGCTATTGTAACTTGATCGAAGGATTCCCAATTCCCGTGAACTGCAGCACGAAATCAATGAATCATCAGAAGTATCTCCTTGGGATTTTTTCGTTCGCAGATTTAGAACAACACATTTTTCGACACTTGATTTACGATATTGCTGTGAGTCGAGTCGAGGCTTTCAACTGTCGATAAAAGTTCTTCATGCATGTTTCCCGTACGTATACTCTAACGAAACACAGGTAAAATACAGTTTTCTAGAGGAAAAGGACTTCTTTCAAACAAATCAACTTCACAAAGACGAGCAATTTTGAGGCACTTTGAAAATTCTTTCGATTGTAGAGTAGACCATTTCCCAATGCATTTGAATTTGAAGTTACGACAGTCAGACGAGGAAAGAAAGAACATCGAGTTCCGACAGTTCTGGAATTTTCGGAAGGCAACTTGAAGCGTTGTCATTTCATGCAAGGGAGAAGCGAGTTTAATGGATGACATAAGGTTGGTTTGCGGTGTAAATTCTGCTCCTGTGAAATCTTCTAGCAAAATTGGAATACGTTTACTTAAGTACACGGTATTATATAGATCGACCATGGTTTCACAGCGTGCCTCCAAGATCAGCTGACACATAATATAATGTAATACTGTTAGGTTTAGTAAACATTTTCCTACGGAGCGAAGTGTTTAATTCACGATTGATAAAAGTGTATTTGCTGCAAAGTTTGAGACATAGAATCAATGGGGAAAAGAGAAGTTGGGATAATGGTCAAGAAGAACGGTTCAGATTAAGTGGTGGAGTAAGTACGATATTAGCAAAATGCCTAATTCTATTCATAGCTATTTCCTACCTGAAAACGACTGAAAGAAAGGTTTGCCTCTCTTAAAAATCGGCAATTCTTCCTTAGCTTTCGAAATCACTAGGTCATTACTAATGACGATGTCACCTTCGGAAACGCTTCGTTGCACTGTCTTTTATTTTCAGAAGAATCGCGAGTAGCGAAGCGAAGTACGGTGAGTGCAAGGATTGACTCTGTTTCTACGAATGTATGACTTCCATGTGGTTGTGCCAACTAAAAAGTATAATTTATTACGTTTCGTAGTGAATATATTGTGAGTGGTGTGGTATCTTTAACAACCAGGAAGTGGAATTGAGAGTTGTGCTGGAAGATCGAACCTGGTTCCTTGGATTGTGCAACATGTGCCAGTGAATGGCATGCCGTAGAGCTTCTATGGTTTGGAATATCTACTTCTATTCGAAGGTAATACTTATATGGGAGCAATCCTTTACGAAATCGATCTTTCTTCCGATGAACGTGTTATTGAGGGGCGTGAAAGGTAGAATTATCGAATGACATGCATTATACAAGTCGTGCATTAACAAAGGGTGGTATTATTTCCACATAGTGTGAGATTGGGTTGCAAATACCTATTTAAACTATTGATTGGAAAAGTTTTGAGATGGTTTTGTTCATCGTGCTGGAGTTTCCATGGATTTTCCGTTACCATAGCATTCATTTCTTTAGTATTCCTTCCAGAATGTTGTTATTTTATGTCGCTACTCAAAGTCGTGTATGGTGTTATCGATTCAAATAGAGGAATCAATTTCCCAATGAAACATTCATAACTTCGTGTGTTAATAAGATACAGAGAGGTGGGATTATTGAAAAACGTGTGTCGTAATATGATCACTGATCGCCTTAAAGACTGCACTCGCTTGAAACGTTGATTTAGGGGAACATTTTAACTAAATACTAACCTTATTTGTAAAGTAGATATTCAGTGTTTGTCATCGATTAGAGTCCACAGCGTTTGTCCGAACCGGCTAAAAATTTGCACAAGTATTCTTCGAGATCAGGAACGAAGTCCATTAGAGAAGTTATTATTATCATTTGCTTTGCGAAGTTTTTACTTAAAAGCAAAGTTATCTCTTACGTTGAGAAGTTGTCATTTTGTAAGCGGAATTATCATTTGCTAAGCAGAGCTTTCACTTAAAAATATAAGTTACAGTTTTTAGAATTATTATTTACTAAGTCTTAAGCTAAGTTATCGCTTGAGAAGCAGAGGTATTATCTCCTAAGCGGAATTATCACTTAAGAAAAGAAGTTATCACATGCTAAGCTTAGTTATTATGTGCTAAGTTTAGTAATCATTCAATAAGCAAAGTTATCGTTCGTTAAGCTCACCTGTGATCCAATAAGCGAATGTGCCTTGTGTGATTCTACTGACGTTTCCTTTTATGTCTTTGCGAAATATTCGTTGCTTGAGCCGTGAATAACTCATTAACTTCGAAACTGTTCCAATTTTTTTTCCTCTGCACGCCTCAGGTTTATTGGAAGTAAATATTTTTTAAAAATTCTGATGTCATGAAACAAAATTTAGAACACGGCTTTTAATGAGTTAGAAGTTTAAAATCTCGTTAAAGACCTTTCGAGTTCTACACGAGAAGTCACCAACGGTAACGGGCATCGGGAGTTCAAACTGCATTCTGCATTACATCACATAGATTTATCAATACATACTTTAAGTGATTATTTATTATAACGCTTATAAGGTAACTGCTTCATTACTATGTATCCAATTACTGAATTTATTCCTGTCGTATGCGCCGCGCGATCTTTCTAATATGTAATACATGTTACAACATAATACAGTGATTAAATAACTGGAAACCAAGCGTCACCGTAAAGCTGTTTGTTTGAGATAATGAAGCACTTTCCCATACCTTGACCTTCGTCCACAAAACTACCTCTTTACTCCTGCTTTCAATACCACAATTTCGAAATATTCTTTTTCATGAATTGTCGATTAAAATTTTAACTTATCAATTGCCGAAGATCACTTGTAGAAGAATATGCCCGAGTAATTCAGTCGGTTATAATTTTTGATTTTTGTCTAGGAATCAAGAATTAGTTGCTTTTTCATCCGTCGTTAATGGGTGTTCTGTAAATTTAAATAAATATTAAGGAACGCATTTTCGATATAGGTTTTAAAATATTTTCCAGTTTCTTGCGAGATTTTGCCAACGGGAACCTTAACGGAATTCGAGCTTTCAAATTCAGTGTCGATTCCAGTGGCGTAAATATTTATTAGCCGAGAAGTGACTATCAAAGTATTCTCTGCTCTAAGGTCATTTTAGTTTTGTAGTATTTCTTCTTTTTAGTAGTACAAATCAATTCATATGTAAAGAATGAAAATGTGATACACGGCTGCTAATAAGTTGGAGGTTTAATATCTCAGAAAACCGTGGTTGTCGGCACTCCTTGTTTTTCCCCTGGTACTCGGAGAAAACAAGAAGTGGTTGTTCCTAAAAGCCTACTGTATAATCGCTTTAAATTTTAACATATCACTTGCCGACTTTTAGAAGAAAAAGGTAATTCGGTTGTGTGTCTTTTTGGATACGACGGTTAGGAATTAAGAATGCGTTATATGTTTTAAATCGATCACTATTAAGTATTCTGAAACTTTCAGTAACTACTTCGGAACGAGTTTTGCACGTGCCTTTTTAAAAACCTTTCTTTACGTATCTTTTGATGAGATATCATGGCAATTGTAACCATAAGGGATTTCGGGATTTAAAAAACTCAGCAGCGATGCCAGTGATATAAATAATTATAAACTTCATTGAATATGAATATAGTTACCTAAATAGTATAATCTGTAATATATTTTAGCAAACCATATGATGACCATTTGTGATAATTTTTAACAATACAAAAGTGCATTGTGCCAGGTCACGATAATTGTTAATATTATTATTCTGTATTTTGTGTACTCTACTGTATTCTTATTCATGCCATATTTAAAATAAAATTTTCATTCTTTTAAGATTTGCCATTCTAATTATATTAAATCAATAGATTTTACTCTTGTTTGTAAAAAAATGAGTACGTCACTTTCAATACAATTAATTCAATCATGAATTTTAATCGCGTAAGCCGGGCAAGTTTTACTCATGTAATGATTATAATGTCGTATTGTAAATTTAATAAGTCCTTGCTACATTATTATCAATTTATATAAATAATAGTAATAACTGTGAACTGAAAATTCGTAATGCAACTTAATTAAAGCAAATATTTATTTACAGGTGACCAGTAGCTGGGATGTTTTCTCTTCATCAGTACTCTGCTGATTTCCCTCGCCGACGTAGAAAGTGAAACTCAGTCATAAGAGAAAGTCACGTCCTAGGTCAATAGACAGCTGATTCCTTAAAGTAAGTGCATTTACTTAGGTAGTGAGCACAACATTACAGGCTTCACTATTAAAATACCCAATTCCTTTGATTTTCTTTTGCACATTTAATATTTTTTTCATTTTATAATTTCCCGACCTTTGTAGCATTCGTTGACCTTAATATTTCCTCTAAAAATTGTTAGTATTTAGAAAAATAATAATAAAAAATATATTTTAAGCATAAATTGAATATTATTTCAGTATTTCTACAAAATTCATATAAAATTACGGTTCAATAGCTATTTCTTTCAATATTTTTCCATTATGGTTTTAAGGATTGTGAAGTTTTACTAGCGAACTTGCGGAGTTTTAGGATAATCTAGTCCATTCTTTGTTTCTCTAGTCTGATTTCATGATTCCTTTTATCCGTTTCTCTCTATTATCCTTAGCAAAGCACTATTTATATATTAGATTTTATTTTTCCTGTGGTTTGTATGCCAATGCATTTTGCTAAGTAATCAACTTTGCAACAAGAGTTTATTTGCAATTGACTCCGGTGATAAATTTTCATTGTAGTTGGTGCTGGTAATCATCTTTCATTTGCATGTACCTTTACCATTTTTTTTACGTATTCAAGAAACCCCATTCCTAGTTTGGCCCTTCCTCGCGATCCTTCTATTTTTACTTCAAATATTCTCCTTTGTTTCTGCTATCATACTCTGATGAATGGACTGTTTCCATTTGTCATGTGGTACAGGATAGAGAAAAATGTATCTCTCATTTTGTTTTGTCCCAGTCTTGATCATGGCTGTGATGAAGTAAAAGCTACCGAGGCATGAGTGAACAATTGAACTGATCAAGGTGCCTCCTTACAGAATTCCAAGAAAATTTTTAATGTCATTGAAGCTGTTCTTAAATGTTTTCCTCATCCATAACACTTAATGCTAGGAAATAATTTCGAGCTGATGTATGCGTTATTGAACTGTGGAATGTTCTCACTTAAAATAATGGAAAAGGAGTGGATATCGGTCAATAATAATCTGGAAAAGTAAGACAATTTCTATATAGGAAATAAACTTGTGATAACTAAACTAAACTAGCTTTATGGTAAAACTTCATCCAAAATTTGAGAATTATAATAAATTTTTGAGTGCGTTAAAAGCTTTTCTCACAACAGAGATAAAATAAACATGGACGAGACTGGAAAAGATGGTAAACAAAAGAAAACAAGTCCTATGAGCACGCAGATGAAGATCGTTTGCATTAGTTGAGTTGAACTTAATGTGGGACTAAGCAATGCGGTACCTATGTTCATTGAAACCGAGCAGCTTGGGACAGAAGAATAAGAAATCTTTGGAAGTTGTTTGATAGGCACAGGGAAAATCTACTACTTCTTCAATATATTAACAGGACTTTCGAGGTAATGAATCATCATAGGTTCACAAATTTTAGAGTAAATAGGTTTAAGCTTAGAATACTTTGGAAATATATAAATAAAATTGGACAAAATTATTCAATTATTTTAAGGCCAAACTTAAAAACTATTGCTTTATAGGTACCCATATGGAGAGGTCTTCTGGTCTTCTGGTAACTTCAAAAGAGAGCTACCCTAGCAGAATAAAATTCTCACTATGGAGTGGTGTGATGCCTCCCCCAAGTCGAGAGATTCTGTCCATCGAGTGGGTCTGGGAACCACTAGGTAGCTCTCAAATGTAAGGTACCATTTTCAGAATACAGTTCTCTTCAGGGGAGGTGTAAGCCTCTCCTGTTTGAGAGGTTCTGCCCATGGAAAGAGGGTCTGCGTACCTCATGGTATCACTCAATAGAAAGCTACTTTTGGCAAAATAATATTCTCATCGACGATCAGGATTCCGATTGAGATGTTTTGCCCTTCAAGACTTTTTGGTAGCTATCAAAAGAGAGATACCATCTGCAGATACAATTCTCGTCACCGAGAGGCATTTTGCCTCTATTGATAGAGAAGTTCTGCCCATTATGGGACTAAAACTTGAAGATTTCATGTAGAGGGTCTGATCTGACCTCTCATGTTTAGTCAGACCTTTTAATAATTGATGAACTTTAAAGAAGGCATCTTATCTGAGATTATCTTTGGATGCAGTCATTCCAATGCCTATCCAATAGGTGATGACAAAGTAAGGTATGTTTCTCTTAAGATCTTAGAATATATTTTTTAAGTATCGGTATTTGACTATCATTAGAAAATAATACTTTTTATGATTAAAATTTTTTAATTGAATATTCATGGTCTCTTTTCTAACCTTTCAGGAATGGGGAGCTAATAAATAAATTATTGATATAGGTTTACTGGTGTACCTACCTTAAAATCTCCTCCTAAACAATCCTGTGGAAGAGAAAAATTGTAAAATGCATAGGAACAGCAGCACATTCTAAATTGCTTTGGCAAGATAAGTCATTCTGCACCTAATGATCTTGACTTAATAACCATCACCTACTACAAAGCTGAGATGTGGTTAAAAAAGATTAACCAGATACTAAAGGTTAGTTTGGGAAGGTTCGTGCAGGCTCTCCTCTTGAATAATCTAAGGTAACTCTTTTATCATTTAATAGATCCTCATTTCATAATAGGTTTAGCACGATGCATCCTAAATAGTTATTTCCTTGTTTAATTGCTTTGTAATCATCTAATATGATCTGCTGCTATTACTGGAATTTTAATTGGCATTTATAATTATAATAAATATATTATGTGTTTGTCCTATTATTCATATACAGAATATGCACTGCGTGTTCCTCAAATAATACCAGAAGCTCCAGAGTGCTGCAGCTTGGGAGTAAAGTGAAGAATGGTGGAAATGGACCACTACAGTCTACAGTATGGGACAGTTGCGTAAGAGAGACAACAAATTGCGGAGACATTCATTGGAAGCATGTACGAGGTCTCTCGACAGCTCCTGTTTAGGGTGAGGGAAGTATAACAGCAGCCACTGAGTGCCTTAAGGGTGGCTGCAGAGTAAGATATTATTACATATATTGTTTTCAATTCATTGTTTTTAAATGCTCTCAAAGATTTCCAATACAATGCAAGACCTAATTATTTCTTTGATCAAGTTTCAAAGGTGTTATATCATGTCAATTCATGTTTTTAATCGGTAATGATAAGTTAATTGGGTTTCAAGTATGATACAGTGGATTCAGATGGTTTGATGTAGAAAATCAGGAATTTTCGTCATATGCTTTTGCTCCAGTTAGCCTCTGTTGAATTTTTGTGGTTTTCCGTTCATTCTGTTTCATTGTTATGGTTTTCGGTTTGTTCTGTTGAAGCACTGTTAAATCCTCTACTTTCAAAATATCTTTGCTCCGGCTTTTCCTTTCACATTGCTCTATGCTAGATTTGGGGATACATGATCATAATAATCTGGAGAATTCATAATTTTTTATATATATTTCATGCCTTATTTGAGTTAAACTATATATTTAGATATAATATTGCAATTACTGTCAATATGTTCTGTTGTACAGGTTGCAATACGATTTCGTCAATTTGCTTGAGTCAGCCAATGACTTCCATCTTAACTAGCAGATTTTATTATAGTTATAGGAATATTTCCAATTGGAGATCATGTACGAAGTTTGAGGGATGTATTTCTGGAAATCTGATTTATTTCAATGATCATCCTTGTGTTTACTTTACATTTAAGCTGTCTTTTGGTTTGCTTTGTTGGATTTCTTTTTCTTAAATTCAATGAAATAATGGAAGTGTAAAATGGCAATGGGTGGTCTGAAACTGAAATTGTTTAGACTCTTTGAATAGCGGTAGAAGATTTTACACTTTTGTTATTGCAAACATACAATATAATTTAGGGTCAATTCCTTCATACTAATTGGATTTTTACTTTCTCCATATTCATAGTATATAGAAAGTGTTGTTTTCATGAAAAAATTTGACTTCGAGATTTCAACCGAAATACATTTTTTGGGGTCCCTAAAATACATTCTGACCATTTTTGGATCCATGTCTGCATCTGCGTGTGTGTTTGTGTGTAGGTGTATGCTTGTGGGGGCTCTAACGTGAAAACTATTATCCCTATTGGTACCAAACTTCACATATATACTGTGGTGTGCTGACAGAGTTGATATTTTTTTCAAGCAAATCGTTTAACCGGAAGTTGAGCTTTTTTTATTCTTGGAAGCAAATTTCCTTTTTTGTGAAATATCTCAAATGAATGATATTTAGGTGTATACTATTGTTGTAGAAAATGTTATTTTCTATAACTGCTGTATTGAACATATTTTTTATCACTGATTTCTAAGGAATTATTTGTGAAATACTGATAAACCGGAAGTAGCTGATTATGTACTTTGTGGGCACTGTAATATGAAAACTGTGTGTTTTATCAACGTCAAATTTCATATATAGTACTTTGGGTGGTGACGTTAGAGTTGATTAGTTTCTGGTTTAAATTGGTTAGCCGGTAGTGGAGCTCTACTTTTCGAGGCTCCTTTCTGATTTTTGCAAAATATATATACCCTCTTTTGGGGTCCCTAGAATACCTTCTGACCTTTTTTGGAACGATGTCTGCGTCTGTGTGTGTGTGTGTGTGTATGCTTGTGGGGGGTCCAGCATGAAATCTATTAGCCCTATTGGTACCAAACTTCATATATATTGTGGTTTGCTGACAGAGTTGATATTTTTTTCGAGCAAATCGTTTAACTGGAATTTTAGCTTTTTTTATTCTTGGAAGCAAATTTCCTTTTTTGTGAAATATCTAAAAAAAATGATATTTAGGTATATAATATTGTTTTAGAAAATGTTATTTTTTAGAACTGCTGTATTGATCATATTTTTTTATCGCTGATTGCTTAGGAGTTAATCGTGAAATACTGATATACCGGAAGTAGCTTATTATATACTTTGTGGGTTCTTTCGGCAAAAGGCAATTTGAATAGTTTTTTATCTAACATGTCTCGAGAAACATTACTTATGATGTTTGTGATGTAAAAGATATAATGATATAAATTAATGACATCTTCCAAGTATAGTTTGAATTTAGAATTCGAAAATACTGTCGTAGAAAAATATTGACATCTTATACACGAAGAAAGTCATGAGCTGGCCACATCACATTTTTTTTGGGATGCATATTTGCTGCCTCTTAGGAATCCCAAAACAGCATTTTGATGACATGTAGGTGTTTTCCTTGCTCTCATTTTGATTGTAATTAGTGGTGTTTTTGATAAGGGCAGAGTTTCATTGCATTTGAGCCATGGTTTCCTTTTCATGGTTAGGATTTACCCACGTATTGGTCTGGATATTTTAATGTTCCAATATAGATTTTTAAAATTATAAAAAATGTATAGCATATATGCAATAAGAAATTTAAATAAATTCTTTATGATATCAATTTCAGAATATGTTGGTCATATTATAGGTTACCATAAAACACTTCCATATTATTACACAGAACTATTGTTATTTACAATATAAATTTTGTATTCTTACTGAAAATGGGTTGATACATAGGATGTATTGTGTTCTATTTTTCTGACAAACCATTACTTGAGGAAAATTATGAGACCTAATTTTTAAAATTTACATTAGTAATTGATTAATATTATTCTTTTTCAGTTGCGTCATTGCTATTCTTTATTGGCAACATATCCATTTCCAATAGAACTTCCTATGGGAACATAATAAGTTCATAGAAATTCATTGAAATATATTTTTCGTGTATCCAGTCCTTCAGAGCATAGAGTATGCCTAGCTAGTTTGGTTTGAGTAAATTTAATTTTTAACACAAGCTCGGCACTGCTTTGGGCACAAGGTTATCGGTCGATTATTTAGTAGTAGTTTTTCCCCAGGCCATTTTGGGAACTTTGTATGCAAGGGCAAGTGTGGCCTCATCCAACTGTGCATCATCGTCCACTGCCATGGCCTCATTGAGGCACTGGTAGCACAAAGTGGTGTATTAAAAATTAATTTATGATGATTACAAATGAAAGTTAAATGTGTTAATCCATCTCCTATCTATTACATATAGATGTTTCTCCAATTATACCTAATTATACATTCAATGACTCATTCATTCATAGGTGATTAAATTTGTAACCATATTTCATTAATATTAGTAATTGCCTTGTTTAGTTGCCTTGTAAATATTTAACAGGATGGGCTGTTATTACTATAATATCAATGGGCATTTATAATAATATTTAATATAATATGTTTTGTCTTAATATTCATATAGAGAATATGCACTGAATGTTCTTCAAATAATACCAGAAGCTCCAGAGTGCTCTAGCTTGGGAGTAAAGTGGAGAGTGGTGGAAATGGACCACTTCTGTCTTCAATATGGGACAGTTGGTTAAGAGAGACACCAATTTGCGGAGGCATTCGTTGGAAGAATGTACGAGGCCTCTTGACTGCTCCTGTTTAGGGTGAGGGAAGTATAACAGCAGCCACTGAGTGCCTTAAGGGTGGCTGCAGAGTAAGATATTATTACATATATTGTTTTCAATTCATTGTTTTTAAATCCTCTGTAAGATTTCCAATACAATGCAAGACCTAATTATTTCTTTGATCAAGTTTCAATGGTGTTATATCATGTCAATATAGGTTTTTAATCGGTAATGATAAGTTAATTGGGTTTCAAGTATGATACAGTGGATTAAGATGGTGTGATGTGGAAAATCAGGAATTTTTTTCATATGCTATTGCTCCAGTTAGCCGCTGTTGAATTGTTGTGGTTTTCCGTTCGTTCTGTTTACTGTTGTGGTTTTCTGTTTGTTCTGTTGAAGTACTGTTATATCCACTCCTTTCAAAATATCTTTACTCCGGCTTTTCCTTTCACATTGCTCTATGCTAGATTTGGGGATACATGATCGTTATATTCTGAGGAGTTCATAATTTCTTATATATATATCATGCCTTATTTGAGTTATAATATATATTTAGATATAATATTGCAATTACTGTCAATTTGTTCTGTTGTACAGGTTGAAATACGATTTCGTCAATTTGCTTGAGTCAGCCAATGACTTCCATCTTAACTAGCAGATTTTTTTATAGTTATAGGAATATTTCCAATTGGAGATCATGCACGAAGTTTGAGGGATGTATTTCTGGAAATCTGATTTATTTCAATGATCATTCTTGTGTTTACTTTACATTTAAGCTGTCTTTTAGTTTGCTTTGTTGGATTTCTTTTTCTTAATTTCAATGAAATAATGGAAGTGTAAAATGGCAATGTGTGGTCTGTAACCGAAATTGTTTAGACTCTTTGAATAGCGGTTGAAGATTTTACACATTTGTTATTGCAAACATACAATATACAATGTAATTTAGGGTCAATTCCTTCATGCTAATTGGATTTTTACTTTCTCCATATTCATAGTATATAGAAAGTATGGTTTTCATGAGAAAATTTTACTTCGAGATTTCAACCGAAATACATGTTTTGGGGTTCCTAGCATACGTTCTGACCATTTTTGGATCGATGTCTGCGTCTGTGTGTTTGTGTGTGTGTGTGTGTGTATGCTTGTGGGGGCTCTAACGTGAAAACTATTAGCCCTATTGGTACCAAACTTCACATATATACTGTGGTGTGCTGACAGAGTTGATATTTTTTCAAGCAAATCGTTTAACCGGAAGTTGAGCTTTTTTTATTCTTGGAAGCAAATTTCCTTTTTCGTGAAATATCTCAAAAAAATGATATTTAGGTATATACTATTGTTATAGAAAATGTTATTTTCTATAACTGCTGTATTGAACATATTTTTTATCACTGATTGCTAAGGAATTATTTGTGAAATACTGATAAACCGGAAGTAGCTGATTATGTACTTTGTGGGCACTGTAATATGAAAACTGTTTGTTTTATCAACGTCAAATTTCATATATAGTACTTTCGGTGGTGACGTTAGAGTTGATTAGTTTCTGGGTAAATCGGTTAGCCGGAAGTCGAGCTCTACTTTTCGAGGCTCGTTTCTGATTTTTGCAAAATATCTCCATTCATCTGATACTTAGGTATATACAATTATTTATAAAAGTTTTAGAAAATGCAATTTAATATAACTTTTGTGTGAAAGATATTTTTGTATAACTGATTGTTTAAGTGTTGTTATTCATGAAATACTTATCAAAGGGAAGTTGCTGATTATCTCCTTCAGGAAAAATATGAGACCTAAGTTTTAAAATTTTCATCAGTTATTTATTAATATGATTCTTTATCAAGTGCATAATTGCTATTCTTTATTGGCAATGTATCCATTTCCAATAGAACTTCCTATGGAAATATAATAGGTTCATAGAAATTCATTGAAATATAGTCTTTGTGTATCTAGTCCTCCCATGCATAGAGTATGCCTAGCTAGTTTGGTTTGAGTACATTAAATTTTTAACACAAGCTCCACACTGCTTTGGGCACAAGGTTATTGGTCGACGATTTAGTAGTAGTTTTTCCACAGGCCATTTTGGGAACTTTATGTGCAAGGGCAAGTGTGGTCTCATCTGACTGTGCATCATCATCCACTGCCATGGCCTCATTGAGGCACTGGTAGCACAAAGTGGTGTATCAAAAATGACTTTCTGATGATTACAAATTAAAGTTATATCTGTTAATCCATCTCCAATCTATTACATATAGATGTTTCTCTAATTACACCTAATTATACATTTACTGACTCATTCATTCATAGGGGATTAAAAATGTAACCATATTTCATAAGTGTCACTGACTAGAAATTTCTTCAACGTACAGGCCATAACGTTTAACCACCAAGAAAAAGAACGATTTTTAACTTCAGTGTCATGTGTTCGATGCTGACTACTATGGAAAAGCAGTGGATATCGGTCACGAATGATCCGGAAAGGTAAGCAAATTTCTATATAGTCAATGAACGTGTGATAACTAAACTAAACTAGCTTTATGGTAAAACTTAATCCAAAGTTTGACAATTATAATAAATATTTGAGTGCATTTGAAGCTTTATTCGCAGCAGAGATAAAAAAAAAATTGACGGCATTAAAAAGAGATGGTAAACAAAAGAAAACAAGTCCTATGAGCACGCAGATGAAGATCGTAAGTTTGCATTAGTTGAGTTGAACTTAATGTGGGACTAAGCAATGCCGTACCTATGTTCATTGAAACCGAGCAGCTTGGGACAGAAGAATAAGAAATCTTTGGAAGTTGTTTGATAGGCACAGGGAAAACCTACTACTTCTTCAATATATTAACAGGACTTTCGAGGTAATGAATCATCATAGGTTCACAAATTTTAGAGTAAATAGGTTTAAGCTTAGAATACTTTGGAAATATCTAAATAAAATTGGACAAAATTATTCAATTATTTTAAGGCCAAACTTAACAACTATTGCTTTATAGGTACCCATATGGAGAGGTCTTCTGGTAACTTCAAAAGAGAGCTACCCTAGCAGAATAAAATTCTCACTATGGAGTGGTGTGATGCCTCCCCCAAGTCGAGAGATTCTGTCCATCGAGTGGGTCTGGGAACCACTAGGTAGCTCTCAAATGTAAGGTACCATTTTCAGAATACAGTTCTCTTCAGGGGAGGTGTAATGCCTCTCCTGTTTGAGAGGTTCTGCCCATGGAAAGAGGGTCTGCGTACCTCATGGTATCACTCAATAGAAAGCTACCTTTGGCAAAATAATATTCTCATCGACGATCAGGATTCCGATTGAGATGTTTTGCCCTTCAAGACTTTTTGGTAGCTATCAAAAGAGAGATACCATCTGCAGATACAATTCTCGTCACCGAGAGGCATTTTGCCTCTCTTGATAGAGAAGTTCTGCCCATTATGGGACTAAAACTTGAAGATTTCATGTAGAGGGTCTGATCTGACCTCTCATGTTGAGTCAGACGTTTTAATAATCGATGCACTTTGAAGAAGGCATCTTATTTGAGATTATCGTTGGATGCAGTTATTCCAATGCCTTTCCAATTGGTGATGACAAAATCAGGTATGTTTCTCTTAAGATTTTAGAACATATTTTTTAATTATCGGTATCTGACTATCATTAGAAAATAATAATTTCTATGATTAAAATTTTATCATTTAATATTAATGGTCTCTTTTCTAACCTTTCAGGAATGGGAAGCTTATGAATACATTATTGATAAAGGTCTACTGGTTTACCTACCTTAAAATTTCAAGGTAAACCTTCCTGCTGTTAGGTCTGGTGGTATTCTGGTAACTTCAAAAGAGAGCTACCCTAGCAGAATAAAATTCTCACTATGGAGTGGTGTGATGCCTCCCCCAAGTCGAGAGATTCTGTCCATCGAGTGGGTCTGGGAACCACTAGGTAGCTCTTAAATGTAAGAAACCATTTTCAGAATACAGTTCTCTTCAGGGGAGGTGTAATGCCTCTCCTGTTTGAGAGGTTCTGCCCATGGAAAGAGGGTCTGCGTACCTCATGGTATCACTCAATAGAAAGCTACCTTTGGCAAAATAATATTCTCATCGACGATCAGGATTCCGATTGAGATGTTTTGCCCTTCAAGACTTTTTGGTAGCTATCAAAAGAGAGATACCATCTGCAGATACAATTCTCGTCACCGAGAGGCATTTTGCCTCTCTTGATAGAGAAGTTCTGCCCATTATGGGACTAAAACTTGAAGATTTCATGTAGAGGGTCTGATCTGACCTCTCATGTTTAGTCAGACCTTTTAATAATTGATGAACTTTAAAGAAGGCATCTTATCTGAGATTATCTTTGGATGCAGTCATTCCAATGCCTATCCAATAGGTGATGACAAAGTAAGGTATGTTTCTCTTAAGATCTTAGAATATATTTTTTAAGTATCGGTATCTGACTATCATTAGAAAATAATACTTTTTATGATTAAAATTTTTTAATTGAATATTCATGGTCTCTTTTCTAACCTTTCAGGAATGGGGAGGTAATAAATAAATTATTGATATAGGTTTACTGGTGTACCTACCTTAAAATCTCCTCCTAAACAATCCTGTGGAAGAGAAAAATTGTAAAATGCATAGGAACAGCAGCACATTCTAAATTGCTTTGGCAAGATAAGTCATTCTGTACCTAATGATCTTGACTTAATAACCATCACCTACTACAAAGCTGAGATGTGGTTAAAAAAGATTAACCAGATACTACAGGTTAGTTTGGGAAGGTTCGTGCAGGCTCTCCTCTTGAATAATCTAAGGTAACTCTTTTATCATTTAATAGATCCTCATTTCATAATAGGTTTAGCACGATGCATCCAAAATAGTTATTTCCTTGTTTAATTGCTTTGTAATCATCTAATATGATCTGCTGCTATTACTGGAATTTAAATTGGCATTTATAATTATAATAAATATATTATGTGTTTGTCCTATTATTCATATACAGAATATGCACTGCGTGTTCCTCAAATAATACCAGAAGCTCCAGAGTGCTGCAGCTTGGGAGTAAAGTGAAGAATGGTGGAAATGGACCACTACAGTCTACAGTATGGGACAGTTGCGTAAGAGAGACAACAAATTGCGGAGACATTCATTGGAAGCATGTACGAGGTCTCTCGACAGCTCCTGTTTAGGGTGAGGGAAGTATAACAGCAGCCACTGAGTGCCTTAAGGGTGGCTGCAGAGTAAGATATTATTACATATATTGTTTTCAATTCATTGTTTTTAAATGCTCTCAAAGATTTCCAATACAATGCAAGACCTAATTATTTCTTTGATCAAGTTTCAATGGTGTTATATCATGTCAATTCATGTTTTTAATCGGTAATGATAAGTTAATTGGGTTTCAAGTATGATACAGTGGATTCAGATGGTGTGATGTGGAAAATCAGGAATTTTTTTCATATGCTTTTGCTCCAGTTAGCCTCTGTTGAATTTTTGGTGTTTTCTGTTCGTTCTGTTTCATTGTTGTGGTTTTCGGTTTGTTCTGTTGAAGCACTGTTAAATCCTCTACTTTCAAAATATCTTTACTCCGGCTTTTCCTTTCACATTGCTCTATGCTAGATTTGGGGATACATGATCATAATAATCTGGAGAATTATAATTTTTTATATATATTTCATGCCTTATTTGAGTTAAACTATATATTTAGATATAATATTGCAATTACTGTCAATATGTTCTGTTGTACAGGTTGCAATACGATTTCGTCAATTTGCTTGAGTCAGCCAATGACTTCCATCTTAACTAGCAGATTTTATTATAGTTATAGGAATATTTCCAATTGGAGATCATGTACGAAGTTTGAGGGATGTATTTCTGGAAATCTGATTTATTTCAATGATCATCCTTGTGTTTACTTTACATTTAAGCTGTCTTTTGGTTTGCTTTGTTGGATTTCTTTTTCTTAAATTCAATGAAATAATGGAAGTGTAAAATGGCAATGGGTGGTCTGAAACCGAAATTGTTTAGACTCTTTGAATAGCAGTAGAAGATTTTACACTTTTGTTATTGCAAACATACAATATAATTTAGGGTCAATTCCTTCATACTAATTGGATTTTTACTTTCTCCATATTCATAGTATATAGAAAGTGTTGTTTTCATGAAAAAATTTGACTTCGAGATTTCAACCGAAATACATTTTTTGGGGTCCCTAGAATACATTCTGACCATTTTTGGATCGATGTCTGCGTCTGCGTGTGTGTTTGTGTGTAGGTGTATGCTTGTGGGGGCTCTAACGTGAAAACTATTATCCCTATTGGTACCAAACTTCACATATATACCGTGGTGTGCTGACAGAGTTGATATTTTTTTCAAGCAAATCGTTTAACCGGAAGTTGAGCTTTTTTTATTCTTGGAAGCAAATTTCCTTTTTCGTGAAATATCTCAAAAGAATGATATTTAGGTGTATACTATTGTTGTAGAAAATGTTATTTTCTATAACTGCTGTATTGAACATATTTTTTATCACTGATTTCTAAGGAATTATTTATGAAATACTGATAAACCGGAAGTAGCTGATTATGTACTTTGTGGGCACTGTAATATGAAAACTGTTTGTTTTATCAACGTCAAATTTCATATATAGTACTTTGGGTGGTGACGTTAGAGTTGATTAGTTTCTGGTTTAAATTGGTTAGCTGGTAGTCGAGCTCTACTTTTCGAGGCTCCTTTCTGATTTTTGCAAAATATATATACCCTCTTTTGGGGTCCCTAGAATACCTTCTGACCATTTTTGGAACGATGTCTGCGTCTGTGTGTGTGTGTGTGTGTATGCTTGTGGGGGGTCCAGCGTGAAATCTATTAGCCCTATTGGTACCAAACTTCATATATATCGTGGTGTGCTGACAGAGTTGATATTTTTTTCGAGCAAATCGTTTTACTGGAATTTTAGCTTTTTTTATTCTTGGAAGCAAATTTCCTTTTTTGTGAAATATCTCAAAAAAATGATATTTAGGTATATAATATTGTTTTAGAAAATGTTATTTTTTAGAACTGCTGTATTGATAATATTTTTTTATCGCTGATTGCTTAGGAGTTAATCGTGAAATACTGATATACCGGAATTAGCTTATTATATACTATGTGGGTGCTTTCGGCAAAAGGCAATTTAAATAGTTTTTTATCGAACATGTCTCGAGAAACATTACTTATGATGTTTGTGATGTAAAAGATATTATGATATAAATTAATGACTTATCTTCCAAGTTTAGTTTGAATATAGAATTCGAAAATACTGTCGTAGAAAAATATTGACATCTTATACATGAAGAAAGTCATGAGCTGGCCACATCACATTTTTTTTGGGATGCATTGTTGCTGCCTCTTAGGTATCCCAAAACAGCATTTTGATGACATGTAGGTGTTTTCCTTGCTCTCATTTTGATTGTAATTAGTGGTGTTTTTGATAAGGGCAGAGTTTCATCGCATTTGAGCAATGGTTTCCTTTTCATGGTTAGGATTTACCCACGTATTGGTCTGGATATTTTAATGTTCCAACATAGATATTTAAAATTATAAAAAATGTATAGCATATATGCAATAAGAAAATTAAATAAATTCTTTATGATATCAATTTCAGAATATGTTGGTCATATTATAGGTTACCATAAAACACTTCCATATTATTACACAGAACAATTGTTATTTACAATATTAATTTTGTATTCTTACTGAAAATGGGTTGATACATAGGATGTATTGTGTTCTATTTTTCTGACAAACCAGTACTTGAGGAAAATTATGAGACCTAATTTTTAAAATTTACATTAGTAATTGATTAATATTATTCTTTTTCAGTTGCGTCATTGCTATTCTTTATTGGAAACATATCCATTTCCAATAGAACTTCCTATGGGAATATAATAAGTTCATAGAAATTCATTGAAATATATTTTTTGTGTATCCAGTCCTTCAGAGCATAGAGTATGCCTAGCTAGTTTGGTTTGAGTAAATTAAATTTTTAACACAAGCTCGGCACTGCTTTGGGCACAAGGTTATCGGTCGATTATTTAGTAGTAGTTTTTCCCCAGGCCATTTTGGGAACTTTGTGTGCAAGGGCAAGTGTGGTCTCATCCAACTGTGCATCATCGTCCACTGCCATGGCCTCATTGAGGCACTGGTAGCACAAAGTGGTGTATTAAAAATTAATTTATGATGATTACAAATGAAAGTTATATGTGTTAATCCATCTCCTATCTATTACATATAGATGTTTCTCCAATTATACCTAATTATTCATTCAATCACTCATTCATTCATAGGTGATTAAAATTGTAACCATATTTCATTAATATTAGTAATTGCCTTGTTTAGTTGCCTTGTAAATATTTAACAGGATGGGCTGTTATTACTATATAATATCAATGGGCATTTATAATAATATTTAATATAATATGTTTTGTCTTAATATTCATATAGAGAATATGCACTGAATGTTCTTCAAATAATACCAGAAGCTCCAGAGTGCTCTAGCTTGGGAGTAAAGTGGAGAGTGGTGGAAATGGACCACTACTGTCTTCAATATGGGACAGTTGGTTAAGAGAGACACCAAGTTGCGGAGGCATTCGTTGGAAGAATGTAAGAGGCCTCTTGACCGCTCCTGTGGTGGGCGAGGGAAGTATAATGGGTGCTTTAAGGGTGGCTGCAGAATAAGATATTATTACATGTATTGTTTTCAATTCATTGTTTTTAAATCCTCTGTAAGTTTTCCAATACAATGCAAGACCTACTTATTTCTTTGATTTAGTTTCAATGGTATTTATATCAGTAATGATAAGTTAATTGGGTTTTGAGGATGATACAGTGGACTTAGGATGTGTGATGGGGAAAACCAGGCATTTTTTCATATGCTCTTGCTCCAGTTTTCCTTTCTTGAATTGTTGTGGTTTTCCATTAGTTCTGTTTAAGTACTGTTAAATCCTCTCCTTTCAAAATATCTTTGCTCCGGCTTTTCCTTTCACATTGCTCTATGCTAGATTTGGGGATACATGATCATAATATTTTTGGGAGTTCATAATTTTTTATATATATTTCATGCCTTATTTGAGTTATAATATATGTTTAGGTATAATATTGCAATATAAATTTTTTTAAGTGCTTCCATTCCTTCCAGGTCATTCTATTTATTCACAACCTCAACATTTTTGTGTTTGACACTAGGCTTCTCTTTTTTTTTTAAAGTATGTTTATCGAGATTTTCAAATTTTTTATGATTGATTTAAGGTTGAAATTTTGACCATGCTTATGAACAGAAGTAATGTATCTTTCATGAATGCAGCTAATCATTTTCCTTATGATCATTGGTTCGATTCACGGTTTTGAATCCATCATTCAATTAAATGCAAATATAGAGTTCCATTTTAAGAGATTCGCGATAATTGACTTGGGATTTTAGAAATTGTCAGATTATCCCAAAGCAAATTTTTCCTTGTCATTTTTTCATAAAAAAGTCCTTGGTTCGACACCAGGTCTGTTGAATACAGAATCGAATTATATATGGAATAATTTAGTTGCCTATGCCTGGCTGGGTAAAAATTTCTCCCATTTAAGAAAAATTGCCGCAATTTTTAATAATTTTTTCAATCTCTTTTCCGATTAAATGCAAACGTAAAATAGTGCATATAAATAGAGATCATAAATACATTTCATGTAAGAATTAAACGGTTTCTCTCATGATTCTTGGTTCAAAGACAGAGTGCCATTAGCATTTCTCTGTTTTGAAAATGTGGATAAAAGATTCTTCTTGAAGGATAACCCAGGTATGATATCCTCTTAAAACATTGTATTAAATTAGTTTTATTCCTACATTGTAGTTGTATGTTTTCCCATTATCGGAAAAATCTGGGGTTCAAGACCAGGTAGCTCTACCATTTGAAATATTTTGTGGGGAATTTCAATTTTTTGTATTCCTTAAACAAAAGTTGAAAATTCTCTGACCAGGAATGTGAGGAGATGTAATAAATATTTCTTAAAAATAGTTTATCACCCAATGAAAATTGTGCTCTAGCTGGGGCACCATTTGTATTCAACCATATATTTGTAAGAAGGAATACAATATTAGGTTTGAGGGAGTACTTGATTTGATACCATCTTTTCATTTGCATTATCAATATGCTTTTATATAACTTTTGCTCATATATACTATGATTATATTGTTAATAGATTATTAATTATTATTAGTTATTATTTTTCTAGAATACAGTAAACCCTCACTAACACGAATCTCAAGGCACCGGGCAAAGAGTTTGCGTTAAGAAACATTTGTACTAACCGTAGTGCAGTAAAATTGTGCAAATATACTTAATGATATACTGATTTCTATTATGTTGTTTATTTATAAGTAACCATTACAACATTTTCTATTAACAGAGATGGGGAGTAACTGAGTAAAAGTAACTCAGTTACCGGTAACGATTACATTTCAGGTATTTTTTACTTGTAATCGTTACATTAAAAAAAATTTTACTATTACTTGTAATCTACTCATTGCTTTCTGAAAGTAATCGTTACTTTCCCACCACTACTACCAAAAACGTTGTGTGAACACATATTTCTACGCGCATAACTATGCCAAATTAGAATAGTGAGTGCTGTAGACTATGATGTTTACACCGGAAAATCTAATGAGGATCTCAAAATCCTCGAGATCCTAGCACATTTAGACAATTTCGACCACTTCGACGATTTTGTTCACTTCGACGAGGAGCTTTGTCCGGTGCTAATCGGTGCGTCCAGATTTCTGAAATGGCTGAATCCGAGGAAAAGTTTCCTTTCGGGTATTTAGAGCCATATTTTTATTTAACTGAAGGCTCGGGCACTGAGAATATGGCGTTAAGATGCAAACTTTGCGTAACCTACCCCAGCTTTCGATGAGGTCGAGGCTTATTTTGGGAATGTGGGAACTGATCTGTCAATATTATTGTCATATCCAATAATGAAAGATATGTTCGTAAAACTCAACTGTGGGATACCATCCAGTGCCCATGTTGAACATTTGTTTTCCATTAGCAAGGAGGTTCTTGCACCAAGGAGGGCTAATTTAGGAGATGAGGCATTTGAAATGCAATTATTTCGTAAAATAAACGAAAAAATAGAATGAAAAACCAAATAAAATGTTAGTTACAAAATGGCTTCATGATAAAATTCTTTTACTACACCTTTTACCTGAAGATGTAGCTTGGCTACGAAACCTGGTTGTGTTTATAACTATATTTGTGGTGTAGTAAAAGAATTTTATCATGAAGCCGTTTTGTATTTATGAATGCCACAAAGTGAAACCTGAGTCGGTTTCATTTAAAATGTTAGTTACTTAATTTTGTATTATTATTTCTCCATATTTCCTAAAGTAATCACCCCATGAAAAGTTAGTACTAAATTTCTGGTGTCCATCATGTGACTTTAATCATAGTATGCAAACGTCATCTTTAGATGGTTATTTACTTTTTTGATACCCCTTTGTCTTATTTTTTTCGGGTTTTCTCCTGATTGCATGTTGTCTTCGCCAGAGTTAATAAATTTGAAGGAGTGTATTATTGGTTATGATTTATGGGTTAGAGGATACTTTCTTTTGTATGTTTGCAGCGTTTGAGCATTTAGTGTAATTTTGGTCATAATCTTGAATGTCTGTATTAGACAGGTTAATTGTAATTAATCTTAAAAGGCTAAGTTAATCCAAATATAATACATCACTACACATTATCGATTTGTATTCTAACTATATATGGTTCAAACTACAATTGTAAGCTAAATTCGGTGAAAAATGTGGACAATTAAATCCTAAGTCTCCATTAAGTTATCCACTGTAACTATACTACTGCCTCAGGAAATAATAGGCAAAACTGCATTGTTAATCATTATTAAATGGTTTGCGTTGAATTTGTATTTTAAAGAAACTCATCAATAGATCCTCCTGCATAAATCTCATTGGTGGTTTTCAGGTTTTACAAAAAGTAACTGTAACTATACTTGTAACTGTAACTAGTTACTTTTTAAAATTGTAACTTTTACTTGTAACTGATTACAAATTTTAAAAAGTAACTATAACTGAGCCCAGTTATTTTTCTTCGGTACTCTACCCATCTCTGTCTATTAAGTCCTTCTTTACGTCTTTGATTGGTAAAAATATTCCATCATTAATTTTAAGTGATAGACTGACAATAAATTGGTTAAATATTTTTATTTTACATCACAGTCAGGTATTACATAAAAAAATAACCAGTCTTCAAAAGCTGAAATTTTTGTTATTAATTTGCTATAGAAGTTAGTTTTAGCATTTTTTAGGCTTAAAAAATCATGCAAATACTTTTGCTTAAGAGCAGGGAACATATGTGCTTTGGGATGTGGACTTGAGCTTTTAAAGTATCTGTTGAGATAAATATATTGGCATTTGGCTGAATCACCTTATTCCATGAGTAAATAAACTCAAGTGCAAATGCGTCATAAGAATGTATATTAACAGTTGTAGCATTTATGTTTGCATTAGTATTCCTGAATATGTTTAAAAATCAACAAAATATACCTCAAAGTTTATACTTTTATTCCTCTTTTTGATGGTGTAACTTTTTAAGTCCTTCAGTAGCATGTTAAATAATGTATCTATGTTATAATTGATGCTACATAAACATGCTACAGATGTCACAATTAGGCCATTTTGAATTTTTACTGATCATTTTCCAACAATTCTTTACATCACATCTATATTTGTTGGTGTTCTTGAGTTTTTAGCAATAAAATTACAACTTAATATTTATGTCCAAACAAGATGATTATAGCAAGAAGCCATCAATGCTTGTTTCTACTTTTTAATCGTGAATTTCAGGAAAAATTGCGACATTGTAGATGAGTGGACTTTTAGAGGTGACTAAGATGTATTCCTCAAAGCGAAGCAGTACCTTTGGATTTTCTATATATATTATTACTTTATTACTCTAATAATATAAATTGACCGGAAAATTGCCTACAATCTTGAGTTTTATCATCTTATATATTTTTTAAAAGTGATGCAAATTGTATTCTCATAATCGGAAGGTAGATCTGTTAATGGACGACAGTAACACTGAACAGATTACCATTGACATTTTATTCTTAATTATAAAAATTTTAATATTTTCTGAATATTTACTTCATAGATTATAAATAAATATATACTATATATTTATATAAATTAGACTGTGGGTGTGTTTCTCTATATCTTCTCTAAAAACTCGTGAGTTGCAAACCTTTGAGATTTTCTACATTATTAAAATTCACGCAGAGTATAGGCTACTTTTTATTTACTTAGGTAAAGTCCACAGTCCAAACCCAGAAGGGTCAAAACATTTTCATAAGTTATAGACGTAAAATTCATTTCTTTCGTTGCAGGGTCCATTTCTTTTTCAAAATATAAATTTTGAAATAACAGTCTTCAAAAGTCGATTTAAGCACCAAAAGAAGGAAAATAGAATAATGATTCTTATATTGGTCGTTGAATATCGTGCTTGATTAGAAATTGCGAATATTTTGATAAAATATGTGAATATTTTATCGATATTTTTAATTCGTAAACAACCCATCCCCCTGACGATCAAGGTATTTGTTTTTTTCTAGCTAATGCATTTATTGGTAAGAACACATTGAGAAGTTATGAGTACTTCAAATTAATGTCAGCAATAATTGATAGATTATAGGAAGAGGGAGAAATTAAATGACGTGTTAGTAGCTGGAGCTATGAATGATATGCTGTTAAATGGTGAGTTGTCAAGTTGTAGCAAATCTCCAACACCATATTCCTTGATCGGAGAGGTAAAGCAAGTTTATGTTTTGTTATATGCCGAATGCAACAAGTAATTCATAGTATTTTTACATTCTCCCTATACGTAGTATAGAGAATTTGACCTCCAGACAAAAAATTCGACCTCCAGATTTCAACCGAAGTAGATGTTTTGGGGCCCATATTGTTTGTTTTTGCTATTTTCCCGAACATGTCTGTCTGTGTGTCTATCTGAGGTAAAAAAAATTGTAGGCGCTCTATCTTAAAAGGTAATTATGCGATCATTTCCAATATTCATATTTAGTATTTTCCTAGCATTACCAATAGTGATTAGTTTTTGATGAATACCGCTTAACCGGAAGTTGTGGTTTGGCTGGAACCAAATTTTGTTTCATCAATATCTCTGTCAGAATGCAGTGTAGGTATATACAATTATGCACAAACGTTATAGATAATGAACTTTACTACAACCTTTGTTTGAAACATTTTTTCGCAACATTGATGATTTAGGTGTTAATCTTGAATAATGGTTAACCAGAAGTTGTTGTTTATCCAGAAATGGAAGTTTTTCATACATATCTCTGTCACTATGCAATGTAGGTATATACAATTATCCACAAAAGTTATAGATAATATACTTCACTACAATTTT
The DNA here is from genome assembly GCA_947579665.1 of Sympetrum striolatum. Taxonomy (NCBI): domain Eukaryota; kingdom Metazoa; phylum Arthropoda; class Insecta; order Odonata; family Libellulidae; genus Sympetrum; species Sympetrum striolatum. Next base: position 127,919,605 of record OX388342.1, read on the forward strand.
TTTTAAATATTTTTCTCTAACACTCATTGTTTTTGAGTCATTTATATATTACCGGCATAGGCTTCTGTTTTCAATAAATATAGAGAATGTCATGTGTTGGCCACATCAGATTTTTTTGAGTGCTTCCACTTCATATACATTTGATGTTTTTCAGTTATTGGTGTTTAATCTCTGCATCTGTTTAGGCACTGTGACTGCATTTGTGTTATTTGATCGAGCTCCATGTTATGCATTTTAGCATTGGGGCACAAGTCAGACCCGTAATACACTTACTTTCCGCAAAGAATATTCATTGGTTGTTTTAGAGTGATATCTATTATATATAGATGCTTCTCCAGATTCATTCATGTATATACCCAGATAAGATACTAATTCACAGGATAAAATACTAGCGTCATTGACTCGAAATTTTTACCAAGTATTGGCTATAACATGCAACCGCCAGAAAAATTGCAATATTGAACCTCAGTGTCATGGGTTTGATTCCGGAGGGACCCAAGATCACGATTTTTTCCATTTAAATGCATTGCTTTGATTTTGTGGAATTTAAAAGAAAATACTTCCCGGATAGGTATAGAATCAAAACTCAAGGAGCCTATATATATGGTCATTATCTATTGAAAACATAAATGACTTTTACGGAAAATATCCTGGGTTTGATGCTAGGATGATGCAAAAATCGGCCGTTTAAAATACATTGAGGTAGATTTTCATTATTGTTTTTCATGCACTTATCGATATCATAGGAAGTTAGTGCTTGGCTAAAAGATGTGTATTAAAAATTAGTTTAAGAAAAAAATTTAAATCAGACCCTACTGCTCCTGGGTTCGATGCCGGGGTACATTAAACTATCTCTCATAAGGAATATTAGGGAAAAGTAGGATGTCGTTTGAGGCAGTTGAAGCCAATATTTCTGCCTGAATTGTTACACATGGTTAGAGGTGGTGATCTTCTGTTGTACTGCATAGGAAAAATTACCAGAAAGACCCGGGTTCGATGCCAGGTGGTAAATGTATCTGCCATATAAAACACATTTGGATGGTGTTTAATTATTTCTTTCATGCACTTATCGAAATAATAGGGAGTTCTTGCTTCGATGGAAGAAGTATATTAAGACTCTGTTTGAAAAAAATTAGATAAGACCATGTTGTTTCTGGGTTCGATGCCAGAGCACTTTAAAATTTCTCTCATAAGGAATATATGGGAAAAGTAGGACATCGTTTGAGGCAGTTGAAGCAACCATTTCTGCCTGAATTTTCATACATAGTAAGAGATGGTGATCTTCTGTTGTGCTGCATAGGAAGTATCTCCAAAAAGACCCGGGTTCGTTGCCAGACGATTAAAGTGCAGCAAATGTTAAGAATATTTTCAATCCTTTTTTTTTCTTTTGAGGACAGTCCCGATATGATGCCGACATGAAATTAATGTTGTCGATCTGCTTGCAGTATGCAAGCTACATTTTACTTGTAAAATATATTTCTTTTGTGCTTGTTCATTGATTCTGATATCCATTTGTGCCTTTCCTAAACTATCTCCTTAAACATGATGCTTCTTATCCTAATGCTATCTTTGACTAAATTTTTATTATCCTCAAACAAATGTTGTCTTCATCAAATAAATTTTTCATTCAAAGGATATGAGTTCTAATATACAGGTGATTTTACATATTTTATTATAAATTCATTTTGCTTGTTTATTGGTTTAGAAATAATTATAGCCTAGCATTTTCTATGTAGCCTTAATTATGAGGTATGTGTTACTATCAGCTCTATAACAATTGTATTTATCAATTTACATATTTCCCTTCAGAATCAATGAGCACTTGAACTAGTCTTGTATATGAATATATATGTAAAATATAGAATAGTGTGTGTGTGTATGTTTACTAAATACTCGAGAACCAAGAGTCACACAACTTAGAAATATTCTACATTATTAAAAGTCAACCCCGTGCAGTGCTACTCTTAGGCTACTTACAGGCTACTCTTTATTTCCCTGAAGTCCATGTTTTGTACCCAGATGGGTGAAAACGTTTTCTTAAGAAATAAATGTCAAGGTCATTTTTTTGTTGCAAAGTTAATTTGTTTTTCAAAATTAAATTAGAAATAATTGTTGTAGGAAGTCAAATTAAGCACCATAACAAAAAGAATAGAATCAGGATTCTTTTTGTGATCCTGGAATATCATTTGATATTTAAGCTTGCCCACATTTTGATAAAGTGCGTGAATATTTTATCGAAATTTTGAGTTTGTAAACAACCCATCCCTCTGACAATAAAGGCCAATATTGAGTCCCCAGCTCATGTATTTATCGGTAAGAACACACTGAGAAAATATGCCCAACTCAAATTAATGTTAGGAATAAGTGATAGATTATATGAAGAGGGAGAAATTTAAGGAGATATTAGTAACTGCAGCTATGAATGATATACTGTGAAGAATCAAGCATAAAAATGTATAAATACAAGTATTTTAGAAAGTTTTTCTAATTTTATGGAAGCATCTGTATCAACCAAGTTTTATTCATATCAACGTTATTGCTTACTGGATGCCGGGATAAATGGGTTTATAGCTGTTTGTTAGATAAATTGCTTCCTCTTGATCAATACAACAGTGAATGGGTGTAAAAATCCTAAAAAAGGTAAAGTAAGTTTATGTTTATTTATTTGAAGAGTGCAATAAGTAATAAAAATATATTCTAATATTTAGGCGAATTTGTAGACTTAATTACTACTCCATTTCTATGCTTATTGGTTTGGAAATAATCATAGCCTGGTATTTACTATCTGCCTAAACTTATGAGGCATTGATATGATCAAGGTTGTTACATTGTTATTTATCAACTGCAATTCCCCCGTTGAGAGTTAATGGACATTTCTACTAGTATATATATAAGCGATCAGAACTCTAACCATGTTCCACAAGTGTCATTGACTTGAACTTTTTGCTACATACTGGCCATATTCTGTAATGGGCGGAGAAAGTGTTGCTTTGAACCTCAGAGCCATGGGTTTGATGCCAGAAGGTCCCAAAGTCCCGATTTTCTCCTTAAAGATCCATTGCGGTGATTTTGAAAATATTTTGAGGAACTTCTCGGCAAAGTAGAGAAAAGAAATTCAAGAGATTTCTGGAAATTGTGCATATCTGATAAAACAAAAAAATATCTTCTACAATTATCCTTGGTTCGACTCTATATTGGCGCAAATATTCTCCCATTTAAAATGCATTGTGTCAATTTTTAAGATTATAAAAAACCATTCCCCGATAACATAGAAGCATGAAACTCGGCATTTAATTATAGATCATGAACTCATTTTACATATACTGTTCATCATTTCTCTAATGGTCCTTGGTTCAATCCCTGAGAGCCATTTACATTTCTTTCCGCATTTCAAATGGGGATAACGATGTGTTATTTTAGGACCTTCCTGGTAAGATATCTACCTCAATATTTCAATTATATAAGTTATATATCTACCATGGAATTATATGTATTCCCTCCTTCCTTTGTTCCTTCGATAGGGAATTCAAAATCTTAGATTTCCCAAAAAAATTATATATATATATATATATATCAATAAAAACGTCACCAAACAAATAGGTGTAAGTTTGCCACCATGTTGGTGACAATTTCAACTTTTAAAAATAAATTGCTGCAATTTTTAAGAATATTTCGAATTACTAATTTTTTGAGGGACCTTCTCGATATATTATAGACTAGGTTATAGTTTGTATAATTAATATGCTTACAAAATGCAAGCAACCTTTACTCTTATATACATTCATAGGGGATCATAATTCTAACCATGTTCCACAAGTGTCATTGCTCTACTAACACCCCACGACTCTGTGGAGCTACACTGAGTAATTTTCATCCAGCCCTTTTCACAACAACTAGCACTAATTCTTCACAGATGTTCTACTTACTTAATTGGATACCTTAGAACAAAAGTAAAATTATATCTTGACTTTTGAAAACTGTATTGTGGTTAATATACTCTACTGCTATAATTTGTTTTTGTTTCCGACTCATGTAATACTCATGCACATATATTTGTTATATAGCTTAGATTTTTACTTTGCTCTTATGCTAACCTTTATATTGATGGATGACACTAAGTATGTTCAAGTATCCATTGTGTCTCAGTCTAGGAGAGGTTTCATTATCACTGAATGTACTCTTGACAGTGGTGCTGATTCTTGGGTCAATAGAGATGCCTCATGCTCATCTGCTGTCACAGAATAATTTAAGTACTAAGTCTATGGCATTCAAATCTATAAATAGGTATTATCAAATAGTTTTAAAACTTACATACCCCTTGTATTGAAACAGCTTAGTTGATATTTTGTTAATTGTATGACCAATTATTAATGACTACATGGGCCCTCTTCTGTAATTTCTGGTTTGGGAGCAGTTGGTTCCATTTTTCACCGAACCGACTTTTTTTGGGACACTATCTATTTATTAAATTCTTATGGGATGAACTCACTTACATTAATAGAAATACTGAAGAGGAAACTATGTAATCATATATGTATATCAATAATAAAATCATATATAGATAATATTAAGGTCAGGAGGAAAAGAAAAAAATCTATAAAAGTACAGCTAACAGCAAAAAAAAGTTACCACCCCTGACCCACCAAGAAATTCTAAGTCCAAATTTCGGGCAGGCGAGCCTTTCTCTCGAAAAGGGAGGGAGAGAAAAGAAAGATGGAGAACATGGTACGTTACGCTAGCTCGGCTCTCGCGTTTGGATGGAGAATTTTCGTTATTTATATAAAAATCATTTACTACTATCCATTATCTGCCGCAACATTTGATGTGTTAACGCGTACTACTGAATTTGACGACGATTAACTGGAAGATAACTAAAGAAATGAATCGAATTGAATGCAGCATTCAAAGTCACTCTCACTTTAATTTTCGATAACAGATTATTAAATCATTTCCAAAACAATACAAATGAATTTAACTGAATACAAAATTTGGTATCAAATTAACTCACATTTCGTTTTTCGAAAATCGATCGTTTAAATCACTTCCAACGATTGATTATGCTCATCAATGTGAACGAAACCAGCAACTATTCTCTTCTTCTCAATTTCAAATAGGCCAAAAAGCAGGATCTTGGTTTCAACAATGGCATTTTTAGTCAGGGGGACCGGCTGTTTATACTCACATAACTTTTTGTGTATTCCGTAAAAAATCTCGAAAATTCAATTCGGAAACAACAATAAACGACCAAAATAAGGTTTTCTATTCATTTACTCTGCTATTGGTTCTTGTCTCAATCTCGTATGACTATTATTTTTAATTTAATTTTGCAAAAGAAATGAAGCATGCAGCGACAAAAATGAACTTTACGTGCATTTCTTACGGAAATGCTTTGACTCGTCTGGGATCGAAGCAAGGACGAAGTGTCACCATTTTTTACAATATAAACACTTTCGTATATATATATTTGAATGCAATGTTCTATAAAAATTTCAAGTCAATCGACCAAGTGATTTTTGAGTTTTGCGGGCACAAACATATGCAGGCTGAATTTTTATACATAAGATATGTGCATAATTCGGTGGATTATTATCATTTAATTTGATTACTTTTACAACCCTTTCGTTTAACTTTCCCAATTGAAAAGCGTTCTATCATGAAGAGAAATAACTAAGGAATAAACACAAGGAAATAAAAGTTCCACATCCTCCACACAAAAAGTCGTGTAACTTTAAAAGTTCCACATCTTCCACGCAAAAAGTCGTGTAACTTTGACAAAGTTATTTATTTCCTTGTGCTTAGTTACCTATGGAGTTCATCAAAGTTAAAGCTCATTTGATTGATTTAAATTAGGAATAATCTTTTCTAGATTACCATTTACCCTTACTCTCGTGACTCCTATAGATTATATAATCCAAGAATTATAAAATTAAATTATCCTTATAACAACACTGTAGCAAATTCTCACAATTAGCTTTGACGTTTACTAGCACCATCTTCAACATTTACATAAATACGCGATCCTCCATATGGCGTGTGCCCTTAAAAAGAAGAAAGAATGAGAGGGAACAAAAGTGTGTGTGCAGGTGAAAGGGTAGAATTCTTGGAAAACTGTTAAACAGGACAAAACGAAATAGGTGGGGGAAAAGGACAAGATAAACCTTTTGTTACCGAAGGGGAATGGAAAGGAAAAACTTTCTCGTTGGGAGAAGAGGACGGGTTGCAATTTGCTCGATTCATTTTCATTTTATATAAAATAATGTGTCCGCTAGCCTTCTCTGATATATGTATAATTTTTAGCTCACAATTAGAAGAATGACTTGAATAATCAAATCTCTCATAAAGTGGGACTGCAGAGCATCAGATTTGATATTTTGTATGTTCTGCAGCCTATAACTTACGAGATCTCACTGTTTATCTGATGTGGATTGAATGAAAATAATCATAAATCGCTTGATGAAACTACCGTCCTAAAAATTGGATACATGGATTCCTTATCGTTTCAGAGTAATGGCTTACAGTAAATACTGTAGTAAAAGGCCAGCGGTAGGCGTCCTTCTGGTAAAATTCCCGAAATTTTGTTTCTCAAAAGTTACTTCTCTCACTTTTTTAGCTATTTACTGATCCACCAATCGACTCCGAAGAGTATTACAATTTGTTTATTTCGAAGTTCTCAGTATTTTAAGAAGACCATCTTTTATTTTATTAGTTACGAAAAATGTTAAGACCGCTATCCGTGGAATTGTGACTTCTGCATGACAATGTTAATCGACGTCTAACCAAATTTAAAACTTAGCTAGAGTATGACTTATTAGTACTCGACGCAGGATGGGCAAGTTATTGCGTGTGTGTTACATTAATGACTATTATAATTGTGTTTAAATACGTATTTAAATCACATCTTTATTTTGTATTTTTTAAACCAGATGAGATCCACTAGCAAATTTTATCAGTGAATCAAGATGAGTTTAACGTGTTGGCTATCATCAACACTGAGAGAAAAAATGTATTCACTTTCTCTTGGTGGTTTTTTTATATTAATTTTTAAGGTTCTTAAAATCTACGACACTAATAACTGTATCTAACATTTAATGGGATGAAAGGATTGAAAACACTATACATTCAATGATAGTAATGAAAAAGAACCAAAGGAACGCTAGTTTACGCAAATAGCTCTTTCTTAAATTTTCCCGTTTTGTTGTTGATTGATTTCTAAGGGTATCTTGAAGGTTTATGAAAATCATTGGTTAGAAGAAAAAGCCTGAAAAGATGAATGTAAATATTGAGAACGTAATTTTGGAATTAGAATGCTCCGAAGCTTAAATTTATTCGGGAGTGATCTTTCTACGGTTAATATATGCTTAATTCTACTCCTGAAAGCATAGACGGTCCGAGACATGGGCAGTCTGGGAGACCCTCGACAGCATTTGTGGGCTCTTCTCAGATCCCTTGAAGATTCTCAATGATAAAATTATACTCGTATAGCTTAGGTAATTTTGACGATTACACCTGATATTTAGGTAAACTTTTTTTATCCATTAAGGGGAACTAGTTCTAAACGTCTGCCTGCCCAGAATGTCAATAATCTTCAGATTACCCCCTCCCAAGGATTGGAATCAATTTCCTTCGCAATGGATGCAGCTTTCTTTGGTCCTAGTTCTCTGAGTAATTTTCTTTAATTCCAATTGATTGACGAAGCCGTTACTTGGTGAAACTGCGTTATGTAAGAAATTGTTTTCCTTAGTTATTTCCACCATTCCTTATAGTCGTTGAGCTATGGCTATATTTTTACGGAAATTACATTTAGGAAAACTGCTAAATCAGGCGTAATCCATCTGAGTTGCCCTTACATCGGTAAATGCTGTTTAATAATTAAAATTTAGCCTTCGTATTTTACCCTTCCTTTTTCTAATGAGAGGCCAGTTTAGTCCATTAGCGATTACTGAATAAAGCACTAGAAATACTGACATCTCGTACTTATTATCTATGATTACTCTTAAATAAGATGGGTAAAGCTTCCTTTCTTGGGAAATATGTCAGGAGAATCTATTACTGCTGAATCTTAATGCTGGTTTCCAAGCCTCACCTATTCATCCTCAAAACTTCTTGGTTTAAAGATAAGGAAGACATTTACGATATCTTGAAGGTGCAGAAATTTAAATGTGTGAATAGCTCGACATTTGTGTGGGATCAACTGGCATAATCTCTAACTGTATGCATGAATGTATGCACATTGTATGCATATTCTTATATACTGACATGATTATATCCTACCCTATGCCAATAATTTTTGAAGCAAAATAAATTTACATTGATAATAGATAATTTCGACTATGATAGGTCTATTGTTAATGGTTTATGAATTTTGGATGCAAATGAACGTTTTAGAAGTAAGTTCACATAAAATCTAATTCAGTATGTTAGGAAAATTAAACTTGCAAACTGCCACAAATATCGGAACTTTTTCGAATCGTTGATCTAATTTACATTCCCTCTGGCTAAACCATTGACAATATATTTTTCCGGTCACCCTCTAACCTGCATTATTTTGTCTTAAAATGGCTTGAATCGTTTTCTCAATCTTATAAATAGCCAACATCCCAGGATCTCTGCACATCACTTCTAAGCCTGTTTACCATATTATCTTCATATTTTTTAGATGTATGCCTTAGAGTTGAAGAGAATAAACATTCTTTTCTTAGTAAGCATAAAATATTCCGTATTCCCATTGTTTATTTTCCTATCATCGTCTCCATGAAGTAACCCATTCATATTCCTTCTTCGACGAACTTTTCTTTATATCACCATCCATGACGAAGAATGGCATTTTCAGGCAATTCTCTCTCTCTCATACAAAACCCTTAAACGATGCCTCGAAAATTAGAGGCTCTGAAGATGAAAGTAACCTGTGACCGCTCCATTGAAGACCCTTTCTCTTTCCTCTCTCACCCCCATAGAGAAGCTCCCTTTGTTTTCTTGAGAAGGAAGGTATGCATGCTACCGATTAACCGTTATGTAGACAAAAACATTAAAAGCAGACGTAGCACCAAAAGGTGGGCTTGCCACAGAGATCCTTAGCAATAGATTTAAATGTATTTATCATGCATGAGCGTTTACGTGCGAATATTTAGAGTGGAGTTGTAACAGCCTAAAGTTGTTGTCTCATACCTATTTTCTATGTTGAAACTCTCAATCATTTTAGCATTTTAAAATTTTTGACGGAGGTTTAAATAAAGGAATTCAATATTTAAAAGTATATTATTCAATTCTTTTTGCGCTTTACTCGACTCTGCGCGATTAATCCTTCTGATTTCATTACCAAAAAGAAATTCTCGCGCGTAAAATATAAAGCTGTTTGTTAAGAGACTACAGATTAGATAGCAGTAAGTCCAAAATGATTGGAGCCCTCCGCTGGGTATATTTTAAGAATATAACTATGTAAAGACAATAATTATTAGAGATATTCCTTAGCTGTGATTTACATGACGAAATACGCGACGACAAGATCCCTATTCTCAACGATCGTTATTTTCACAGCCAGATGGTGAAAATATTACCGCGAGATAATAGCGAGGACAGATGGTTTATATTGTTATCATCTTACATATAGTATAAGGTGCGTAAATATGTAAATTATTTAGATAGTTGAGTGTTTCATATTCTCTGCAATAAGCCTTATGGAGGCTCGCGGATAGTAAATTTAAATGTATTTCTTACTTAACTATTTTTCACAAATCTGAACACCATTATTATATTTATAATATACGTTTTTTCTTATTTTTCCTAATTCCGTTGACCTGATTTACAGTAGTTCATATTCTCTTAATTATCGTATCATAATTAAGCATAACCTTTGCGAAAACGATCATCCTGCGGGCATGTGGAGCATTACGGGAAATAACCAATTTCATTATAAATCTGCGTTGATGGAAAATGTTATGTATTATATATGTTAGGACGAACTATGAGCAGCCAAAGTAATTCTTGTCCAATATTTTAAGAAGAAGAGCGAATAACGCTTGAGATTCGAGCCGATTTAACGAAATACGAATTTAATTATTTCATAATACAATACTGCTTCTACCGCAGCAAAAGTAATGACTTTTAGCGAGTATTTATAAAATATATATCATCACAAAAGCCTTCAAAACGTGCCAGGCATAAAGAGGAAGACGAAAAGCGCGCTCAAAACAGAGAATCTGAAAGACTCGTCCTTCTCGAGTTATGCTGGTTGCGTCTCAGGTGGTAACTTTTTTATGCTGTTAGCTGTACAATTATCTATAAAAGAAAATAGTCAGGAAAATCTATAAAAATATAATAGAAAGAACACACATAAATATATCTATTATATATAGATGCTTCTCCGGATTCATTCATATATATATACGAGTAAAATGTAGCTTGCATACTGCAAGCAGATCGACAACACTAATTTCATATCGGCATCATATTAGGTCCTCAAAAGAAAAAAAGGATTAAAAATATTCTTAAAATTCGCTGCAACTTAATCGTCTGGCATCAAACCCGTATCTTTCAGGTCATAATTATTATGCAGCACAACAGAACATCACCATCTCTAACTATGTGTGTAAATTCAAGCAGAAATTTTGGACCTGTCTCAAACGACATCCTACTTTTCACATATATTCCTTATGTGAGAAATTGTAATCTGCTCTGGCATGGAACCCAGGAACAGCATGGTCTCATCTAATTTTTTTACGTTATATTCTTAATATATATCTTCTATCTAAGCAAGAACCTCCTATTTTTTCGATAAGTGCATCAAAGTCAATAATGAAAACTAGCTCAATGTATTTTAAATAGGGGATACATTTACCACCTGGCTTTGAACCCGGGTCTTTCTGGTAATACTTTATATGCTGTACAACAGAAGATTGCCATTTTTAACTATGTGTGAAAATTCAAGCAGAAATATAGGCTGCAACTGCCTCAAACGACGTCCTACTCCTATCTTATATTCCTTATGAGAGAAAATTTAATGTGCACTGGCATCAAACCCAGGAACAGTATGGTCTTATGTTAATTTTTTCGAAAACCTATGCTTAATATAGATCTTCCATTTAAGCAAGAATTTCCTATCATTTCCAAAAAAGCATGAAAAAAAATAATGAAAAACTACCTCGATGTATTTTAAATGGCCGATTTTTGCATCGTCCTAGCATTGAACCTAGGATATTTTCCATAAAGGTAATTTTTGTTTTTGATAGATCATGAACATACATATATGCTCCTGGAGTTTTGATTCTCTTCCTATCCGGAAAGTATTTTTTTTAATTCCCGAAAATCAAAGCAGTGCATTTAAACGGGAAAAATCAGGACTTTGGGGCCCTCTGGAGTCGAACCCATGACATTGAGGCTCAAAATCACCATGTTTCTACAGGTTGCACGTTATGGCCACTATTTTGTAAAAATTTCAAATCTATGGCGCTTGTGGTTTAGCCTGTGAATTATTATCCTATCTATATACCTATGTCCCTATATATATGAATGAATCCGGAAAAGCATCTATATATAATTGATAGATAGGTATATTGATAGGATACTAATTCACAGGCTAAACCACAAGCTTGATTGAGTTGAAATTTTTATGGTGTATTGGCCATAACGTGTAACTGCCAGAACAATTGTGTCTACAATAAAGTCTACAAAACCATAATAACTCAATATTTATCTCACATCTTTTGAATGAATAATTCCTTCACCTAAGACAACATTTGTTTTAAAAATATAAATTAAGATATTAAGTTAATATTATTGTATTTTCTAGATAGTATTTTATTGATTGAATGTATTTTTCCTGACTATATTTCTTATTGCAATAGTATTTTATAATACTGTAAATGTTTTTATTGTAAACTGTCAATGGGATAACACTCGTAGTAAACATATTATTATTATCTGAAAGGTTGTATATGTAGTGAGGTAAGATGCAATATCAGTTACTATGAAAGAAGAGCATTGAGAAAGAAAATATGTTGGCCCACATCATGAACAGGAAAACCTCTTCTCAGCCTATGCTCCAGATATAAGTTGAGTATAGAAATGTTGTTAGATGGATGCCATTCGAAAAGCATGGAATAAAGTAAGGTATTGATGTGTTCTTTATGTATTTTCTCATCTACTACTACATTCTACTTAATTCAAATTTTCCATAGAAATAGAAGGATTTTGTATCTTTGATGAATAATTTCCTCTCAAAACTTTGGAATTTATTGTGAGATAAATAATTATTTTACAAAATATGCCAATGTGAAGTCAAATTCTGATTTTTGTATACACTTCAGTAGCTTTCTCACAATTTTTTGTGCGAACAAAAGTTTTTTTAAATTTCCGTGTCTCCTCTTTGTTGTTGGTTAGAGTATGAACTTGGTAATGTATATTAGGGTAATGTGTAATGGTAAGGTAATAGTTAATGTATATTGAGTATAATAATATACGTATAAGGGTAGTATAAGGTAGTATAATAATAATATAGGTATAAGAGGTAATATATAATGTATAAGGGGCTGAGCACATCATCCCCTGATTTATTGGCAAAAATTGGTTTGCCCATAGATGCATTTGTTCTGCCATTTTTGCCATGTGCTTCGCCTTCGCCGCGACCTTCACCGGCGAAACCGGTTTCCCCGCCCCCTGCGCCTGCTTCCTCGAGGAAATCACCTTCCTCCCCCCTGGTAAGACGGCTGGTTCAGCTACCGCCCCTCTCGAGTCGGCAGGAAGATTTTCCGACCCTCCCAGCTCTCGCCGCCCCCACCTCCACAGGCACGCACAACGAAGAGACACCGGCGCCGCCCACCGAAAACTTCTCGGCAGGCTGGAGGAGGCCCCCTCCCCCATAGCGCAAGAACCTTCACCTCTCTTGATCCCGGTCTCCTGGTGGGACGAGCGCAGCGCCTCTGAACGCGTACCAAAAACCTCGCTCATATGCAAACAGTGTTAAAAAACACGTCGCGGGTTCGTCGAGCGCCCGAGAAGATGCACCATCGGCTAACTTTATGTTTTCAAAAAAGGTCATCTCACCTAACACAAACGGACCCAACAGGAAGATGGGTTTTATTTTCCAGGTGCTTCTGGACACACCCCTCTTAGAATACGCGATGGCGATGGGAAAACTCGTGGGAGGAGGCGAGAGAATAACCCACGCTAACCGTCTCGCGAATCAGAGAATTATCCTATACCTGGCAAGCAAAGCCCTAGCAACGGAATTTCTGACGGCGGCATCTCCCTAAAAAACACATGGGTTCCCGCGAGATGCATGGTCACCATCTCCCAGCAAATTTACCTCAGCAACGTCTTGCCGGAGATACCCAACGACGTTATCACGGAGCTGATGTCCGAGGCCAGAAGGGTGGTGTCGCCCATTTACAACCTGTCGATGGGTTGGCGATCAGAGGGGTATACGGGAATAACATCTTGGAGGCGGATGGTCCACGTCGTGCTGCGGGACGGTCTCATACTACCCGAGTCCTTCCTGGTGGACTTCGCCGGCTCCCCGCACCGTATATTTGTCCGCGTCGATGATAACCGCTGTTTCCACTGCGGCAAGACCGGCCACATCGCCAAGGACTATCCGCAGAGAAAGCAACAAGAGGAAAAAATCGCGACCGGCCAGCACACCCTACCATCGTCGGAACCGGGTGATCGCCACAGCACCTCGCCCCCGATGGCGCCAACTCCAGCACCAAGTGCCGCTCCCAATGACGAACCGAAATCCGCCTTCCCAGACATGCCTGCAGTCATGGATGTTGATGACACGCCAGACAGTCAACTCCCCGCCACCACCTCGAAGACCCCCCTCTCCCTCCAAGCCCTAGCCAGGTCCGAGGAGGCGAGGCCCGAGTCCACCACACCGGGACCAGAGAAAACCTACCCGAGACTTCTGTGGCGGTCGGCCCCGTCAAGCGGATAACTGATGCTACCCTCGAGCGAGATTCCCAGTACCTGCCTGGGAAGAGCCCAAGCAGCAAACAGTTGAAGACCAACGTGGCTGCGGGCGGGGACGACGAAAGTCTAAAGCAAATCGCGAATTATTACTGCGCCAACCCTGGGGTACCGGCAATCTCGTTCCAAACCCTACAGAGATTCCTGCAGGAGGCAAAGGGCCACAACGAAGTGGTGAGGCTCGCAAAGGACTCCTTGGAAAACCTAGAGGACCTCACCACGTTGCTGGCCAGACTCCTGCGAGACAGAGCCATCAAGGACCTGGCCCTGAGGATGAGGGTTGAGAGGCTCTTGGACAAACTCCAAAACTCGGAGTCTGAGTAACCGCTCATCCATCAATCCATCCTTCCATCCATCCCTCCTCCACAAACATGGCGGGCGAGGAATCAACCTGGAGGGCATTGAGCTTCTCCGCGTCGACCCTCAACATACGATTGGTAGAGAGCAAACGGAAGTGGGCCCAGCTGACCACATTCCTGAACACCACGGAGCCGGACGTAGTACTGCTGCAGGAGACCAATACCTCCGACGTGCCCCTACAGACGCTCCAGCAGTACGAGCTCCACTTCTGCCCACCCACGACTCTGCAATCCAGCACCGCCATCAGCATAAGGAGAAACCTGAGAACATCCATGGTGACACCGACGGTCGTGTACGCAGGGTACGCCCTTGCGGTCACCCTTGACCTTCCGCAGAGCACGGGGGGAATGCTCACCCTCCTCTTCCTCTCTGTGTATGGGCCGTACAATCAAAGGCTTGCCATCTCCCTTGTCGACACCCTCAGGGGCCAGCTGACGTGTTTCCATCAAGCCAACCTCAGTCATGACGCCTTCGTTGTCATGGGGGGCGACTTTAACATGACTCTCTTCCCCGTCACAGACAGGACTTCGGGCTGGGAGAGGCACCCGGCGTACGCCGCCGAACTACGATCGCTGGTGCAGGATTTTGACCTGGTCGACGCCTGGTCCGAGCTGAGGCCCGGAGCACCGGGCTACACCCACGCCTCCTGAAACTAATGAGCCAGGCTGGACCACCTCTACGTATCTGCGGACAGGGTCCACGACGCGACAACCATCAAGACCTTACTATCCTTGACAGACAACAGGGCCGTCTCCCAGATGGTGCCCCTCAGATTTGAGTGGTCGAGGCGTCCCTTTTGGCGCTTCGACAATGCACTGCTCGAGGACAAGGTGTACGTCAGGCACGCAAGGGAGCTCGTCGGAGCCCTCTGTCAGGAAAGACCCGGCCCCGAGAGTAGTACAAAAATGTCGATTCTGGCGCAGATGCCGATTCTGGCACAGATGCCGATTCTGGCGCAGCTACCGATTCTGGCGCAGATGCTGGCTCTGGCGCAGCTTAGCTTAGGCCGATTTTGACGCAGATGCCGGTTCTGGCGCAGCTTAGCTTAGGCCGATTTTGACGCAGCTACCGATTCTGGCGCAGCTGCCGGTTTTGGCGCATTTTGTCCTCAAACTAGTAGTCGTGAAATGTACAGTGGCGGAAAAAATTGTCGCAACACTTTGCGCGCGCACCAGTGGCTTTCACAGAAACTATTTGGAATTCTGCTTTCTGTGACTGACTGGCAACACCGAGGAAAGCCTCGAAAAGCGGTAATATTTGAGTCGGAACCTACAACTTACACAAATTTCCTCTCTTTTGAACTCTTCTTAGAGCCTTCGCGCGATCTCTTCCCAAGTTCGTCATGTTTATTTCGGCGTTTCACTTTCACAGATAGTTATCGTATTTATAGAACGATAGGTTAATATATATTTATTCCAATTTCAATCTTAAATGCAATAAAATACATGAACAATAATTGAAATTTAATTCTTAATAATGTGAAGAATGCTATTCGGTTTTAATAATGCGTAGCAATAAGGAATAAGTGGGATAGGAGTAGGAATACGCGATGTGGTGATTCTCACCTTTAGAGAACAAGAATTTTAAAGTCTAGAGGAAAATGATGTTTTGCGAGCTTATAGCGAGAACAGATGGCCTATAATGGTCTCTTTTCCTGGATAATTTGTGCGCTAATAAGGCGTTATTTTGGTAGTTTGGTTTCTCACTCGAACATACGTCTTACGGCTGCCTGCTGAATATTAATGTTAATGTAATTCTTCAAACGTCCAGTTCAAACATAGGATATTCATTATTTGTGATAAACATTCCGAGGAGGATTTTTGATTTTAAGTCTTATGTTTTCAATTCAGCAATTAGAATTCGAGAAGTTGTTAGAGCGATTACTGAGTTACTATGACACTATGTAAAATTTGTATTTTGTCTACGGAACATAATTTTCCCCCAACTTAATCATGCAGACGAAGGAAATTCGTAATATAAATTTATATATACCATTTGTCACCTAGAATACATGAAATCATTGTCCGTCCGGAGTTAAAAGGAAAAATACCAATTCCAAAGTTAAAACAAACATGATTTCATAAAAACCGAACAATTTCTGCGCATATATCGGACTTGTCTTACAATTTGTAACAGGGAGCTCGGTGACCTTGGTCATTAGTCAATTGTGTTGCCTTCGCGCGGATAAATTCACGTAAAAATGCATTAAGGCTTTGATAATTCGCGAGGAAAGTCTTTAACCACAAGTTGATCCCTTCAAAGTATTGCAGGCGCCAATACCAAACAAACGTTGAAATGCATTACCTCGCGTGGAAAAGCTTTAACCATAAGTCCAGCACTTTCAAAGCAAGTATTGCAGGTGCCAGGTATATTTTTCCTTTTCGTGCCTATATCAGCTAGACTCAGGACCCTCATTTTACATTCAGCCAGTAGAAACTATCCTCTGGCTAATTCGAAGCTCTTTCCTCACCATGGTGCTAAGGAAATTAGATGTTATTGCACTCGTAAAAATATACCCAAATAATAGTATTATATTAGCGTATTTTAGTAAACAAAGACTTCCTAATAAACAACCCAAGTTTTTAGTACTGATACGTATTTTATGAACGTCTGACTTTATAAAGTTAATTAACCAGGATTATGCTGCCATAATAAAATTATTAATAAGCTGCTAAAATGGACTTCTCAGTTTGTTGGGAAGTGTCACAAATATAACTAGTTGCTAATAAAGAGGTGATTTTGCAGCTGTCTGACATATGTTATTGGCATAGGAAGGGCACGAGCTCGAATTCCGCTTAAGTTAAATGAGTTTTTTTATCTTAAACTTTTCTTGTTCGTGAAATGAACGAATGTAAGATATGATTTCCACATATATTTAAACGCCCCTGTGATTAATATACATATTTACCAGAGAGATGCAATTCATTATGGAAAAATAACCATTGGACATGAAAGATACGGAACCACAATTCAACCACAATACGGAACAATTCATCACCAATTGTTGGTCAAGAAAATGTTTCGTGTGTCAGTGAAAATTCCTCTTCTACCAAGGATTCGAGGTCCTTCCTTTGACTCATTTTCCACAATTAGAGGTATTTGACAGGGCCTCCTGATTTCTCGAAGCACGATGAACCTTTCGCTTTCAGTGCAGAGGATTTTCGAAAGTCTATGTGTCACTCGCAACAACAAACCGGTCGTAAGGCAAGGAGCTCAGGCTTACTTACTCAGACTTATTGGCGATTATTTCTTCATTTAGGTCTTCACGTCGATAGATGGACAACCAGTGCAACGCGCAAGCGAATCTTTTTCATTTTTACGCTTAAAAAAAAAGCCTTGAGAACTATTGACATTCTTCTGCATATTATTATTCATTGTTTGTCTACAACCAGGACAATTCGCGGGTTCAAAGTTTACAATTTTCTTGGCGGTAGTTCCAAGCCAATTATATACATTTAGATCTAGATATATACCCCGCGAGCTGCCAGGTGGGTATGGTAGGGGTTGTAATAAACCATCATCACGTAATCTACTCTATCAGCCTCTCTAATTGTCCGTGGAAAAAAGCGACCAAAAGTAATGTTTTTTGATAACTTCC
The DNA here is from genome assembly GCA_947579665.1 of Sympetrum striolatum. Taxonomy (NCBI): domain Eukaryota; kingdom Metazoa; phylum Arthropoda; class Insecta; order Odonata; family Libellulidae; genus Sympetrum; species Sympetrum striolatum. Next base: position 127,937,522 of record OX388342.1, read on the forward strand.
CTGTAACGTTTTGTCGATGCTTCTGGGAGATCGCGATTAGGTCTTTAGTTGCACTAAAATTTCATTTACTTCGTCTTTAGGTTCTTTGACATTTTTTCATAATCGTCTATGTGCAAGAATCTACGGATTCTATCGAATGTGGACATGAATATACAGTTGATAATTAATGATTGCTTTTTCGCAGGGGCGCAGCCAGGATTTGTCTATGAGGGAGAGGGTTATAGACAGTAGAAAGAGCGAAAACATTTCTACATTTCAGGGCCGGTATATTCATGCACGCTACATGATGGAAGATATGTTTAATTCTTAAAAAAACTAAAATGCATAGAAAACTAGGATATTTTCACGGTTATGTGGCAAAATTAAAACCTTTTTGAGATTTTAGTTTGTAAAATGAATAATAATAATGAATAATAATCCTCAATGATATTTGGATTTCCAGTTTTGATAGGGCCAATTTATCTTACATTGTCATTATTTCTCTAGGTGTAAGGTTTTTATCATTGTAAATATTAATTTCGAGTGCCTTTGAGAGTTTTTTGAAATCAAAGGAAGGTTGATTAAACTTTCCTTTAACTGTTATTGAATGTGAGAAGAAATAAATTAGTAGTAGTGATTTAGGAGATGATATTGAAAAGGAAGTATTTTGGAGGTAGCACTACAATTTGGACAACCCAGTTACTTTGATGGAAACCGAATACCAATCGTAGCGGAGACGGATGAATTTTTCCTCTTAAATTATATGTTGTTTTATAAATACGATATATTCTGATTATTGAGTTAAAATGTTACAGCACAAAAACACCATAAAAGTATGTCTATGTAAGAACCCTTCAATCCGCCTTTCGGCGTGTGGCAGGGGGTACATGCACCTTAACTCTATTTTCCTAATTAATTTCTTTCGCCTATCATGCGCGGAAAAAATGAATTCTTGATACGATTCCTTCTTGCATTTATTTCTCTAATCTTCCTCGCGGAATCAGAGCGGCCCACATCAACAGGGAGGTCGCATTATATCGATTGCATCATTTGAGAACCTAATTTTTCTGAAATTACTTAGTAAATTTATCCTTTGAATTAGTCTTCTATCTCTTAATGATTACCATCCCGCGTACTGCAACATCTGAGTAACACTCACCGTTTTATCATGGCAATTCTGTACAAATCGTATCGTATACAACCAATCAAACAAATGCCGTACACGAACTGTAATATAAAAGTTGTAATCAGTGTAATCGCGAAACAGTATTTTCTCGTTTGGCTAGGTTGAATAAGAGGAATATGAGTTTTTTCTTTGAAACACGTTGAGCATCCCCTCAACGATCTACTAGTTAATCTTTGCATTCTATTCACTTTTCCTATCGCATCTCTAATATGTCCTTTCAAAGATAAACTACAGCTAAACGTGACACTTAGATATTTTGTGTGGCGCACTAACACTAATGGTTGTCGCGAAATTTGTTGCTGCGTGGAAATAACGTTTTTGGATGATATCTAACATCCTTACTCTTTATATACATCATTCACAAAAAACTCTAGGTGCGTCTTACAAGATTTATCTTCATGGAATCCGTGTTGGATCTGAATGATTCCTATCTTTATGGTAAGAAACTGAATAATAGAGCTTGCTATAATATGCTCCATTATTTTGCAGAAATTCGAAGTTAATGAAAATTACCCATAATAATCTGATCATTCTTAGACCCCAGAGTGATGTTTAATTTTTTACACAACATTGGGACAGTACCCTCATTAATTGATTTCTGATAGAATTTCCTATCAATCTGTTGCAGTGAATTTCCACTCGCATCAACTTATATCTCTATGGAAATCATCTCCGAATCAATGCGCGAAGTAAAGTCGTTAACTCGACCATCATCTTATGAGAAACATTTCTGGAAGCAGGGGTTAAGTAAGTTAGCTATTTCTGCCAATTTATTTAAGGCAATTCCCTCTTCGCTGATAAAGTTAGGCATAGAAAACTGACCACCACGAGTCTCTCACACTTATGACCAAAATTCTTTCTAATCGCCAACTAGTGATTTTAACAGGGTTCGAGATCTATATTCCTGGTATTCTTTTCGTGATCCTTCCTCAAATAGCTTTTGCACTTCTCTATAGTTTTGATCACCAAGCTCATGGATCTCACCGCACGGTTTAAGTTTTCTCAATCGCGAGTCAATGACTCCTATGCAACGATTCAAACTCCTTCCTCGTCTCACCTACTGTTTAGACGGGACATATTTAACTAAATCTACTTTGATTATCCGTAGAAACTCTACCCAACTATCATTTACTGTATTTTCACCCGAAAAGCGTAAAAAATTATCCAAGCCTTCTTTCAAATAAAACCTTAAACTCAGAAATAATTGCTTTGCGAATTACATACCCTTGCCTCACCGGCTTAAGAGATCTAACCGCTACTACTTTCATCCCTGCCATTATGACATCATGGTCTGACTGTACCGTCAACTACAGCGAGGCTAGTTATTATTTGTGGGTGGGAAGTAGCTAGTAAATCTAAATTGATACCTTGCCTCGCACGATTCGTTCGAGTTTTAGTCATATTTACTTGATCTAAAGCATGCAACGAAAAAGTAAGATGTATTTCGTGAATTTTTTTCCCACTGCTATTGCTGGAGAATTTTAGATTATCCCAATGAATATTGGTTAGGTAAAAATCTCTTCCTACGGCGATGATTGGATCTTTTATTTTCTCGCCATTTTTCTGTAAGGCTTTGTATAAATCAACAATACAACCTATTTTTTCATCGGGAGGACGACACAAAGAACAAAAATTAATCTTACTTCCGTTTTGTCTTTCAATCGAGCACCAAATGATTTCGCTCCTGCTATTTTCTACGAATTCATCGCGCTTACTAATTAAATGAGTCCATACTGCTATAAAACCTCTACCCCTAGATCTACATAGTCATATTTTCGGTAAATCATATAATCGGGGGAAATATCTCGCTTTGAGTAATATCCTCGCTTAACCAAATCTTTCTAGTATGATATCCGCGCAAGTTCTCATCGTAATTTTAAAGAATTCCACCTGTTTATTACGTAAGCTCTTGCAATTTACTATTATTATTTTTAGATCTCTCAGTTCGCACATTAAAACATGGTTTCCTTTTTCGAATAACCTTTGTCTTTTTTTTAAGTGAATTTTTCTTTTTCACCATTGCAACTTTTCTGTTTTGGGGCTAAGCTCATGCCCACCCTTTTGCCTATTTAAGTGGGCGTTAGTAACTATTTCTACTGCTAAATTAAAGAATAACTTGGTCTGCGTATATTCACTCTATTCTCTAATCTATTCGCATCTAAACCGGAAAACAACGTAGTAAACGACATTTAAACTACGGTCTTCATGGAGGGAGAGGGGTTGGGAGTATTTCGGAAGAGTCCGTAAAGTGCACACACATTTTAGTAAAATCAGCGAACAATAGCTGAGTATGGCGTATAATATATGGATCTAAGTAGCCTTGGGAAGTATTTTAACATACGGAAATCAAGATGATGAAATTGGTAGCGGAATATTTTATTCATCGCTACGGATAAAGTAGAGAAGTGAATATCGGGCTCTTGGAAACTTAATACAAGTTTAGATTATGCTGCAACAAGTATTTTCTTAAGTGTGACCCGTTCTACAGTGTAACATCTGTGGGGCATCTGTAATTCGTCGAAAGTGTGTGATTATGTTTACACTAAGAGGCGAGTGCAAAATATCTAATGATTGATTATCGGACATTCGAATCATCATTTTTTATTTGCATTTAAGATTCTAATTGTTGGTATAATTTCGATTTCATTATAGCTTTCTAGCTCATTAATCAAATGTATTACAGCTCTGGATAAATTAAATTGAAATTAACTGTTGTAGAGTAATACACTCCCTGAAGAGGAAAATTGTATGAGTGGTGTGATGAATGACTGTAACATCAATAGAGATGTGATACCGTTGCAATTTATTATATTTTTTTCAGTCAGTATGGTTAAAGTGCATTGATTACTCATGAGAAACACCATTTGTTATTACACAAATATTACTCCCTATTACACATAGCCTGATAGAGCTGAAAATTGTTGATTACCGATTCCACTATTTAAAATTTCATAATAGTGATGACAATTCCTGTCAAAACATTAATTGCTAAAAAGCTCTTGGAAAAGTTGAACTCCTTCAACACACGGATTAGATTGGATTCATCGAAGGGATATTTTTAATACCTTAAGCAGTGGAAAACTACACTGCTCGAGAGAAAATAGAAAGGTAAGAATAGGACGCATCTTAGTGGTTTCTAAATTCGAATTTTTAAGTGTTGACTTCTCTTTGCAAGAATTCAATTCCATCACAATTCTAGTATTTAGACTTTCGCGAATTCGCGAAATAATACCTCAAAATGTTCATTTTAACGTCTGATATTCCGCTATCAAACAATCTTGTTTGTAACTATCTCCAAGTGTATTATATTGACATTCTACACAACTATTTTTATCACGGCTAACTTTGAATAATAAATGGCAAAAAATGAAGACAATGAGGCAAAGGCACTACTTGGAAATCTCGCGAAGGTGAGTCTTAAATGTCTGCATATAAAAACGAAACTAAAAGTCTATTTTCCATTCGTATGGACTTTGAATATTCCCGGTTTTACTGCCTCTATACAGAGTTGCCGAATTGTCGGAGTTAGAGTGATTTCAGTTAGTTTCCACGTAATCCGCGCTCTGACGCCAACTGGTGTTGCGATAATTGTTTGCGCCACTGTACGTGCTGGCAGTAGTAATAATTTGTATGTTCTTGTAGTAGTGGTAAAATGTACGTGCTTGCAGTAGTAATAATTTGTATGTTCTGGTAGTTGTGGAATTTTTTTCATTTTTGCACACTGAATTTAAACATTAATAAAACAACTAAACAGTTAAATAATCGCTTATTGCAGGGATGATGTGCATGCACAAAGGTTGTGATGGGGTGGGGGGGCCGCCGTGGGTGGGTGGACTTCCTTAAAACAGCAAAATAGCGATCGATGTAGCATTTATTTCTACTTGAGTGCTGAAAAGAATCGCGGTCTACTGTGTTTGAATTCGCGCCATGCCGCGCTGACCGCTAGATGGCGTATGCTGTTACTCCCGTATCTTCCGTCCTCCACTTAAAGAGTGATGTTATGTTCGAATTCATTATTTAGTATTGAAATATGTCCAAGTTCATTCAATCTAGACCGTCAACCCAGTTCATTTCATCTAGACCAGGAGGAAATACAAACTCCATGGTCAAGTTAATCTCTTCGATAGCACAACTCGGAGGAATAACGGATGTGATTGTCCGAAAGATTAACGAGAATGTGGCTAATGTATTTGAAGTCCTCTTACCTTCAAACCTTCTGATGGATGGTTATGAGTATGACTTTACCTTGGAATTAACCTTCGACAGGAGATACATTGTGGATGTGAAGCATAATGATCATTGTATCAGTCTTGTGGGGCGGAAGGTTATTTTTTCCAGATTCAAAAATGAAGAGGGTAAATTAATCAAGTGCTTCAATGTCTCCACACTGAAATATTTGAAACTGGAGGGGGAATTGTTGGAAAAAGCCATGACTCAAGATTCAACGATCATGTGCAACGTCTACGAAATTGAGAAAAAAACGAAATGCAAAGTTTGCTGTGTGGTGGATGAACCAGATTGTGCCATCCCCATCACATATACCACTGGAATGATATCAAGAGTAAGATATTATCAAATATGTGAAAAGAAGGAAAGGTTTCTTCAATCACATACCTTTATACTAAAAGTTGTACCAACAAATATTACTGTATTTTAAGAGAAAATAAATGAATTACAGAATGTCTCTTTTGTAAATGCTGCCCTCCAGATGGGTGAGGGTTTGCTTAGAGAATAACAGGGAACAGAGAAGAAATCATTAGCATCCGAACGAGTGCTTTTTATTTACTTGAAAATACACTACATATCATGATCGCATCCCCTCATCTACTACCCGTGCCTCATGTCACCTCGTCTTTCCCCCATCCCCCCCGTCCTCCCAAGCCTTTGTCAGTAGTCAGCTTGTATTCTCTCCTGTGTGCAGCTTCTCATGCCGTAAAGATGCTACCTGGGAAGACAAAGGGGCGGGGAATGCTGAGGAGCCCTGCAAGAGACAGGGTAGCACAACCTGACACTTACACTATCCCCCACCAAAATTAGAGTTTCAGTATAAACTGCAACTCAACAATTATCAATGCATCCACAATCAATCACATCAGCACATCAATAGAATTAAGTATAGGCTCGTATTGTAAGCTGTGATGGCGTAGGGTAGCCATTCATCCCAATTATTATGATCGCTGTTCACATAGTGACTTAGCACCTGGGAAATGGTTCTATGAACCCTTTCAACCATACTGTTGCTTTCCGGGTGATACGCTGATGTCCTCAGTTTCTCAACTTTCAGCAACCTGCATAGTTCTACAAACAAATTGGACATGAAATTAGTTCCCTGATCGGTTAAAATCTGCTGAGGGACGCCGAATTTCAATATCCACCGTCGAACCAAGGCCATCACAACTGTCTCTGCTGTCTGATCAGGGAGAGGGATCATTTCTAAGTACCTGGAAAACTGATCAATAATTGCAAGGACGTATCTGCATCGATTCTTAGTAATGGGAAGGGGCCCTACAATATCTAATGCAGCAAACATGAATGGCTTTTCTGCGGAAGGGTTGGACTACAACAGTGCTTTTGTTTTACCATAAGGACTCCTTTGGCAACAATATACACATTCTCGTACTTTCATTTTAACATCTCTTGATGATCCCGGCCACCAATACTGATTAGTAATCCTCCCGATCGTGGACTTAGCCCCTAAGTACCCCGAAAGTGGATGCTCATGGAATTGTTTTATTATGAAGTTTCGCAGACATTTGGGAACGACTACCTTTTCTCCATCTCTAGTATTCCGACTTTTCAGGCCTCCCCTTTCGATAAATCCTCTCCTTCCATTTGTCACACTCTGAATCCTGACGCTGCTTCCGGCGTATGGCGTCTTCATCGTACACGGCAATTTGCCAAATCTTCCGGCTGAGTCCATCGGCATTGGAATGCCTTTTCCCCGGCTTATGCTCCAGTTCATAGTACTCTCCCAGCTTGATGGACCAAGGTAGTAGCCTACTACTTGGATCCTTGAGGCCTAACAGCCATTTAAGTATGCTGTGGTCGGTAATAATTTTGAATTTGCGTCCATAGACGTAACAACAGAATTCAATAACTCCCCAAATAAACCCTAGAAACTCCATTTCCGTGGTGGTGTAATTAATCTCTGCAGGATTTAATTTTCGGGACGCAAAAGCGACTGGGTGTTCTTTTCCCCCCCACTATTTGCGACAGCACAGCTCCCACTGCCAAATTACTTGCGTCCGTGGAGATTATGAATGGGCAGGTGAAGTCCGGGTACACAAGTACAGGGCTACTTACCAAAGCGTTTTTTAGTTCCTCCATAGCGGCATTGCAATCGAGTGACCAAACGAAAGCCGCTCCTTTCTTCAAGAGGCGCGTCAGGGGGCGTGCAATTTCGGCAAAACTATTTACGAACTTCCTGTAATAATTTGCTAGACCTAAAAAGGACTGAAGCTCCTTAGCTGACGTTGGAGTAGGAAAATTTCCAACTGCCTCAATTTTCTCGGGATCTGGTTGAACGCCTCTATTGTTAATAATGTGCCCTAGATACCATACTTCTGATTTTGCAAAATGGCACTTCTCGAACTTCAACGACAAACCCGCTTCCGCAAATTTTTCGAACACCTTCCTCATTCTCCTCGCGTGCTCACAAATGTCCCCACTGAAGATGACGTCATCCAAAAATACCAAACACTCCATCGGTTTGAGTCCCCGAAGGACACCGTCCATCATTCTTTGAAATGTTGCGGGGGCATTTTTAAGTCCAAAAGGCATACGGGTATATTCGTAATGCCCACCTTCTACATTAAACACGGTCTTAGGTCGCGAATTGGGGTGCATTGGTATCTGATGATACCCACTTGTGATATCCAGGGTTGTAAAATATTTACATCCGCCCAAATGGTAAAGAGTATCAATGATATTGGGAATTGGATACACATCTAAAGTGGTGACTGCGTTCAATTTGTGGTAATCAACACAGAAGCGATACTTAGGTCTACCATCGGCAGACTTTTTCGGTACGATTACTATCCTGGAGGCCCAAGGACTTTCACTAGGAACTATTATTCCTGCCTCCAGCTGGTCCTTATTAAGTTCTTGTACTATGAATTTTTGGGAGTGAGGGGTACGGTATGGTTTACGATTGATTGGGGAAGAATCCCCTGTGTCAATCCTATGCAAAGTGATGTTCGTCGCCGGTGGGCTCACTCCCTCTGTAAACAAATGGCGGTAATCCTGCAAGACCGGCAATAGTTCTTCCCTTTCTTCGGGTGATAAGTGATGTAGTTTATTGGTGAAATCCATTTCTGTATCGGTATCCCAAACTAGGCATACCCAACTTGTCTGCTTAGCCCCTCTCAGCTGATCGCCCCTATACGTCATATGCGCCTCTCCTATCCTCACTCCCTTTCTCAAGGTCACGGCCTCGTTGCCTACGTTCATTATCTTCAATGCAACACAGGCGTCTCCCATTACTCGGCACAACCCTCGAGCCACATAACAACCACTTTGGTCCTCCAATCCCGGTTCCACTATCACTTCACTCCTCAACGGCAAATCCATATCCACAAGTTTAGCGCTTATGAGCTTTTCGCATCGTGGAGGAATTATCTCAGCGTTCACCAGCCTAACATGTATCTTGCCTATTTCCTGCAGATCCCTATAATCCCTCCCTTTAGTCGGCTTTTCTCTTTGCTGCAGCTCCTGCCTCTCACTCACAGCCCACACATGTTGCCCTACCACTAAAGTGCCTTCACTTACATCGATTTTCGCCCTATTCTCTTCTAGAAAATCTAAACCTAGAATACCGTTAAAGCCTCCTAAATTATCCACCAGTTGAATCCGGGCCCTATATGTCTGCTTCCCTACGTTAAAGGGGATAACTTTTTCACCGTAATTTCTCACCAGTCTTCCCGTAATACCTTTCACTCGATATGGGGACCGCTTTACATCCTGCAAACCACAAATACTACGTGATATCAGGGAAACTTGGGCACCGGTGTCGACAAGAAACCTATAATTACCTTCTCCCATTCTCACAACAGCCACCAAATCCCTCGTTGCCTTCGTCCGCTCCACTCGAGGCAGGAGTACATCTAAAAGGGGCCACTTCCAGTGGCTTCTCCGGCCCCCTCTTCGTTTAAATCCCTCGGCCGATGTGTCGGTCTCCTCGCTCTGCAATCCGGGGCGATATGACCCTCTCCACCACAGGAGAAACAGCGTCTCCCTCTCCAGCACTGCCACACGATATGTCCTGTTAAGCCGCACGAGAAGCAAGCGAGCTCCCTCTGAGCCCGGTACACTCGCCGCGTCGGGGGCTCAGAGGTTGCCCTGCGCTCCACCTCGTTGATTTTCACGGCCTGCTTAATGGCTTCCTTGAGGGTCTCTGGTGCCATAACACAACATTGGCGGCCCAATTCCCCCGGGAGACCATTCAGGAACGCGTCAAGGGCTCGTTGGTCCGCCTCAAATCGCACTGCAGCGACGTAGTTGGGCACTCTGGTCACTTCATACGTGTGTATGTTGACCGCGCGGATCCGGTCGCCAAAGGCTTCTATCTCCCCGCGGGGTTCCAGTCGCATCGTGGAGAGCTTCTCCCGATAGAACCTCGCGCTCCTCTTGGTTCTGAATCTCTCCACGAGTAGGTCCTTTGGCACCTCGTATCCCGTCGCCTCTTGACACTCCTCTTTACTTCGGTAATATTCTGCGGCCTCTCCTCCCAGACGAAGGGAAGCAACATGAAGTTTCTCCACGTCGCCCCATCCGCTAAGCTCTGCCGTCCTTTCGATCTTCTCGAAGAAGGACGTCACTGCTTGAGGTTCTCATGAAAAGACGTCAATCAGGGATATCAGGGCGAATTTCTTTCTTGTCACCACCTCCCAATTGCCATTAGCAAGTGATCTCCTCAAACCTACATTTTCCGCATCCAGTTCCCCAATTGTCGTGCTAAACTCGTTGATTGCTTCTTGGAGGTTTACTTCCCGGCCTCCGAAACTCACGTGGGATGCCATGACTTTGACTTTCAACTTTCTCTGATTTTTTACTATTCCTTTAAGAATGGGTATCTGCCCAGAATCCCACCGCTGTCACCAGTTTGTAAACGCCGCCCTCCAGATGGGTGAGGGTTCGCTTAGAGAATAGCAGGGAAAAGAGAAGAAATCATTGGCATCTGAACGAGTGCTTTTTATTTACTTGAAAATACACTAAATATCACGATCGCGTCCCCTCATCTACTACCCATGCCTCGTGTCACCTCGTCTCTCCCCCATCCCCCCGTCCTCCCAAGCCTTCGTCAGTAGTCAGCTTGTATTCTCTCCTGTGTGCAGCTTCTCACGCCGTAAAGATGCTACCTGGGAAGACGAAGGGGCGGGGAATGCTGACGAGCCCTGCAAGAGGCAGGGTAGCACAACCTGGCACTTACAGAAGCATATTTTTGTATAACTGATTTTTTACTATTTAATCTTGAAATTCTGATAAACCGGAAGTTACTGATTATGTTTTTTGTGGGCGCTCTGGGCAAAAGGCCAATTTCACCGTTTTTCATGGAAAATGTCCCAGTAAACATTATTGTATAATATTGTATGCAATGATTGTGATGTAAAAGATAATATGATATAAATTAAGAACTTACCATCCAAGTTTATATTGAATGTAGAGTTCGAAATTACTTCCGTAGATAAATATTTACATCTTATATATGGAGAAAGTCATGTGCTGGCCACATCATATTTTTTCGATATTATCTTGAGAAAATACAAAAATAAATGCATTATAAAGCAAAACAATTATATTTCGTTAAAATTATCATTTTTTTGCGTATCTTTTCGACATTATCTTGAGATAAATACAAATATAAACGCAAAATAGATCAAAAAAGTTTGAGCGAAGGAAAGGTCCCGAAAGATTGGAAAATTGCAAATGTCACGCCAATATTTAAAAGCGGCTCTAAGGACGATCCAGCTAGTATCATACCTCTCAAATAAACATCACAAAATTTAACAACTGGAATTTCACACTGTCTCAAATTGTAATCAAACTTTTTGTTGGAATGTAGTTTTAATAGTGTTGGAATAGATTTCTTCAGTTGTTTCCCTTCTAGATGATGTACGTTTTTAAAAAAATTTCCGATCGTCTTGGACAGTTTAGTGCTTGTCTATCTTATGCAGTTGCTATTTAAATATATTCAATGATTTTTAAACCTTGTTAGCTTAACAGGAATAGTTGACAACATACTTTAATTTACACTAAACCACAAAAAATAAATAGTCCTAACAATATATTATGAAGAAGAACAATTTGTACTTTTTCCATAGTATTTATTGAAAACATTAAATGGAAACAAAACACGATTAGTTTCAGAGATTGATCTCCATCATCAAGTGACCAAGCAAAAATGTAAAGCAAAATATATACAAGTAAGACTGGCAGGAAAATAAGGAAATAGGAAAAGAGGGGAGAGGACAGAGGGGTGAGTCAGGGGAAGGAACTGGAGTTAGAGTAACAATATCAGTGAGTGGTAGCATGCATCAATTCAATGGGGAATGGGAAGGGAAGAGGTGCTCGTTAACCACATTACATTGTTTTGAATATGTATGTGAAATTATTTCAAACTGTTCTAAGAAATTAAGCCTTTGGTTTCTATCTGTATAGTGAAGAATTTCAGGTACAAAGTCAGAAGAATGGTTGAATTCCAGAAGGTGCTTGGCGAAGTCAGATTGGGAGGAATAGTTCAAAAAACATCTTTTATGTTCACTGGCTCTTATGGCAAAATTTCTCCGCGTTTGGCCCAAATATACCCCGTCACAGTTATTGCATTTAAGCTTGTAAATTTTGAATGAAGGTTTTAGGCCGTTTGCACACGTGCTGGCAAAACCGGTGCCGGCGCCGGCATTGGCGCCGGTTACAATGTATTTAAATGGAGGTTTGCACACGCAGCCCGGCCCGGCAGGATTGCCGGTCCGACCGCCGGCTGCCGATTGTGCTGCCGGCAATGAACTCGGCAGATCGGAGGCCGGCGCCAACTTGGGCTTGTCGGTTTCGATTCTTTATCCTTTGTTGATTAGTTTTGACGGTGCAGTGGAGATCTTCATTCCACTGTGTGATTATGAAGAGGATGCTGTTACCACCTGAGAGGTTTTCGGAGGTTGAAAATCTTTCTACATGGGAGCAGTTGCTCTACCTTCTTCCTAAGACGACTTAGTCAGGAGGAACATATAGGAAAGATAAATGAAACAATTCAAAATATCGATAGTAGTTTTGTTATTAATACATTAACGATTAAAAATTTCTCTATTAACTTCCTGAGCACCTCCGCTAAGCAAGAAAAAGCTCTCTCTCTATTAATAGAGATAATAATATTATGTAATATATTAAATTAAAGATGATATCTCAAATCATTAGCAGATTCATTTCGCACAGACAGATTTGTTACTCTGTTTACATTTAGGAGGCTTTGACATGTATATTCCTATTCTGGCATAACATCCCTCTTTCGAAGAACATTGTGTACAATCACACATGAGTCCACTATGTCTTTTGAATTGAATTGTTTCAATACATTAAGGACTCTACGGAATATTCTCCTTTTATTTGACATAATGCCGAAAGCACACTCGACGTATCTTCGTGCCCGACACAAACGATAATTGAAGTTACGCTTCTATTCGGTGAGATTGTGTCCTGCATAGGGATGCATTACGTTTTCTGACAAAGAAAACGCTTCGTCTCCCAGAAGTACAAATTTTCACCAGCTTTGATCAAGGGAGAAAGTGGAGGAATTTTCAATTGATTTCTAATGGGTAAATCATAAAAAGACGTTTCCTGGAAAACGGATGAGTCGTAGTATTTTCCGTGGGTCCTATATCTACGTACGTGAACGTATAGTCTAAAGCTGCAATTGCCGTAAGAACTATGGAAAAATAGCCTTTATAGTTCAAATTTATGGAGCCTCTACGAGGAAACTTGCCACCCGCACATGCTTCCCTTCGACTGCTCCCAATCAAAGGGGGAAATGTGCAGATTTCTTGAAGCTATGTGCAATTTCCAGTCATTGTCCTCTGTAGGTACTGAAATTTATTCACTCTTCAGTTGGTTCCACAACGCATTGCGGAATAAAAGTACCGATTGATGCACTGTACTTATTCCTAATCTGTACGAGTAATGAAGGTTGGTAAATGTTGCTCCGGTTGCAAGGTATCTGTGATGAAGAAACAATTACCATTTGTATAAAAATCGTCCTGCATTTCAATTAATGCTTCATGATAGCTATCTTTTGTTCTGCAAAAATATTTATGCCCTCAGGACCCAAATTAATAATATCTTATTCTTTTCCATTCTTAATATTCTATTATTTCTTATTTATGGAATTACAGATTGATACGAAATGGCAGAACGTTAGGGACTCCTTTGTGAAGTCCTTAAAAAAGAAGCTAGGACAGGGTGCTTCAAAGAAATACATTTATCATGATAATCTGATATTTTTAACGAAGCTCGTTCAAAAAGATGACATGGAGTCGAGCATTGAACTACAACTGCAGGAATGTAGAAAACACCAAGGAATAGAAGAGAACATCGTTGAAATTGTTGGTGCTACAGTAAAAGTTAGTCAATGATGTAACCGGAAAAAATAGTGCGAATCAAAGATGACACAGATCGGGAAATTTTGAAATCTCATCGCGAAAGAATGCTGAACCTGACAAGGATGAAGCGTTTTTCTTATCAATTTTACCGTCAGTCAGAAAAATGTCGGAAACGGACAAATTAGATTTTAGAATGCGCGTCTTGCAAATGATAAAAGATATTAACATCAGGAACGATAATATTAAATTTTATCTAGCTTATTAAGAATTCAATTTATAAAAGTAAATGGTATTGTTTTGCGATTATGGAATTTCAACGAATTTCGACTACCTTGTTACCGTGAGCATTTCTTTTGGACGTATAGAGGCTCTCATAATTGTATCCTGACATTTAAAGAAGTCTCCAAGCCGATCCACCAGGAAATCAAACGTACATTCGATAATAATTGAAGAACTTAGAATCGTTCTTTTTGAGTTTATTGTACACGGTGTAGAAGCTTCATTCTATACGAGTAAAATGTTGCTTGTATACTGCAAGCATATAAAATGTATTTATAATCTTTATTCACATGCCAAGTTTTGAGTTTCAATGTTCTCGGTAAGAGTTTAAAATAATTTTAAAAGTCGTAGCATATTCTTATTTTTGTAGACGCCTGGTATCGAACCAAGGAACTATTGGCAGATGTGAATAGACAAAATAACTTGTTAGGAGCCTATATTAATTAATGCAAAGTTTGAAGTACATGTCGTACCAGGAAGGTAGTGATATAAGACTCCCATCTGAAATGCATTGGGTAATGTATATGGCTTTCTGGGATCGAACCAAGGACCGTCAGCGAATTGCTAAAATTAGATTATGAAATATATTTATGATCTCTACCCACGTACCGAGTTTCAAGTTTCCATGTCATCGTAAAGAGATACAAAAAAATCTTAAAATTTGCCACAACACATTTTAAAGGGAAGATATTTGCCCTGACCTAGCTTCGAACCAAGGATAATCATCGAAGATGTCTTTTTGATTTTCATTGGATATGCACGGCATCTAGCAATCCCTTGAGTTTCAACTCTCTTCTTTCTCGGGAAGTGCCTCAAAAAAGTTTTCGAAAATCCCCACCATATATCTTTATAGGGAAAATCGGGACTTTGGGGCCTTCTGAAATCGAAGCCATGACTCTGAGGTTCTAAATCGCATTTTTTCTGGCGATGAAACGTTATGGCCAATACGTCGTAAAAATTTCAAATCAATGACGTTTGTGGTTTAGCCAGTGAATTAGTATCCTATGTATCTATCTATCTTTATGAATGAATCCGGAGAAGCATCTATATATAATAGATACCTTGCTGATAAAATTGGATGAGCCCAATACTCTCTTTACTATATTCTGCATTTTTTCCTCAAGTACAGCAGCCCAAAGATATGATTATCAACGCCCATGCACAAGTTTCCTGCTCAACAGCAAAAATCAGAGTGGCCTCCGATTCCGTGAATGTCGGTACATGTGAAAACCATAAGCCTCCGGCGCCGGACTAGGGGCAGGCGCCGGCACCGGTTTTGCCAGCACGTGTGCAAACGGCCTTAATCTTTCCTTAGGCTGGATGTTGCTGATTTTTTCCGAAAGCCTGTTTAAAAAAGTTAATTTTACCTATTTTGCTTTAACATCTGTGATTAATGTAGTTAAGCCATTAAGATCACCAGTTTGCTCCTTTTGAAATTTTGAAATTGAATTTCTTTTCCCATATTGTACCAACTCTCTCATCCCTTCTCAGTTGTCCTTATAAGAATCAACTACATCGTTTAGTTTTCTACCAACTGTTCCAAGTTTAGAAAATATTTTTTTGGATGAGAGTGCATAAATTTTTAGTCTAGCTTTCTTAAATTAGACTATATTATTATTTAAGTTCCATTAAAATATATTAATATCTATAAGAAAATCTTAAATTTAAATAAAAGGGAAGAGATTTTTGTGTAAACAAAAGAGACAACAACAATATTACCGCAAATACTATTATTTACTTCTGAATGTAACTGCTCTCTGTTAACATATAACCTCATCACTTGTTTTTATTGTAAATAGTGTGTGATTTCTCAAGACATTTTCCAATTGTTTTTAAGAAACACAGTCATCTATGAAAGGGAAGTACTCATCATTCTGAAGGAACTAAGAAAGGAAGGAAGGAAAGTTTTGATAAGTTTTTTTGGAGAAAAATACTATAAGCTGATAGACTAAGAGATGCTGATGCTTAGATAAGAGTAGGAGATTATGTAAAATAGCTTTGAATTATAGTGAAACACTTTTTCAGAATCGGTTTGGAAATTTAAGTGGCTTAGAAGATTGTTAGGTATGCTTAAATTCCAGAAGCTGCAACAAGATGACAGAAGAGCCTCAGGATCAAAATGCAATGGGAGAACGACATTCAGTTTAAAGCTCTCAGAAGCTAAGGTAAGTTCCACTAAGAAGAATCTACCATATACAGCTGCTATATTTATATTTTCAATGAATTTTAAACACTGTAAGCTTACTTTATCCTCTTTGACATAATACAAAACTTTTTTAATTGTGTTTTACTTGAATTTTTATTTTGTTACTTTCAAAGTGAGATCATATTATTTCTTGCTTTATTATATTACTCCGGTATTATCACTAACTTTCTAAAAACAATTGTAATTAGTACTGCTTAGACTGATTGTCTCATTCATTTCATCATTCTACCTGACTGACAACTGATTTTTTATCTTAAATTCTGGTTTTCAGGCTTTACTTATCTCCTATGCTCATATTTTTAAATACTTTATCATGCCTTATGAAGTAATAGTAATGGTTCATGTTTGAGGAATTGCGTTTATATACGTTTCTAATTTTATATATGAGGGGCGTCCAAAAAGTAAGTTTCCCTGTTCTACTGCTCAGCCAAAAATAGAGGTAGGAAAGAGATAGTTGTATGGAGTGTTGATACAAGTGTGGTGGTATTACTGAGAAACTCTCAAGGCTCCCCAAGATACTTGATGTTTTTAAAACAATTACAATCATGTACACTTCTTTGGGCATTACCACGAGCTGTGAAATTAGAAGTTTTATTGGTTTTTCGACTGCAAAAAATGAAACATCAGTGGAGATTCATCCACAGTCTACGGTGAAGATGCCTTGTCTATCAAAGTGGTTTGTTACTGGCATACAATGTTCATCGAGGGACGAGAAACTCTTCATGACAAGGAGCGTAGCAGCAGACCATTGACGTCACGTCAAGCTGATGTGATCGATGCTGTTCACGAGACCATAGTGCTTGATAAAGGCTTCAGTTTGGATGAGATTCTTTTAAATTTTCCTCTGAGGTTTGAGATCAGCCGATCATTGCTGCATACCATCAGTGTTGATGAGCTGCAGTACAGGAAAGTCTGTGCTAGGAGAGTGCCCATATTGCTAACAGAAGACCATAATTGGCAACACATTGAGCCTGCTCGGTCTTTCTTGTAGTTGGTAGAGTGAGGCAGATGCACTGTTTTCCCGGATAGTCACTGAGGATGAAACTCGGGTGCACTATTCAGCCCCTGAATCAAAAAGACCATGCATGGTGTGGCAAAAAGGGTGAATGCGCTACACGGAGAGCAAAAGTTGCTGAGTCAGCCGGGAAGGTCGTGGCAATGATCTTCTGGGACGCCAAAGGAGTTCTTTTGATAGACTACCTGCCCCATGGGACATCCATCAACATTGCTTGTTATTGCGAGCTTCTGAAGACACTCTGATGAGCCATACAGAACAAACCACGCGGCATGCTGTCACGGAAAGTTTTGTTGATCCACAGCAACACAAGGCCACATTCTGCCCAAGAAACAGTGCTGCTACTGGAAAACGTCCGCTGGGATGTGTTTGGTAATCCAGTGTACTCACCTGACCTAGCCCCCAATGATTATCACCTGTTTCCGGAGCTGAAAAAACATCTTGGTGGTCGGTGATTCTCTAATGATGTTGACCTCAATTTTCATTGTTCGGAGGTAGAACACTGTGATGTCAGAATAAAAAAAACTGTTGCCAAGATACGAAAGATGTCTTTAAAGTGAAGGAGACTACATCAAAAAATAAAGAAAAATTTTAATTTCATTACTGAATAGTTTTTATAATTTTTAAATAATGATTTTATTTTCTCTATCCAGGGAAACTTACTTTTTGGACGCCCCTCGTATATACCCATTGTTTATGGTTTTCAATAATATTGTTGGCATTTATATTTCATCACTAGGTATTATACCCATCCTCTTTAATTCTAAATAGCTTCCACATCGCATATTATTTCTTCATGCAAAGCTTAGGTCTGGAGTTATAATGATCTTTTGCTAGTATCTCTGGTGGAGTTTAACACCTAGTCACAGTCACCATACTACGCAGCTGTTACATGTATGAAAAACACCATTTACTACATGCCGTCATTTCTATGATCAATATCATTTTTTCCCTACAACCCTATGCTGTGGATTTTTCTTTTAACCGCAAATTAATCCTTTATTATCATAATAGGTCGTTATTACTAACAATGTAAAGCCTTATTCATCAATACTATGACTTCTATATTTTTATTCAGTAACTCAAATTTTCCTCAATTGATTCTCTTCACGTTCGTGTTTTTTTCATTTGGCTGAAAAACGTTTTCGAGGCAAATATTTATTTTGGTCCATTCAAAAACTCCAACCAAGTTCGCTGATTTACCCTGCTGTTCAATACCTTCACTTTCCTTTGGATTCAGAGTTTGCCAATAGCAGGGAGGAGGTGCAGGGAAAAGCTTGCAAAGTTGGATAATGGAAGAGAGAAGCTTTCTGAAATGAGTAAGAAAAGAACTTGGGTAATGTGCTCACATTGAAAGGGTCAGAACCAGAGGGTTGCAGTCACTCGGAGTCACCTGATGGTTTTGTATATTCTCGCATTGGGTATTAAGATATATCCATCAAAAACATAAAAAAATTCATACTAATCCCCATTATATATTTTTTTACAGGGAAACGTATTTTTAATGAATTATTTAGCATACATCAGTAGGAACAAGCATTACTTTGTGAAAATTCAGGTGATGAGAAACCTTTGCCATAAATTTTACCTACATGGTAATGCATATGAGTTTATTAGAATGAATTTTCATACACATTTCTAGCTTAAGCTCTATCATTATGATTTCATTGACATTTATGTTTCAGGGTTAAAATATTTCATTGATATGTAAAGATCATACCATTCATGATGGCTCACTAATTATTATATTATTTTCAATATAATTTCCATCAAGCGATAATTTTAACTTAAGCTATAATTGTTTTACATATTTATTTTCAAAAGATAGTGAAAAATATAGATAATTAACTAAGTTAATGAATATAAAATTATACTGTAGTTTTGTATTCTCAAATGAGTGAATGAGACTAAATAATTACAAAAAACGATATTTAGAGTCTAATGTTACAACACAGAATGGAATTATTTTCATCTATTCAAGCATTCAATGATTATTTTAAACTGGTCTTTGTATACTAAATGTCACAATATGAAATACATTTATATTATTAAATAATATTGGTAATATTACATGCTGGTAATTTATTAATCTTTAACTTCATTTTATCATAAGTTCTTAAGTTGTCCTATAATATGTTTTTGCAAAAGCCAAAGGTTCATATGGAATTTTACGTAAAATTTCAAAGACAGGAGTGGTTTAAGGTAAAATGGAGTGGAAATTATTGGACGATGACATTTTTGAAGAATCTTTAAATTAGAATTTAGCTTCAATGAAATTATTTCAATCATGAAAACTACTTATAAAAGTGTACACATGCATCAGTTTGAATCAAAGAAAACCTGGGCTACATTTAACTAAATTTCCTTCTCATATATAATCTTCAGGTGTACTTGGTTGTCCCCCCATGAGAGGCGCCCCAACTCCATGAACTCAGGGGCTTTCAAGGAGCGCTTCAACAGAAGATACCTTCATCTTGTTTGCAAGTACTCCCAAGTGATTGTGGGGCAGTTCTTCAGACATCACCACTCAGATTCCTTCCGAGTCATCTACAATGAGAGAGGTAAGTTTATTTCTTCACATATTCTAACATTGATTAGTAAATATGCGTTAGTATAGAGGTTTGAAGAGTGAAAATCACTGTAATCATTTCAAAGGTAATATCCAAAGATTTTTATAGCATTAATCATAAAATATAAAGATTAATAATGTTAGGTTTCCTATGCCTAAATTAATTAAAAATGTTATCATTTTCCACTAAAATTTAAGGACATGAGTAGGACAGAGGATTAGAATATTTCAATACTATCATTAAACATTTAATAATGAAAAATAGATGATGGATAATATTCTGTTGATTATTCTTCACTGTTTGCCTCAACTCAATATCTTTCTTTAAATGTACTATATGTTCCATCTACAGAGAGCTACAACAAATAAAGCTACTACAAATAAAGCTACTACAAATCTTTGCATTCCTTTACCTCCTCCTAAACTGAGGATTCTGACTATAGAATATATGAATTAAAGCTTTTTTGTTGTAGCCATTTTTATATCTCTGGAAAGGGAAATCTAGAAACTCAAATATTTCTTGAGGGATCTAACCTCATTAACTTCAGCACTAGGATTCCATCTATGTTACGAGTCTGGCTACGCAAAACTTTTAATCGGGGATTTTGTATATTATAGGTTGTTTAGTGGGACCACATGGCTCATTTTGTTATTTATGTATAGAAAATAAAAGAAATTGCGTCTCTAAACAGTGTCCTTCTTCGGCAAACTGGCAAAAATCCTAATGTTAGCAACCTTTTTGCCATTCAAAGATGGAAAAAATTAGAGATAGCTAAGCTCAACCCTTACTTATTTATTTAAATTTGATTCATTAACAGTCATTACGACCAATTACAATGAATGTTACAACAATATATTGAAATAAACATATTTATAAATATCAACAAAGCTGCATTGAAATGCAACCAAACATTTGTAAAAAGCAAAAAAAGATGTTAGTGGGTTAATTTAAATTAAATGAGAAAAAAAATAAGATAAAATAATAAAAAATAGTAATCATAAGTTACAAAAGGAGATGTAAGGGAAAAAAACAATAATGATGGGAAAAAATGAATAAATAAATATGAGGGAAAGATGAAAAGGACGAAACTCGAGACAACGAATTAAGCTAAAGAGCGAGATTAATGAATGGACAAAAGGAGTGAATTAATGGGGGAAAACAGTTCAAGGGAAGGGTTATTGGATAAGAGAGAATTGAAAAGTGTTGGAATTCGATAGAAAATTGATCTTTGAGAGATTGAAAGCATGAAACGAGGTACGTGAAGGAGGTTAGAATTACGGGAAGGGATGCGAAGGGAAAAGCAAGGGAGGATGTTGGTAGTTCTGCAACGGCCATTAAAGATTGCGTGAAGAAATTTTAAATCAAATGATTTGCGACGATGTAGAAGAGAAGAAATGCCGAGAGAGCTAAGGATTTGATCACGAGAACAGTTGTAAAAGTGGGGTCCTCGCAGACGAACAATTGAGGTGAAGAAGTTTAAGGGACGGTTGAGCCTTTTGAGGTTGGAAGGGGTAGCAGATTGCCATATTGGGATGCAATAGTCCATAATGGGGCTAACACAACCAGTAAAGATAGACTTTAGGGCAAAAGGGTTGGCAATTTCTGTGAACCGGGAAAGCATTCCAATCAGTGACATACACCTTGAAGTGACCCAGCTCACATGTTCACGGAATTTCAATTTCCTGTCGAAAATCACTCCAAGGTCTTTGTGAGAAGAAACGGTATTAATAATTTCACCGTTAAGGCGATACACAGGTGGAGTAATGTCCTTCTTCAGGGAAAACGACATCACCGCAGACTTGCACGGATTTATTTTCGCTATTGATGCTATTTTAATATTTGAAGCAATTTCATTCAACTTTAGGTCTGCCAATATCCTGGATGTTTTTGGCTCCTTCAGTGACACCCTGGCAAACCCCTAGTGGAGCAAATAATCCCAGAGTTCGTCTGTACAAATTTGACACCGACAGGGACAGGTAAAATATCTACATACATATAAACTCTGCATATATCTCATAAGCAACTAAAAAGACTCTCTCTAAACTTGTGAATTACTGAATATAATTTTATTCATCCTCAACATTATGAATCTATTTGGAGGTAAAATTAATATTTTGATGAAAATTATGTATATGTATTGTGCAAAATTGTGATCTGAAAATTTAGTCTTGGCCTATTTTTTCACTTTTAATTTCTTCAATTTCATTGACTATGAAGTAAGACCCTGTAATAATAAGTTCATTACCTACTTAAATACTTCAATTAATATCTAATATAAAACATTTCATAACAGTTCATATAACCTACTTAAAATACAAATTACTCTAATATTTCATTAATCAATTATCTCATATGTGTGTATTAAACCAATCATTTTTATTGATTGTATAAGTAACATTCTTCGTTTTCCTAGATTTGGTCACAGTAAATCTCAGAGAAAGGGAAAGCTAGTTTACAAATTTTAAAGTTTGAAGCAAACATTTATGTGTTTATCTTTTGACAGAAAGCCAGAGCATTGCAGAGCTTCGTATTAGATATAGGAGAATTGAGTGACTACCTATCCCAGTGTAGACCCCTCTTACCAAGGGCAGTGGGTAGAACACACCACATCGCAAGGGGGGCCTGAACTATGATCCCTTACCTAATACTAGTTTCTCTCCCCTAGGTGTTAGACTTTGTTCAATACTTCTTGAAGCTGAGCTCCGCAAACCACAGAGATCACGCCGATGGCAGGTGGAATACAACCTCACCTCCCTCTACGGCCTTCCCAACGTGTCGGCCACATCTTTACACGAGTTAGCCAAGACCTTCTGCTCTGGACCCACCGTTGACTACAGCGCCTCTTTCTACGGCGGCTGCGACTCAGGTGTGGGGAAACCCTACTCCCTGTTGGGGATTCTGTGCATCAGCGCTGTCCTCATATTTGGGCGATGAGGTGGTGAACCAATCGACTTGATCTAATACGAGGAGATGCAGAGAGCGAGGATGTTGACATTTTTCTAACGAGAATCCTACTGTACTTTTAGGGAATGAGATTACCTCGGGACACTTCTGTGCTCCGTATCTGAAAGGAATGGAAGAGGCGTCCATTGTTTTTGGTAAGTGGACCAAAAAGATAGAGGAGTCTTTTATTCCCTCTCCAAGTCGGTTTCTTGTTACGTGTGGCGAAAAATAAAGGTGGCAAGACGAAAAGCGCTTCTCCGTTCCCTTACGTCTCGAGCTGACCGATGTTACAGTTGCTTTTTACTGTAAAAGCTTTTTTATTCATTGCGTGAAGCGATAGGTGTTACGGAGTATATTGAATTTGTGGTAAATTTCTAGTTTCACACAGTCAGCCTTTTTTTCCCTCAAGTGGTTAAACTAGAAATTTACCACAAACGCTTCATAATCCTCTATGGTTTTCTCAAATTCTTACAAAATCCATGCATATTATTAAATCTTTAGTAAGTCTAGCGGCAAAACCCCAAGTATGTTTCATAAACAGCTAACGAGACGACTTTTTGGTCAATCACATGTAAAGGAAATTTTTGCCGATAAACATCCATTCGCTCAACTCTTTGTTTAAACTAAACATGAACATGATGAAATATGATGATTAATATTTCCATGAGGATCACAACACTGCCATATGTTTTTAGCTTCGCATACATAAGCCCTTTAAAGGTGGTAACACAAATTTGGTAAAGAAACTAGAAATTTACCTCCCTGATATTTGTTTTCTGTCAATGTTTTTGGAACACACAAGAAAATGTTGCAGAACTGTACTTTTTCTGTTTCTTCAGGATGTTAAATCAGCATTAAATGTCTTTAAGTGCAAGTTGTTCGTGCTTTTAAAAGCCCCAAATGTAAAATCTAACAAAAATAAAAGTATCGAAGCTTTTTTATTCCAATGGTGACGTTTTATTTCGATCCTTCTCCTTTGGTACAGCTGAGTTGTATCAATGTTGAGTATAATTTGCATTTAATATTCTTGGTGTAAAATGTTTCCACTAGACATCTCACAAGTTATGCTGTTTTTGATGGCTTTAAGTTGAGTTTTGATCAATGGGCGTAGATTACACACTTTCTCTTGTAGTCTAACCACAATATGTATATTAATGACTTAGCCATCTTTCAATAAAATTACATAATAAATTTGCTATTTGCACGGATACATATGCGGGCTCATGCATACAATAATCAGTAAGAATATTTATATTTTTTTATTGACCACTTTTATTGTTACATGCGTGAACAAAAAATTTGAAATGATGAATCCAAATAGAAGTATATTCATTCTAGGGATGGTGGAAAAAGATGACTATTGAATATCAGAAAAGGGAAAAGGAATAAGATGAGTTTACAATTTATTAACCTTCAATGGACAATTTTCCATCTACCATGAAAATTTGCTGAAATTATTACTAGGTGCAAGGTAGTAGACACTAGGAAAGTATTACTAGGTATAAAAGGCATCGAAACCCTGGTCTTGATATGTCTTTGGGCTGAAAACTGTGCAAATGCACTTATGGTAGTCATGAATATCTTCTACATAAGTAGCGTAGGACTTGAGTGATTTTAGTGTAATAATTAGAAAAAGAACTCTAAAAGAAGATGAGCAGTAACGTCAGATATGGAAGAGGATGTTGTGGCATCCAGAGAATTTTCTTTTAGTTTGACTTGTACTTGCACTGTGAAAGAATTATACATTACCTTTGTTTTTGTTAGACCTGGACCTGGAGTCCTATCTTCTGTCCCACTGTGTTTAGTTCTTGAAGTCTTGAAATTAGATCTTCTGCTTTGGCTCCAAAGAGAAATATATCATCTGCAAAACGCAGGTGACTTATCTATTCACCATTCACTTTTAATCCCTTCTCTTCCCAAACAAAGGTTTTAAAAACTTCTTCCAAAACTGCTGTACATAAGATGGACTGTGACCTTGTCGAACTCCCTTCTCAATCTTGAATTGATCGGTCTCTTCATGCAGCATTACAGAAGCTGTGGCATTCTCATAGATACTGCATAAGAGTTGAATGTGCTCAGTATCTATCCCTTGATTCTTCAGAGTGGAAGAGTTACTTATAGAGTCGAAGCCTTGTTTGTAGTCTACAAAGCAGAGGACAAGTGTCATATCATACTCATTTGTTCTGTTGATAATTTCCTGTAGTATGTGGATTAGGTCCATAGTGCTGAAACCCTTTGGAAATACTGCTTGTTCTCTATGCTGGGATAAGTGAAAGTCTAGGAGTAGTAATGATGTCAAACGGGTAGATCTGTTTGGAACACGATAATTGATAAGGTAAGTTAAGGGAGGACAGTCATAAAGGGAGTTCAGCAGTGAATGTAAGAAGGATAAATCATGTTTTAATCTAGTGACAGAAAGAGATTACAAGGACAGTAATGATAAAATAGAATTTTTAGAGGCTTGACGGATGGAAATCATGAATATCTTTTAAATCAATTGGAATGAGGCTGATGGGGTGGTAATTCTTCAAATCTTCTTTGCTTTCTTGTACAGGATATATAAATCATAAACATGAAGACAAAGGAACCTCTGTCCACTACGAAACTCTTGAAATGATTTTTACAACAGGACGCTATTGATTTAGGATAATATCTCCCGTAGGAATGCTTTGCATCTTCATAGTCACCTCAAGTGATTTAGATCAAAATTGGAATTGCTTTTTGCAATTCCGCTTAGCCCAGGTTCACGTGGCTGGGAATCGATTCCGTTTCCGCATTTGACAGTTTCCGTTCAACACAGAGTAACAATGCATGTAAAACCCTATTAAGACCTCCAGGACCAAAATTTTTTTCCGGATAAGACAGGTTTCCGTTTCACATGTGATCCGCTTAAGGCAGGTTTCACTGTATTAATGTTTCTCAAAGATATAAAGATGTATTTTTATAATATAGTTTCTTCTTGGTTCTTAAGAGGGCATATTCTTTTTATAAATGTAAGCAAATTATCAGCTTCTTTAGATGTGTATCTTCTTTGTGCATAAATCGTTGAACTGCCTTTTCTCTTGTGCAATAAAAATAGGTAGATAAATAAACTAATAGAATTAAAGAAAGTATCATATCAGCGGTGGAATACACTACTTTCCCAATCAAAGGGTAGGAGATAGAAGATTGTCATTCATCTTAGAATGCAATCTATTTATGATAAAGGTATCTCTTTTACATCTTTCAGTTATTTCTATCAGTAGATTTGCACTAATTTTTCACATCTACATTATTTGCGACAGGGTTAATGCTGTGAATAATACATATTTCCAAAGATTCATTTAGGTTTTTTGTATCCATAACAAAATTTTTCCTTTTCAATATCAAATAACATTATTTATGATTATTATTTACCAATAAGATTAAATTGGTGATGGATTGACTTAAAAATGTGTTTATAATTTAAATGTGTTGAAAAACGCCTACGAGAAGAAGAGTAAAATTATCGTTTAGGACTGTTTGGGAAATTTGTTTTTAATACTAGAAATAGCCTGATTTCCTATAATTTTACCCAAACTTTTCACCAAACCCATACAGCACAGTTCGGGGAATATTTGTATAATATTCTTATAATATAGGTATATCATGTGGTATAAACGTCCAATACAGGGGTATAATAAACTTATATTTAGAGGGGTCTTGAGAGAGAAAAAAGGTATATTATAAGTATATTGCCATGTGGAAAATATACGACTACCTCTACTAGTGACATCTGTTGGCAGATATTACTACTACATAGCTCGGCCACCGCAACAAGTTACTGTGGCTGCCGCTAGGTGCACTAATGCATATGCATATTTCGATCGCCCTGTCGTGGTGCTTATTATATATCAATTATTTCTATACTAATAATCAATTACATTCATTATTATTACTAATGGTCTAATGGTAATCATTATTAATACCAATATTCAAAATTTGGATAGGAAAATTAATACACGAGAAACAGTAAATTTTGAATAAATTTATTTATTGAATAACTTAGTAGAAAGAACAATATTCACATCACAGCTGCACAAGATGGGTAGCAATTCCTCCACTTCATCAAATTTCTTGTAAGTCCACTGCATTCTGCTGAGTCCGATGCTCATGTCCAAGGTGATTGTACTGCACCCTTAACCTTCATCCAGGCACGCGGACGGTAGTTAACCGTCACATCCATAAAAGCGCGTGCAATTTTTGCCTGGAGGTGTGCAGCACGCCCGGATGAGGGTTAAAAATAAAAGGAAATTGTATTACATCACACTATTCACAGAATAGAGGCTTGCTATTATGCCTACTGGCAACAACTTGACTGTCTTATTGCCCTGTCCACAGTTCTATAACTAATAAAAGAAAAAACTGATTGCATGCATTGAAGTTGCACCACAACTAACTATAGTTTATATACTGCTACTGCTACTGTATAGTATACTGCAGTTGAATAATGAAACTTAAAGTTTGCCATGGCCTCGTTTGTAAAAACAGGGTATACCACGTGAAGGTATACCCTGTTTATTCTCAAAGGGGGAAAAGGGACGGAATTTTCTCATTATTCATGGTGTTACAAAGACATTAGTCCTATCACATTCAACAGGTGGATACCCAAGTAAAACGACATCCTTGGGCCAATGCTGGCAAACCGTTGTTGTCCACGGTTGGCCAAGGGTATGGAATGGCACTCTGCCTCACTATTTGCCAACCCACCATTCCCCAACGTTGGGCCAACCAACACCAGCCAACATAGGCCCAACCATAACTTCGTTGGCCCTACATTGGGCCAGCAAAGTAATTACTCTTTGCCAACATTAATGCTACTCTTTTCCAACAGGAAATGCACCTTTCATATTATATATAAAATTACACAGAGGCAATTCAAGGAGTGAAATAATAAATACCAAGAGATATATATAAAAAAGTTTGTCATATATTTCCCAAAATGATTATATTAATTCATATTTACAAATTTAATTACAAATCTAAGAGAATGTTAAATTGCAAATAAAATACTGGAAAAAGTTCTATATTACAAAATGTATATTTACAATTTTTGTCTTGATTCCAAAGAATACTTTACATAAAGTACTTCCTAATTATATAAGTTAGTTTTACCGAAATTTAATTTTTTTCCCTCTATTTTGCGTTAATTTTCGTCATTTTATCGAGATATGATCGAAAAAAGCAATGAAAACGCATAATTTTAGCAAAATTTCAATTTTTTTTCTCTATTTTGCCTTAATTTTCGTCATTTTATCGAGATATGATCAAAAAAAGCAACGAAAACGGATAATTTTAGCGAAATTTCAATTTCTTTCCTCTATTATGAGATATGTTTTCAACTTAAAAAAGTACGATCACATTTCGGATTATTACACGAAACTCTCACTACTAAAGCTTGATCTCCGGCGCAAGCATCACTTTCTTTGCACCACGAACAAATTATTATCTACTAAATCTCCCAATTACATTCACTCTTTATTTTTGTCCTTGGATTGCATTCATGATCGCAATACAAGAGGTCGCAAACAACTATTGATTCCTCAACATAGAACCGAGATCTTTCACAATTCATTTACAGTTACTGCTATTAACCTCTGGAACGCACTTCCTCAAGTAATACAAAACTCATCCACCATTTTTACCTTTAAGCGTACATGTCACAATCATCTCATAACTATCTAAAGCAGAACTTAAATGCACCTAAATTCACAACTCCATCATCCCAACCTTGTTAAACAATTGTTTGGTTCTGATCCGCTGCCCCATGTCATGAATATATGTACAATATTAACGATTAGTTAACTTAGATTTTGTTTTAGTATCTTCCAACTTGCAAGCCGCAAATGTTTTAATCCTTTTGATTTCCGCACATCTTTTTATTTATTTTTTATTTGTTTTTATATAATTTATTATATTTTTTGTTTATTTTCTCTTTTTGTCTTTTAACACTTTCCTATAAACTATGTTTTTGATTATTTTCAGAGTAGTAGACCTTTTAATGTTTCATTTGTATGTTTTTCTTAATGTAATTTCATTTTCTTCATTTCTTTGAGATTTATCTCCCATTATTCAACCTTTATTTTAATTCATCTATAATTAATGTCAGTTTAGTGAAGTTGATTTATATTATCTGATTGTTTGTAATGCAGTTATGTTTTTTCTCCTTTCTTTTTGTACAATTTTTATATTTTCACTGCCAGTCTATCATAACCCTTTTCTTTCTCCTTCATCAAAAATAAAATTTTCTATTGTAGATTTCGCAGGTTTTTCACACTCCCCTTCCTGTGAGTGTTTTCCTGCAGTGGAAATTTTTTTCCTAAGCTCTCAGCTAAGGTTTTTTAAAAATTCACATACTAGTTTTCTTCGTGTACTTTTGCAAACTATCTCTTTCTTTCTGTTTTACATAAGACGATGGGTTAGGTGTA
Organism: Sympetrum striolatum; assembly: GCA_947579665.1. Taxonomy (NCBI): domain Eukaryota; kingdom Metazoa; phylum Arthropoda; class Insecta; order Odonata; family Libellulidae; genus Sympetrum; species Sympetrum striolatum. The sequence continues at coordinate 127,966,730 of OX388342.1, forward strand.
AGAAGAGACTTTCTAGTCTCAATCTCGCCCGAATTAAGTTCATTTATTATTATATATTATTATTATTATTTTGCCTTAACTTTCGTCATTTTATCGAGATATGATCGAAAAAAGCAACGAAAACAGATAATTTTAGCGATTTTTCAATTTCTTTCCTCAATTTTGCATTATTTTTGGACATTTTATCGAGATATGATCGAAAGAAGCAACGAAAACGGTTAATTTCACCGAAATATCAGTTTCTTTCCTATATTTTGCCTTAATTTTCATAATTTAATCGAGATAAGATCGAAAAAACAACGAAATCGTATAATCTTAGCATATTTCAATTGCTTTCCTGTATTTCACCTTAATTTTCGTCATTTTATTTAAAGAAGATCGAGAAAAGCAACGAAAATGGATAATTTTAGCAAAATTTCACTTTTTTCCTCAATTTTGCCTTAAATTTCGTAATTTTAACGAGATATGATCGAAAAAAGCAAGGAAAAAGGATAATCTTAGGGAAATGTCACATTTTGTTTTTCTATCTTGCACTTATTTTCGAAAGTATAACGAGATATAATCGAAAAAATCAACGAAAACCTAAACGTTTAGCTAATTTTTACCACTTTATCTCTATTTTATCCTTTTTTCGACATTTTATAGAGATATGATCGAAAAAAGCTAAGAAAACAAATAATTACACCGAAATTTCAATTGCTTTCCTCTATTTTGCCCTTATTTTCGATATTTTATCGAGATATGATCAACAAAACGAACCAAAACGGATAGTAATAGAGATATTTTAATTTTTTTCCTCTATTTAACCTTCATTTTCGTCTTTTTATTTCGATAAGATCGAAAAAAAGCAACGAAAATGGGTAATTTTAGCCAAATTTCGCGTTTTTTTCTCTATTTTGCGTTTATATTCGAAATTTTACCAAGATATGATCGAAAAAAGCAACGAAAACGCATAGTTTTAGCCAAATTTCAATTTGTTTCTATTTTGCCTCAAATTTTGTCATATAAACGAGATATGATAGAAAAAAGCAAGGGAATCGGATAATTTTAGCAAAATTTCAATATTTTTCCTCTATTTTGCCTTAAATTTTTCCTCTTTATAGAGATATGATCGAAAAAAGCAAGGAAATCGGATACATTTAGAAAAATTTCTCTTTTTTCTCTCTATTTTGCCCTTTTTTTCGATATTTTACAGAGATATGATCGAAAAAAGGAACGAAAACGCATAGTTTTAGCCTAATTTCAATTTGTTTCTATTTTGCCTCAAATTTTGTCATATAAACGAGATATGATAGAAAAAAGCAAAGGAATCGGATAATTTTAGCAAAATTTCAATATTTTTCCTCTATTTTGCCTTAAATTTTTCCTCTTTATCGAGATATGATCGAAAAAAGCAAGGAAAACGGATACATTTAGAAAAATTTCTCTTTTTTCTCTCTATTTTGCCCTTTTTTTCGATATTTTACAGAGATATGATCGAAAAAAGGAACGAAAATGGATAATTTTAGCCAAATATCACTTTTTTCTCTATTTTGCCCTTATATTCGAAATTTTACCTAGATATGATTTAAAAAAAGCAAAGAAAACGCATAATTTTAGACAAATTTCAATTGTTTTCCACTATTTTGCCTAAAATTTCATCTTTTCATTGAGATATGATCGAAAAAAGCAACGAAAACTGATAGTTATAGCGAAATTATAATTCATTTCCTCAATTTTGCATTAATTTAGTATTTTTATCGAGATATGAAGCGAAAAAGAAACGAAAACTGATACTTATATGAATATTATACTTTTTTCCTCTATTTTGCCCTTTTTTTCGACATTTTATAGAGATATGATCGAAAAAACAACGAAAACAGATAATATTAGCAAAATCGCATTTTTTTCTTCTCTATTTCGCCCTTATTTACGTTATTTTATGGAGATATGATCGTAAAAACCAACGAAAACGGATAATTTTAGCTAAATTTCACTTTTTTATTCTCTATATTGCCCTTATTTTCGATATTTAACGAGATATGATCGACAATAAAAATTATAACGGATAATTTCAGCGAAATTTCAAGTTTTTCCTATAATTTGCTTTCATTTTCGTCTTTTTATACAGATAAGATCAAAGAAAGCAACGAAAATAGATAATTTTAGCAAAATTTCACTTTTTTTCTCTATTTTACATTCATTTTCGTCTTTGTATTTAGATAAGATTGAAAATAACAACGAAAACGGATAATGTTAGCTATATTTCAAATTTTTAATCTATTTTGCCTTAAATTTTGCCTTTTTATCGAGATATGATCGAAAAAAGAAACGAAAACTTATACTTTTAGCAAAATTTTACTTTTCTTACTCTATTTTGCACTTTTTCTTCGACATTTTATAGATATATAATCGAAAAAAGTGATGAGAACGGAAAATTTTAAGAAATTTCAATTTTTTTCCTCCATTTTGCCCTTATTTTCGAAATTTTACCGAGATATGATCGAAAAAAGGAACGAAAACGGATAATTTTAGCCAAATTTAAATTTCTTTCCTCTATTTTGCCTTACATTTCATCTTTTCATCGAGATATGATCGATAAAAGCAACGAAAACTGACACTTTTAGCAAAATTTTACTTTTTTTCTCTATTTAGCCCTTTTTTCCACATTTTATAGAGATACCATCGAAAAAACAAACAAAATTGGATAATTTTTGCAAAATTTCACTTTATCTTCTCTTTTTTGCCCTTATTTTCGAAATTTTACCTAGATATGATCGAAAAAAGCAACGAAAACGGATAATTTTAGAAAAATTTCAATTTCTTTGTCTTTTTTTGCCTTAATTTATGTTTTTTACCATGATATGATAGAAAAAAGCAACGAAAACGGATAATTTTAGCCTAATTTCAAATATTTCCTCTATTTTGCCTTAAATTTTGCCTTTTATCGAGATATGATCGAAGAAAGCTACGAAAAGTGATAATTTTAACCAAATTTCAATTTTTTTCCTCTATTTTGCCCTACATTTCATCTTTTCATCGAGATATGATCGATAAAAGCAACGAAAACTGACACTTTTAGCAAAATTTTACTTTTTTTCTCTATTTAGCCCTTTTTTCCACATTTTATAGAGATACCATCGAAAAAACAAACGAAATTGGATAATTTTTGCAAAATTTCACTTTATCTTCTCTTTTTTGCCCTTATTTTCGAAATTTTACCTAGATATGATCGAAAAAAGCAACGAAAACGGATAATTTTAGAAAAATTTCAATTTCTTTGTCTTTTTTTGCCTTAATTTATGTTTTTTACCATGATATGATAGAAAAAAGCAACGAAAACGGATAATTTTAGCCTAATTTCAAATATTTCCTCTATTTTGCCTTAAATTTTGCCTTTTATCGAGATATGATCGAAGAAAGCTACGAAAAGTGATAATTTTAACCAAATTTCAATTTTTTTCCTCTATTTTGCCCTACATTTCGTCTTTTCATCGAGATATGATCAAAAAAAGCACCGAAATCGTTTCATCTTAGTAAATTTCAATTATTTTCCTCCAATTTTCCATAATTTTCATTATTTAAAAGAGATAAGATCGAAAAAGCAAAGAAAACGGGTAATTTTAGCAAAATTTCAATATTTTCTTCTCTATTTTGCTCTTATTTTCGAAATTTTACCTAGATATGATCGAAAAAAGAAAGGAAAACGGATAATTTCAGCCAAATTACAATTTTGTTCCTGTATTTTGCCTTAAATTTTTCCTTTTCATCGAGATTTGATCGAAAAAAGCAACGAAAACGGATAACTTTAGTGAAATTTCAATTTTTCTCCTCTATTTTGCCCTTATTCTCGAAATTTTACCGAGATATGATCAGAAAAAGCAACGAAAACGGTAAATTTCAGCCAAATTTCAATTTTTTTCCTGTATTTTGCCTTAAATTTTGTCTTTTTATTGAGATATATGGTCGAAAAAAGCAACAAAAACTGATAATTTAAGCGATATTTCAATTCATTTCCACTATATTTCCTCAATTTTGGTCATTTTATCTAGATATGATCGAAAGAAGCGACAAAAAATGATAATTTCATAAAAATATCAATTTCTTCCCCCTTTTTACTTTCTCCATATACGATGTATAGAGAAAGTATTGTTTTCATGAAAAAATTCGACTTCGAGATTTCAACGGAAATACATGTTTTGGGGTCCCTAGAACACGTTTTGACCATTTTCGGAATGATGTCTGTGTGTATGTGTGTGTGTGTGTGTGTGTGTGTGTGTGATAGTGGACGCTCTAACGTGAAAACTATTGGTCGTATCAACACCAAACTTCATATATAGTACTGTGGTGTGTGCTGTCAGAGTTGATTAGGTTTTGGAGTAAATCGGTCAACCGGAAGTCGAGCTTTATTCATTAAAGCTCATTTCCGGTTTTCAAAATATCTCCATAAATATGATATATACGTATATTGTATTACTTATAAAAGTTTTAGATAATGTAATTTACTATAACTTTAGTATTTAACATATTTTTGTATCACCGGTTGATTAGGAGTTATTCGAGAAACACTGATAAACCGGAAGAAGATGATTATGTACTTTGTGGGCGCTCTAACATGAAAACTATTTGGCGGATCCACACCAAATTTCATATGTAGTACTTCTATTACAGTTTTTAGAGTTCATTAGTTTTTGGAGTAAATCGGTTAACCGGAATTTGAGCTTCATTCTTCAAAGCTCATTTCCGGTTTTCAAAATATCTCCACAAATATGATATTTAGGTAAATACTATTATTTATAAATGTTTTAGAAAATGTAATTTACTATAACTTTTGTATGAAACATAGTTTCGTATCACTGATTGTTTAGGAGTTATTCCTGAAATACTGATAAACCGGAAGTTTCTGATTATGTACTTTGTGGGCGCTCTGGGCTCTATGGGCGAAAGGCCAGTTTCATCGTTTTTCATCCAGCATGCCCCGAACAACATTATTTATAATGTTCAGAGTTCGAAATTACTGTCGTAGATATGTATTTACATCTTATATATGGAGAAAGTCATGTGCTGGCCACATCAGATTTTTTGCCTTAATTTTCGTTTTTTTTACCGTGTTATGATAGAAAAAAGCAACGAAAACGGAGAATTTGAGTTGAATTTCAATTTTTTTCCTCTATTTCGAATGCAATTTCGTCTTTTTATTTAGATATAATCGAAAAAAGAAACGAAAACTGATACTTTTATGAAAATTTTACTTTTTTCTTCTCTATCATTCCCTTATTTTCGAACTTTTACCGAGATATGATCGAAAAAAGCAACGAAAACGAATGTTTTTAGCCAAATTTCAATTTTTTTCCTGTATTTTGCCTTAAATTTCTTTTTTATTGAGATATGATTGAAAAAAGCAACGAAAACTGATACTTTTAGGAAAATTTTACTTTTTTTTCTCTATATTGCCCCTTTTTTCCACATTTTATAGAGATACCGTCAAAAAAACCAACGAAATTGGATAATTTTAGCAAAATTTCACTTTATTCTTCTCTATTTTGCCCTTATTTTCGAAATTTTCCCAAGATATGATCGAAAAAAGCAACGAAAACGGATACTTTTAGCCAAATTTCAATTTTTTTCCTGTATTTTGCCTTAAATTTTTTCTTTTTATTGAGATATATTGTCGAAAGAAGCAACAAAAACTGATAATTTTTTCGATATATTTAAATTCATTACCTCTTTTATTCGTCAATTTTGGTCATTTTATCGAGATATGATCGAAAGTAACAACAAAAACGGAAAATTTTAGAAAAATATAAATTTCTTTCCCTTTTTTGCCTTAATTTTCGTTTTTTTTACCGTGTTATGATAGAAAAAAGAAACGAAAACGGAGAATTTGAGTTAAATTTCAATTTTTTTCCATTATTTTGAATGCAATTTCGTCTTTTTATTTAGATAAGATCGAAAAAAGCAACGAAAAAGGATAACTTTAGCCTAATTTCATATATTTCCTCTATTTTGCCTTAAAATTTTCCTTTTAATCGAGATATGATCGAAAAAAGAAACGAAAACTGATACTTTTCTGAAAATTTTATTTTTTTCTTCCCTATTTTGCCCTTATTTTCGATATTTTATGGAGATATGATCGAAAAAACCAACGAAAACGGATAATTTCAGCCAAATTTCAATTTTCTCCTGTATTTTGCCTTAAATGTCGTCTTTTTATTGAGATATGATCGAAAAAAGCAACGAAAACTATAATTTTAGCGATATTTCAATTCTTTTCCTCTATTTTTCCTCAATTTTGGTCATTTTATCTAGATATGATCGAAAAAAACAACAAAAACTGGTAATTTTAGAAAAATATCAATTTTTTCCCCCTTTTTACTTTCTCCATATACGAAGTATAGAGAAAGTATTGTTTTCATGAAAAAATTCGACTTCGAGATTTCAACGGAAATACACGTTTTGGGGTCCCTAGAACACGTTTTGACTATTTTCGGAATGATGTCTGTGTGTATGTGTGTGTGTGTGTGTGTGTGTGTGTGTGTGTGTGTGTCTGTATGTGTGTGTGTGTTAGTGGGCGCTCTATCGTGAAAACTATTGGTCTTATTAATACCAAACTTCGTACATAGTACTGTGGTGTGTGCTGTCAGAGTTGATTAGTTTTTGGAGTAAATCGGTTGACCGGAAGTCGAGCTTCATTCATCATAGCTCATTTCCGGTTTTCAAAATATCTCCATAAATATGATATATACGTGCATTGTATTACTTATAAAAGTTTTAGATTATGTAATTTACTATAACTTTTGTATTTAACATATTTTTGTATCACCGGTTGATTAGGAGTTATTCGTGAAATACCGATAAACCGGAAGTAGCCGTAATGTACTTTGTGGGCGCTTTAACTTAAAAACGATGCATTATATCAACACGAAATTTCATATATAGTACTTTATTTAGTTACTTAAGAGTTGATTAGTTTTTGGAGTAAATCGGTTCACCGGAAGTCGAGCTGTATTCTTCAAAGCTCATTTCCGGTTTTCAAAATATCTCCATGAATATTATATTTAGGTATATACTATTATGAATAAAAGTTTTAGAAAATAAAATTTACTATAATTTTTGGTTGAAACATATTTTTGTTTCACTGATTGTGTAGGAGTTATTCATGAAATACTGATAAACCGGAAGTTGCTGATTATGTACTTTGTGGGCGCTCTGGGCTCTATGGGCGAAATGCCAATTTCATCGTTTTTCATCGATCATGTCCCGTAAAACATTATTATTCATGTTTCTGGCGTCAAAGATAATAATATATATATTTTAATCTCTCATATTCCAAGTTTAGATGGAATATAGAGTTCGAAATTACTGCGGTAGATAAATATTTACATCTAATATATATGGAGAAAGTCATGTGCTGGCCACATCAGACTTTTCGATCATATCTTTGCAAAATCACGAATCCTAATGCAAAATAGAGGAAAAAGCATTAATTTTCTGTGAAATAATCTGTTATTGATGCTTTATTCTATCATATTTTGGCAAAATAAGTAAAGTAAGGTAAAAAAGAGGAAAAAGATTGAAATTTCGTTGAAATTATCCGTTTTCGATACTTTTTTCAAACATATTTTTGCAAAATCACGAATCCTAATGCAAAATAGAGGAAAAAGCATTAATTTTCGGTGAAATAATCTGTTATTGATGCTTTATTTTATCATAGCTTGGCAAAATGAGTAAAGTAAGGCAAAATAGAGGAAAAAGATTGAAATTTCGTTGAAATTATCCGTTTTCGATGCGTTTTTCGTTCATTACTTTGCAAAATCAAAAAAACTAATGCAAAATAGAGGATTATATTGAAATTTTGGTGAAACAATCCGTTTTCGATCCTTTTTTACTTTCTCCATATACGAAGTATAGAGAAAGTATTGTTTTCATGAAAAAATTCGACTTCGAGATTTCAACGGAAATACATGTTTAAGGGTCCCTAGAACACGTTTTGACCATTTTTGGAATGATGTCTGTGTGTATGTGTGTGTGTGTGTGTGTGTGTGATAGTGGTCGCTTCAACGTAAAAACTATTAGTCGTATCAATACCAAACTTCATGTATAGTAGCGGTGTGTGTGCTGTCAGAGTTGATTAGTTTTTGAAGTAAATCGGTCAACCGGAAGTCGAGCTTTATTCATTAAAGCTCATTTCCGGTTTTCCAAATATCTCCATAAATATGATATATACGTATATTATATCACTCATAAAAGTTTTAGATAATGAAATTTACTATAACTTTTGTATTAAATATATTTTTGTATCACTGGTTGATTAGGAGTTATTCATGAAATACTGATAAACCGGAAGAAGATGATTAATTACTTTGTGGGCGCTCTAACATGAAAACTAATTGTTGGATCAACATTAAATTTCATATATTGTTTTTCTATTACAGTCGTTAGAGTTGATTAGTTTTTGGAGTAAATCGGTCTACCGGAAGTTGAGCTTTATTCTTCAAAGCTTATTTCCGGTTTTCAAAATATCTCCATAAATATGATATTTAGGTATATACTATTAAAAATAAATGTTTTAGAAAATGTAATTTACTATAACTTTTGTATGAAACATATTTTTGTAACACTGATTGTTTAGGAGTTATTCATGAAATACTGATAAACCGTAAGTTGCTGATTATGTACTTTGTGGGCGCTCTGGGCTCTATGGGCGAAAGGCCAATTTCATCGTTATTCATCGATTATGTCCCGAAAAACATTATCTATAATGTTTGTGACGTCAAAGATAATATAAATATATATATATTAATCACTCATCCTCCAAGTTTAAATGGAATATAGAGTTCGAAATTACTGTCGTGGATAAATATTTACATCTTATACATGGAGAAAGTCATGTGCTGGCCACATCAGATTTTTTGCCTTAATATTCGTTTTTTACTTTCTCCATATACGAAGCATAGAGAAAGTATTGTTTTCATGAAAAAATTCGACTTCGAGATTTCAACGGAAATACATATTTTGGGGTCCCTAGAACACGTTTTGACCACTTTCGGAATGATGTGTGTGTGTATGTGTGTGTGTGGTAGTGGGCGCTCTAACGTGAAAACTATTAGTCGTATCAATACCAAACTTCATATATAGTAGTGGTATGGGTGCTGTCAGAGTTGATTAGTTTTTGGAGTAAATCGGTCAACCGGAAGTTGAGCTTTATTCATTAAAGCTCATTTCCGGTTTTCAAAATATCTCCATAAATATGATATATGTTTACGTATATTGTATTTCTTATAAAAGTTTTAGATAATGTAATTTACTATAACTTTTGTATTTAATATATTTTTGTATCACCGGTTGATTAGGAGTTATTCGTGAAATACTGTAAGAAAATGATTCTGTACTTTGTGGGCGCTCTAACATGAAAACTAATTGTCGGATCAACACTAAATTTCATATATTGTAGTTTTATTACAGTCGTTAGAGTTGATTAGTTTTAAGAGTAAATCGGTCAACCAGAAGTTGAGCTTCATTCTTCAAAGCTCATTTCCGGTTTTCAAAATATCTCCATTAATATGATATTTAGGTATATACTATTATATATAAATGTTTTAGAAAATGTAATTTACTATAACTTTTGTATGAAACATATTTTAGTATCACTGATTGTTTAGGAGTTATTCATGAAATACTGATAAACCGGAAGTTGCTGATTATGTACTTCGTGGGCGCGCTGGTCTCTATGGGCGAAAGGCCAAATTCATCTTTTTTCATCGATCATGTCCCAAAAAACATTATTTATAATGCTTGTGACGTCAAAGAGTTTAGATGGAATATAGAGTTCGAAATTACTGTCGTAGATAAAAATTTACACCTTATATATGGAGAAAGTCATGTGCTGGCCACATCAGATTTTTTTTACCATGTTATAATATAAAAAAGCAACGAAAACGGAGAATTTGAGTTAAATTTCAATTTTTTCCTCTATTTTGAATGCAATTTCGTCTTTTTATTTAAATATGATCGAAAAAAGAAACGAAAACTGATACTTTTATGAAAATTTTACTTTTTTCTTCTCTATTATTCCCTTATTTTCGATATTTTATGGAGATATGATCGAAAAAGCAACGAAAACAGATAATATTAAAAAAATTTCACGTTTTTCTTCTCTATTTCGCCCTTATTTTCGAACTTTTACCGAGATATGATCGAAAAAAGCAACGAAAACGGATACTTTTAGCCAAATTTCAATTTTTTCCTGTATTTTTCCTTATATTTCGTTTTTATTGAGATATGATCGAAAAAAGCAACGAAAACTGATACTTTTAGGAAAATTTTACTGTTTTTCTCTATATTGCCCTATTTTCCACATTTTATAGAGATACCGTCGAAAAAAACAACGAAATTGGATAATTTTAGTAATATTTCACTTTATTCTTCTCTATTTTGCCCTTATTTTCGAAATTTTCCCAAGATATGATCAAAAAAAGCATCGAAAACGGATACTTTTAGACAAATTTCAATTTTTTTCCTGTGTTTTGCATTAAATTTCGTATTTTTATTGAGATATATTGTCGAAAGAAGCAACAAAAACTGATAATTTTTGCAATATTTCAGTTCATTTCCTCTATTTTTTCTCAATTTTGGTCATTTTATGGAGATATGATCGAAAGAAGTAACGAAAACAAATACTTTTAGAAAAATATCAATTTCTTTCCCCTTTTTTGCCTTAATTTTCGTTTTTTTTACCGTGTTATGATAGAAAAAAGAAACGAAAACGGTTTTTTTTTTCAAATTTCAATTTTTTCATCTATTTTGTCTTAAATTTCGTCATTTTAACGAGATATGAATGAGAAAACCAACGAAAACGGATAATTTTAGCAACATTTCACTTTATCTTTTCTATTTTGCCCTTATTTTTGAAATTTTACCAAGATATGATCGAAAATAGCAACGAAAACGGATAATTTTAGAAAAATTTCAATTTTTTTCCCCTTATTACTTTCTCCATATACGAAGTATAGAGAAAGTATTGTTTTCATGAAAAAATTCGACTTCGAGATTTCAACGGAAATACACGTTTTGGGGTCCCTAGAACACGTTTTGACTATTTTCGGAATGATGTCTGTGTGTATGTGTGTGTGTGTGTGTGTGTGTGTGTGTGTGTGTGTGTGTGTGTGTGTGTCTGTATGTGTGTGTGTGTTAGTGGGCGCTCTATCGTGAAAACTATTGGTCTTATTAATACCAAACTTCGTACATAGTACTGTGGTGTGTGCTGTCAGAGTTGATTAGTTTTTGGAGTAAATCGGTTGACCGGAAGTCGAGCTTCATTCATCATAGCTCATTTCCGGTTTTCAAAATATCTCCATAAATATGATATATACGTGCATTGTATTACTTATAAAAGTTTTAGATTATGTAATTTACTATAACTTTTGTATTTAACATATTTTTGTATCACCGGTTGATTAGGAGTTATTCGTGAAATACCGATAAACCGGAAGTAGCCGTAATGTACTTTGTGGGCGCTTTAACTTAAAAACGATGCATTATATCAACACGAAATTTCATATATAGTACTTTATTTAGTTACTTAAGAGTTGATTAGTTTTTCGAGTAAATCGGTTCTCCGGAAGTCGAGCTGTATTCTTCAAAGCTCATTTCCGGTTTTCAAAATATCTCCATGAATATTATATTTAGGTATATACTATTATGAATAAAAGTTTTAGAAAATGAAATTTACTATAATTTTTGGTTGAAACATATTTTTGTTTCACTGATTGTGTAGGAGTTATTCATGAAATACTGATAAACCGGAAGTTGCTGATTATGTACTTTGTGGGCGCTCTGGGCTCTATGGGCGAAATGCCAATTTCATCGTTTTTCATCGATCATGTCCCGTAAAACATTATTATTCATGTTTCTGGCGTCAAAGATAATAATATATATATTTTAATCTCTCATATTCCAAGTTTAGATGGAATATAGAGTTCGAAATTACTGCGGTAGATAAATATTTACATCTAATATATATGGAGAAAGTCATGTGCTGGCCACATCAGATTTTTCGATCATATCTTTGCAAAATCACGAATCCTAATGCAAAATAGAGGAAAAAGCATTAATTTTCTGTGAAATAATCTGTTATTGATGCTTTATTCTATCATATTTTGGCAAAATAAGTAAAGTAAGGTAAAAAAGAGGAAAAAGATTGAAATTTCGTTGAAATTATCCGTTTTCGATACTTTTTTCAAACATATTTTTGCAAAATCACGAATCCTAATGCAAAATAGAGGAAAAAGCATTAATTTTCTGTGAAATAATCTGTTATTGATGCTTTATTTTATCATAGCTTGGCAAAATGAGTAAAGTAAGGCAAAATAGAGGAAAAAGATTGAAATTTCGTTGAAATTATCCGTTTTCGATGCGTTTTTCGTTCATTACTTTGCAAAATCAAAAAAACTAATGCAAAATAGAGGATTATATTGAAATTTTGGTGAAACAATCCGTTTTCGATCCTTTTTTACTTTCTCCATATACGAAGTATAGAGAAAGTATTGTTTTCATGAAAAAATTCGACTTCGAGATTTCAACGGAAATACATGTTTAAGGGTCCCTAGAACACGTTTTGACCATTTTCGGAATGATGTCTGTGTGTATGTGTGTGTGTGTGTGTGTGTGTGATAGTGGTCGCTTCAACGTAAAAACTATTAGTCGTATCAATACCAAACTTCATTTATAGTAGTGGTGTGTGTGCTGTCAGAGTTGATTAGTTTTTGAAGTAAATCGGTCAACCGGAAGTCGAGCTTTATTCATTAAAGCTCATTTCCGGTTTTCCAAATATCTCCATAAATATGATCTATATGTATATTATATCACTCATAAAAGTTTTAGATAATGAAATTTACTATAACTTTTGTATTAAATATATTTTTGTATCACTGGTTGATTAGGAGTTATTCATGAAATACTGATAAACCGGAAGAAGATGATTAATTACTTTGTGGGCGCTCTAACATGAAAACTAATTGTTGGATCAACATTAAATTTCATATATTGTTTTTCTATTACAGTCGTTAGAGTTGATTAGTTTTTGGAGTAAATCGGTCTACCGGAAGTTGAGCTTTATTCTTCAAAGCTTATTTCCGGTTTTCAAAATATCTCCATAAATATGATATTTAGGTATATACTATTAAAAATAAATGTTTTAGAAAATGTAATTTACTATAACTTTTGTATGAAACATATTTTTGTAACACTGATTGTTTAGGAGTTATTCATGAAATACTGATAAACCGTAAGTTGCTGATTATGTACTTTGTGGGCGCTCTGGGCTCTATGGGCGAAAGGCCAATTTCATCGTTATTCATCGATTATGTCCCGAAAAACATTATCTATAATGTTTGTGACGTCAAAGATAATATAAATATATATATATTAATCACTCATCCTCCAAGTTTAAATGGAATATAGAGTTCGAAATTACTGTCGTGGATAAATATTTACATCTTATACATGGAGAAAGTCATGTGCTGGCCACATCAGATTTTTTGCCTTAATATTCGTTTTTTACTTTCTCCATATACGAAGCATAGAGAAAGTATTGTTTTCATGAAAAAATTCGACTTCGAGATTTCAACGGAAATACATATTTTGGGGTCCCTAGAACACGTTTTGACCACTTTCGGAATGATGTGTGTGTGTATGTGTGTGTGTGGTAGTGGGCGCTCTAACGTGAAAACTATTAGTCGTATCAATACCAAACTTCATATATAGTAGTGGTATGGGTGCTGTCAGAGTTGATTAGTTTTTGGAGTAAATCGGTCAACCGGAAGTTGAGCTTTATTCATTAAAGCTCATTTCCGGTTTTCAAAATATCTCCATAAATATGATATATGTTTACGTATATTGTATTTCTTATAAAAGTTTTAGATAATGTAATTTACTATAACTTTTGTATTTAATATATTTTTGTATCACCGGTTGATTAGGAGTTATTCGTGAAATACTGTAAGAAAATGATTCTGTACTTTGTGGGCGCTCTAACATGAAAACTAATTGTCGGATCAACACTAAATTTCATATATTGTAGTTTTATTACAGTCGTTAGAGTTGATTAGTTTTAAGAGTAAATCGGTCAACCAGAAGTTGAGCTTCATTCTTCAAAGCTCATTTCCGGTTTTCAAAATATCTCCATTAATATGATATTTAGGTATATACTATTATATATAAATGTTTTAGAAAATGTAATTTACTATAACTTTTGTATGAAACATATTTTAGTATCACTGATTGTTTAGGAGTTATTCATGAAATACTGATAAACCGGAAGTTGCTGATTATGTACTTCGTGGGCGCGCTGGTCTCTATGGGCGAAAGGCCAAATTCATCTTTTTTCATCGATCATGTCCCAAAAAACATTATTTATAATGCTTGTGACGTCAAAGAGTTTAGATGGAATATAGAGTTCGAAATTACTGTCGTAGATAAAAATTTACACCTTATATATGGAGAAAGTCATGTGCTGGCCACATCAGATTTTTTTTACCATGTTATAATATAAAAAAGCAACGAAAACGGAGAATTTGAGTTAAATTTCAATTTTTTCCTCTATTTTGAATGCAATTTCGTCTTTTTATTTAAATATGATCGAAAAAAGAAACGAAAACTGATACTTTTATGAAAATTTTACTTTTTTCTTCTCTATTATTCCCTTATTTTCGATATTTTATGGAGATATGATCGAAAAAGCAACGAAAACAGATAATATTAAAAAAATTTCACGTTTTTCTTCTCTATTTCGCCCTTATTTTCGAACTTTTACCGAGATATGATCGAAAAAAGCAACGAAAACGGATACTTTTAGCCAAATTTCAATTTTTTCCTGTATTTTGCCTTATATTTCGTTTTTATTGAGATATGATCGAAAAAAGCAACGAAAACTGATACTTTTAGGAAAATTTTACTGTTTTTCTCTATATTGCCCTATTTTCCACATTTTATAGAGATACCGTCGAAAAAAACAACGAAATTGGATAATTTTAGTAATATTTCACTTTATTCTTCTCTATTTTGCCCTTATTTTCGAAATTTTCCCAAGATATGATCAAAAAAAGCATCGAAAACGGATACTTTTAGACAAATTTCAATTTTTTTCCTGTGTTTTGCATTAAATTTCGTATTTTTATTGAGATATATTGTCGAAAGAAGCAACAAAAACTGATAATTTTTGCAATATTTCAGTTCATTTCCTCTATTTTTTCTCAATTTTGGTCATTTTATGGAGATATGATCGAAAGAAATAACGAAAACAAATACTTTTAGAAAAATATCAATTTCTTTCCCCTTTTTTGCCTTAATTTTCGTTTTTTTTACCGTGTTATGATAGAAAAAAGAAACGAAAACGGTTTTTTTTTCAAATTTCAATTTTTTCATCTATTTTGTCTTAAATTTCGTCATTTTAACGAGATATGAATGAGAAAACCAACGAAAACGGATAATTTTAGCAACATTTCACTTTATCTTTTCTATTTTGCCCTTATTTTTGAAATTTTACCAAGATATGATCGAAAATAGCAACGAAAACGGATAATTTTAGAAAAATTTCAATTTTTTTCCCCTTATTACTTTCTCCATATACGAAGTATAGAGAAAGTAT
Source organism: Sympetrum striolatum (assembly GCA_947579665.1). Classification (NCBI taxonomy): domain Eukaryota; kingdom Metazoa; phylum Arthropoda; class Insecta; order Odonata; family Libellulidae; genus Sympetrum; species Sympetrum striolatum. Next base: position 127,982,355 of record OX388342.1, read on the forward strand.
TGTTTTCATGAAAAAATTCGACTTCGAGATTTCAACGGAAATACACGTTTTGGGGTCCCTAGAACACGTTTTGACTATTTTCGGAATGATGTCTGTGTGTATGTGTGTGTGTGTGTGTGTGTGTGTGTGTGTGTGTCTGTATGTGTGTGTGTGTTAGTGGGCGCTCTATCGTGAAAACTATTGGTCTTATTAATACCAAACTTCGTACATAGTACTGTGGTGTGTGCTGTCAGAGTTGATTAGTTTTTGGAGTAAATCGGTTGACCGGAAGTCGAGCTTCATTCATCATAGCTCATTTCCGGTTTTCAAAATATCTCCATAAATATGATATATACGTGCATTGTATTACTTATAAAAGTTTTAGATTATGTAATTTACTATAACTTTTGTATTTAACATATTTTTGTATCACCGGTTGATTAGGAGTTATTCGTGAAATACCGATAAACCGGAAGTAGCCGTAATGTACTTTGTGGGCGCTTTAACTTAAAAACGATGCATTATATCAACACGAAATTTCATATATAGTACTTTATTTAGTTACTTAAGAGTTGATTAGTTTTTCGAGTAAATCGGTTCTCCGGAAGTCGAGCTGTATTCTTCAAAGCTCATTTCCGGTTTTCAAAATATCTCCATGAATATTATATTTAGGTATATACTATTATGAATAAAAGTTTTAGAAAATGAAATTTACTATAATTTTTGGTTGAAACATATTTTTGTTTCACTGATTGTGTAGGAGTTATTCATGAAATACTGATAAACCGGAAGTTGCTGATTATGTACTTTGTGGGCGCTCTGGGCTCTATGGGCGAAATGCCAATTTCATCGTTTTTCATCGATCATGTCCCGTAAAACATTATTATTCATGTTTCTGGCGTCAAAGATAATAATATATATATTTTAATCTCTCATATTCCAAGTTTAGATGGAATATAGAGTTCGAAATTACTGCGGTAGATAAATATTTACATCTAATATATATGGAGAAAGTCATGTGCTGGCCACATCAGATTTTTCGATCATATCTTTGCAAAATCACGAATCCTAATGCAAAATAGAGGAAAAAGCATTAATTTTCTGTGAAATAATCTGTTATTGATGCTTTATTCTATCATATTTTGGCAAAATAAGTAAAGTAAGGTAAAAAAGAGGAAAAAGATTGAAATTTCGTTGAAATTATCCGTTTTCGATACTTTTTTCAAACATATTTTTGCAAAATCACGAATCCTAATGCAAAATAGAGGAAAAAGCATTAATTTTCTGTGAAATAATCTGTTATTGATGCTTTATTTTATCATAGCTTGGCAAAATGAGTAAAGTAAGGCAAAATAGAGGAAAAAGATTGAAATTTCGTTGAAATTATCCGTTTTCGATGCGTTTTTCGTTCATTACTTTGCAAAATCAAAAAAACTAATGCAAAATAGAGGATTATATTGAAATTTTGGTGAAACAATCCGTTTTCGATCCTTTTTTACTTTCTCCATATACGAAGTATAGAGAAAGTATTGTTTTCATGAAAAAATTCGACTTCGAGATTTCAACGGAAATACATGTTTAAGGGTCCGTAGAACACGTTTTGACCATTTTCGGAATGATGTCTGTGTGTATGTGTGTGTGTGTGTGTGTGTGTGATAGTGGTCGCTTCAACGTAAAAACTATTAGTCGTATCAATACCAAACTTCATTTATAGTAGTGGTGTGTGTGCTGTCAGAGTTGATTAGTTTTTGAAGTAAATCGGTCAACCGGAAGTCGAGCTTTATTCATTAAAGCTCATTTCCGGTTTTCCAAATATCTCCATAAATATGATCTATATGTATATTATATCACTCATAAAAGTTTTAGATAATGAAATTTACTATAACTTTTGTATTAAATATATTTTTGTATCACTGGTTGATTAGGAGTTATTCATGAAATACTGATAAACCGGAAGAAGATGATTAATTACTTTGTGGGCGCTCTAACATGAAAACTAATTGTTGGATCAACATTAAATTTCATATATTGTTTTTCTATTACAGTCGTTAGAGTTGATTAGTTTTTGGAGTAAATCGGTCTACCGGAAGTTGAGCTTTATTCTTCAAAGCTTATTTCCGGTTTTCAAAATATCTCCATAAATATGATATTTAGGTATATACTATTAAAAATAAATGTTTTAGAAAATGTAATTTACTATAACTTTTGTATGAAACATATTTTTGTAACACTGATTGTTTAGGAGTTATTCATGAAATACTGATAAACCGTAAGTTGCTGATTATGTACTTTGTGGGCGCTCTGGGCTCTATGGGCGAAAGGCCAATTTCATCGTTATTCATCGATTATGTCCCGAAAAACATTATCTATAATGTTTGTGACGTCAAAGATAATATAAATATATATATATTAATCACTCATCCTCCAAGTTTAAATGGAATATAGAGTTCGAAATTACTGTCGTGGATAAATATTTACATCTTATACATGGAGAAAGTCATGTGCTGGCCACATCAGATTTTTTGCCTTAATATTCGTTTTTTACTTTCTCCATATACGAAGCATAGAGAAAGTATTGTTTTCATGAAAAAATTCGACTTCGAGATTTTAACGGAAATACATATTTTGGGGTCCCTAGAACACGTTTTGACCACTTTCGGAATGATGTGTGTGTGTATGTGTGTGTGTGGTAGTGGGCGCTCTAACGTGAAAACTATTAGTCGTATCAATACCAAACTTCATATATAGTAGTGGTATGGGTGCTGTCAGAGTTGATTAGTTTTTGGAGTAAATCGGTCAACCGGAAGTTGAGCTTTATTCATTAAAGCTCATTTCCGGTTTTCAAAATATCTCCATAAATATGATATATGTTTACGTATATTGTATTTCTTATAAAAGTTTTAGATAATGTAATTTACTATAACTTTTGTATTTAATATATTTTTGTATCACCGGTTGATTAGGAGTTATTCGTGAAATACTGTAAGAAAATGATTCTGTACTTTGTGGGCGCTCTAACATGAAAACTAATTGTCGGATCAACACTAAATTTCATATATTGTAGTTTTATTACAGTCGTTAGAGTTGATTAGTTTTAAGAGTAAATCGGTCAACCAGAAGTTGAGCTTCATTCTTCAAAGCTCATTTCCGGTTTTCAAAATATCTCCATTAATATGATATTTAGGTATATACTATTATATATAAATGTTTTAGAAAATGTAATTTACTATAACTTTTGTATGAAACATATTTTAGTATCACTGATTGTTTAGGAGTTATTCATGAAATACTGATAAACCGGAAGTTGCTGATTATGTACTTCGTGGGCGCGCTGGTCTCTATGGGCGAAAGGCCAAATTCATCTTTTTTCATCGATCATGTCCCAAAAAACATTATTTATAATGCTTGTGACGTCAAAGAGTTTAGATGGAATATAGAGTTCGAAATTACTGTCGTAGATAAAAATTTACACCTTATATATGGAGAAAGTCATGTGCTGGCCACATCAGATTTTTTTTACCATGTTATAATATAAAAAAGCAACGAAAACGGAGAATTTGAGTTAAATTTCAATTTTTTCCTCTATTTTGAATGCAATTTCGTCTTTTTATTTAAATATGATCGAAAAAAGCAACGAAAACGGATACTTTTAGCCAAATTTCAATTTTTTTCCTGTATTTTGCCTTAAATTTTTTCTTTTTATTGAGATATATTGTCGAAAGAAGCAACAAAAACTGATAATTTTTTCGATATATTTAAATTCATTACCTCTTTTATTCGTCAATTTTGGTCATTTTATCGAGATATGATCGAAAGTAACAACAAAAACGGAAAATTTTAGAAAAATATAAATTTCTTTCCCTTTTTTGCCTTAATTTTCGTTTTTTTTACCGTGTTATGATAGAAAAAAGAAACGAAAACGGAGAATTTGAGTTAAATTTCAATTTTTTTCCATTATTTTGAATGCAATTTCGTCTTTTTATTTAGATAAGATCGAAAAAATCAACGAAAAAGGATAACTTTAGCCTAATTTCATATATTTCCTCTATTTTGCCTTAAAATTTTCCTTTTAATCGAGATATGATCGAAAAAAGAAACGAAAACTGATACTTTTCTGAAAATTTTATTTTTTTCTTCCCTATTTTGCCCTTATTTTCGATATTTTATGGAGATATGATCGAAAAAACCAACGAAAACGGATAATTTCAGCCAAATTTCAATTTTCTCCTGTATTTTGCCTTAAATGTCGTCTTTTTATTGAGATATGATCGAAAAAAATAACGAAAACTATAATTTTAGCGATATTTCAATTCTTTTCCTCTATTTTTCCTCAATTTTGGTCATTTTATCTAGATATGATCGAAAAAAACAACAAAAACTGGTAATTTTAGAAAAATATTAATTTTTTCCCCCTTTTTACTTTCTCCATATACGAAGTATAGAGAAAGTATTGTTTTCATGAAAAAATTCGACTTCGAGATTTCAACGGAAATACACGTTTTGGGGTCCCTAGAACACGTTTTGACTATTTTCGGAATGATGTCTGTGTGTATGTGTGTGTGTGTGTGTGTGTGTGTGTGTGTGTGTGTGTCTGTATGTGTGTGTGTGTTAGTGGGCGCTCTATCGTGAAAACTATTGGTCTTATTAATACCAAACTTCGTACATAGTACTGTGGTGTGTGCTGTCAGAGTTGATTAGTTTTTGGAGTAAATCGGTTGACCGGAAGTCGAGCTTCATTCATCATAGCTCATTTCCGGTTTTCAAAATATCTCCATAAATATGATATATACGTGCATTGTATTACTTATAAAAGTTTTAGATTATGTAATTTACTATAACTTTTGTATTTAACATATTTTTGTATCACCGGTTGATTAGGAGTTATTCGTGAAATACCGATAAACCGGAAGTAGCCGTAATGTACTTTGTGGGCGCTTTAACTTAAAAACGATGCATTATATCAACACGAAATTTCATATATAGTACTTTATTTAGTTACTTAAGAGTTGATTAGTTTTTGGAGTAAATCGGTTCACCGGAAGTCGAGCTGTATTCTTCAAAGCTCATTTCCGGTTTTCAAAATATCTCCATGAATATTATATTTAGGTATATACTATTATGAATAAAAGTTTTAGAAAATGAAATTTACTATAATTTTTGGTTGAAACATATTTTTGTTTCACTGATTGTGTAGGAGTTATTCATGAAATACTGATAAACCGGAAGTTGCTGATTATGTACTTTGTGGGCGCTCTGGGCTCTATGGGCGAAATGCCAATTTCATCGTTTTTCATCGATCATGTCCCGTAAAACATTATTATTCATGTTTCTGGCGTCAAAGATAATAATATATATATTTTAATCTCTCATATTCCAAGTTTAGATGGAATATAGAGTTCGAAATTACTGCGGTAGATAAATATTTACATCTAATATATATGGAGAAAGTCATGTGCTGGCCACATCAGACTTTTCGATCATATCTTTGCAAAATCACGAATCCTAATGCAAAATAGAGGAAAAAGCATTAATTTTCTGTGAAATAATCTGTTATTGATGCTTTATTCTATCATATTTTGGCAAAATAAGTAAAGTAAGGTAAAAAAGAGGAAAAAGATTGAAATTTCGTTGAAATTATCCGTTTTCGATACTTTTTTCAAACATATTTTTGCAAAATCACGAATCCTAATGCAAAATAGAGGAAAAAGCATTAATTTTCTGTGAAATAATCTGTTATTGATGCTTTATTTTATCATAGCTTGGCAAAATGAGTAAAGTAAGGCAAAATAGAGGAAAAAGATTGAAATTTCGTTGAAATTATCCGTTTTCGATGCGTTTTTCGTTCATTACTTTGCAAAATCAAAAAAACTAATGCAAAATAGAGGATTATATTGAAATTTTGGTGAAACAATCCGTTTTCGATCCTTTTTTACTTTCTCCATATACGAAGTATAGAGAAAGTATTGTTTTCATGAAAAAATTCGACTTCGAGATTTCAACGGAAATACATGTTTAAGGGTCCCTAGAACACGTTTTGACCATTTTTGGAATGATGTCTGTGTGTATGTGTGAGTGTGTGTGTGTGTGTGATAGTGGTCGCTTCAACGTAAAAACTATTAGTCGTATCAATACCAAACTTCATGTATAGTAGTGGTGTGTGTGCTGTCAGAGTTGATTAGTTTTTGAAGTAAATCGGTCAACCGGAAGTCGAGCTTTATTCATTAAAGCTCATTTCCGGTTTTCCAAATATCTCCATAAATATGATATATACGTATATTATATCACTCATAAAAGTTTTAGATAATGAAATTTACTATAACTTTTGTATTAAATATATTTTTGTATCACTGGTTGATTAGGAGTTATTCATGAAATACTGATAAACCGGAAGAAGATGATTAATTACTTTGTGGGCGCTCTAACATGAAAACTAATTGTTGGATCAACATTAAATTTCATATATTGTTTTTCTATTACAGTCGTTAGAGTTGATTAGTTTTTGGAGTAAATCGGTCTACCGGAAGTTGAGCTTTATTCTTCAAAGCTTATTTCCGGTTTTCAAAATATCTCCATAAATATGATATTTAGGTATATACTATTAAAAATAAATGTTTTAGAAAATGTAATTTACTATAACTTTTGTATGAAACATATTTTTGTAACACTGATTGTTTAGGAGTTATTCATGAAATACTGATAAACCGTAAGTTGCTGATTATGTACTTTGTGGGCGCTCTGGGCTCTATGGGCGAAAGGCCAATTTCATCGTTATTCATCGATTATGTCCCGAAAAACATTATCTATAATGTTTGTGACGTCAAAGATAATATAAATATATATATATTAATCACTCATCCTCCAAGTTTAAATGGAATATAGAGTTCGAAATTACTGTCGTGGATAAATATTTACATCTTATACATGGAGAAAGTCATGTGCTGGCCACATCAGATTTTTTGCCTTAATATTCGTTTTTTACTTTCTCCATATACGAAGCATAGAGAAAGTATTGTTTTCATGAAAAAATTCGACTTCGAGATTTCAACGGAAATACATATTTTGGGGTCCCTAGAACACGTTTTGACCACTTTCGGAATGATGTGTGTGTGTATGTGTGTGTGTGGTAGTGGGCGCTCTAACGTGAAAACTATTAGTCGTATCAATACCAAACTTCATATATAGTAGTGGTATGGGTGCTGTCAGAGTTGATTAGTTTTTGGAGTAAATCGGTCAACCGGAAGTTGAGCTTTATTCATTAAAGCTCATTTCCGGTTTTCAAAATATCTCCATAAATATGATATATGTTTACGTATATTGTATTTCTTATAAAAGTTTTAGATAATGTAATTTACTATAACTTTTGTATTTAATATATTTTTGTATCACCGGTTGATTAGGAGTTATTCGTGAAATACTGTAAGAAAATGATTCTGTACTTTGTGGGCGCTCTAACATGAAAACTAATTGTCGGATCAACACTAAATTTCATATATTGTAGTTTTATTACAGTCGTTAGAGTTGATTAGTTTTAAGAGTAAATCGGTCAACCAGAAGTTGAGCTTCATTCTTCAAAGCTCATTTCCGGTTTTCAAAATATCTCCATTAATATGATATTTAGGTATATACTATTATATATAAATGTTTTAGAAAATGTAATTTACTATAACTTTTGTATGAAACATATTTTAGTATCACTGATTGTTTAGGAGTTATTCATGAAATACTGATAAACCGGAAGTTGCTGATTATGTACTTCGTGGGCGCGCTGGTCTCTATGGGCGAAAGGCCAAATTCATCTTTTTTCATCGATCATGTCCCAAAAAACATTATTTATAATGCTTGTGACGTCAAAGAGTTTAGATGGAATATAGAGTTCGAAATTACTGTCGTAGATAAAAATTTACACCTTATATATGGAGAAAGTCATGTGCTGGCCACATCAGATTTTTTTTACCATGTTATAATATAAAAAAGCAACGAAAACGGAGAATTTGAGTTAAATTTCAATTTTTTCCTCTATTTTGAATGCAATTTCGTCTTTTTATTTAAATATGATCGAAAAAAGAAACGAAAACTGATACTTTTATGAAAATTTTACTTTTTTCTTCTCTATTATTCCCTTATTTTCGATATTTTATGGAGATATGATCGAAAAAGCAACGAAAACAGATAATATTAAAAAAATTTCACGTTTTTCTTCTCTATTTCGCCCTTATTTTCGAACTTTTACCGAGATATGATCGAAAAAAGCAACGAAAACGGATACTTTTAGCCAAATTTCAATTTTTTCCTGTATTTTTCCTTATATTTCGTTTTTATTGAGATATGATCGAAAAAAGCAACGAAAACTGATACTTTTAGGAAAATTTTACTGTTTTTCTCTATATTGCCCTATTTTCCACATTTTATAGAGATACCGTCGAAAAAAACAACGAAATTGGATAATTTTAGTAATATTTCACTTTATTCTTCTCTATTTTGCCCTTATTTTCGAAATTTTCCCAAGATATGATCAAAAAAAGCATCGAAAACGGATACTTTTAGACAAATTTCAATTTTTTTCCTGTGTTTTGCATTAAATTTCGTATTTTTATTGAGATATATTGTCGAAAGAAGCAACAAAAACTGATAATTTTTGCAATATTTCAGTTCATTTCCTCTATTTTTTCTCAATTTTGGTCATTTTATGGAGATATGATCGAAAGAAGTAACGAAAACAAATACTTTTAGAAAAATATCAATTTCTTTCCCCTTTTTTGCCTTAATTTTCGTTTTTTTTACCGTGTTATGATAGAAAAAAGAAACGAAAACGGTTTTTTTTTTCAAATTTCAATTTTTTCATCTATTTTGTCTTAAATTTCGTCATTTTAACGAGATATGAATGAGAAAACCAACGAAAACGGATAATTTTAGCAACATTTCACTTTATCTTTTCTATTTTGCCCTTATTTTTGAAATTTTACCAAGATATGATCGAAAATAGCAACGAAAACGGATAATTTTAGAAAAATTTCAATTTTTTTCCCCTTATTACTTTCTCCATATACGAAGTATAGAGAAAGTATTGTTTTCATGAAAAAATTCGACTTCGAGATTTCAACGGAAATACACGTTTTGGGGTCCCTAGAACACGTTTTGACTATTTTCGGAATGATGTCTGTGTGTATGTGTGTGTGTGTGTGTGTGTGTGTGTGTGTGTGTGTGTCTGTATGTGTGTGTGTGTTAGTGGGCGCTCTATCGTGAAAACTATTGGTCTTATTAATACCAAACTTCGTACATAGTACTGTGGTGTGTGCTGTCAGAGTTGATTAGTTTTTGGAGTAAATCGGTTGACCGGAAGTCGAGCTTCATTCATCATAGCTCATTTCCGGTTTTCAAAATATCTCCATAAATATGATATATACGTGCATTGTATTACTTATAAAAGTTTTAGATTATGTAATTTACTATAACTTTTGTATTTAACATATTTTTGTATCACCGGTTGATTAGGAGTTATTCGTGAAATACCGATAAACCGGAAGTAGCCGTAATGTACTTTGTGGGCGCTTTAACTTAAAAACGATGCATTATATCAACACGAAATTTCATATATAGTACTTTATTTAGTTACTTAAGAGTTGATTAGTTTTTCGAGTAAATCGGTTCTCCGGAAGTCGAGCTGTATTCTTCAAAGCTCATTTCCGGTTTTCAAAATATCTCCATGAATATTATATTTAGGTATATACTATTATGAATAAAAGTTTTAGAAAATGAAATTTACTATAATTTTTGGTTGAAACATATTTTTGTTTCACTGATTGTGTAGGAGTTATTCATGAAATACTGATAAACCGGAAGTTGCTGATTATGTACTTTGTGGGCGCTCTGGGCTCTATGGGCGAAATGCCAATTTCATCGTTTTTCATCGATCATGTCCCGTAAAACATTATTATTCATGTTTCTGGCGTCAAAGATAATAATATATATATTTTAATCTCTCATATTCCAAGTTTAGATGGAATATAGAGTTCGAAATTACTGCGGTAGATAAATATTTACATCTAATATATATGGAGAAAGTCATGTGCTGGCCACATCAGATTTTTCGATCATATCTTTGCAAAATCACGAATCCTAATGCAAAATAGAGGAAAAAGCATTAATTTTCTGTGAAATAATCTGTTATTGATGCTTTATTCTATCATATTTTGGCAAAATAAGTAAAGTAAGGTAAAAAAGAGGAAAAAGATTGAAATTTCGTTGAAATTATCCGTTTTCGATACTTTTTTCAAACATATTTTTGCAAAATCACGAATCCTAATGCAAAATAGAGGAAAAAGCATTAATTTTCTGTGAAATAATCTGTTATTGATGCTTTATTTTATCATAGCTTGGCAAAATGAGTAAAGTAAGGCAAAATAGAGGAAAAAGATTGAAATTTCGTTGAAATTATCCGTTTTCGATGCGTTTTTCGTTCATTACTTTGCAAAATCAAAAAAACTAATGCAAAATAGAGGATTATATTGAAATTTTGGTGAAACAATCCGTTTTCGATCCTTTTTTACTTTCTCCATATACGAAGTATAGAGAAAGTATTGTTTTCATGAAAAAATTCGACTTCGAGATTTCAACGGAAATACATGTTTAAGGGTCCCTAGAACACGTTTTGACCATTTTCGGAATGATGTCTGTGTGTATGTGTGTGTGTGTGTGTGTGTGTGATAGTGGTCGCTTCAACGTAAAAACTATTAGTCGTATCAATACCAAACTTCATTTATAGTAGTGGTGTGTGTGCTGTCAGAGTTGATTAGTTTTTGAAGTAAATCGGTCAACCGGAAGTCGAGCTTTATTCATTAAAGCTCATTTCCGGTTTTCCAAATATCTCCATAAATATGATCTATATGTATATTATATCACTCATAAAAGTTTTAGATAATGAAATTTACTATAACTTTTGTATTAAATATATTTTTGTATCACTGGTTGATTAGGAGTTATTCATGAAATACTGATAAACCGGAAGAAGATGATTAATTACTTTGTGGGCGCTCTAACATGAAAACTAATTGTTGGATCAACATTAAATTTCATATATTGTTTTTCTATTACAGTCGTTAGAGTTGATTAGTTTTTGGAGTAAATCGGTCTACCGGAAGTTGAGCTTTATTCTTCAAAGCTTATTTCCGGTTTTCAAAATATCTCCATAAATATGATATTTAGGTATATACTATTAAAAATAAATGTTTTAGAAAATGTAATTTACTATAACTTTTGTATGAAACATATTTTTGTAACACTGATTGTTTAGGAGTTATTCATGAAATACTGATAAACCGTAAGTTGCTGATTATGTACTTTGTGGGCGCTCTGGGCTCTATGGGCGAAAGGCCAATTTCATCGTTATTCATCGATTATGTCCCGAAAAACATTATCTATAATGTTTGTGACGTCAAAGATAATATAAATATATATATATTAATCACTCATCCTCCAAGTTTAAATGGAATATAGAGTTCGAAATTACTGTCGTGGATAAATATTTACATCTTATACATGGAGAAAGTCATGTGCTGGCCACATCAGATTTTTTGCCTTAATATTCGTTTTTTACTTTCTCCATATACGAAGCATAGAGAAAGTATTGTTTTCATGAAAAAATTCGACTTCGAGATTTCAACGGAAATACATATTTTGGGGTCCCTAGAACACGTTTTGACCACTTTCGGAATGATGTGTGTGTGTATGTGTGTGTGTGGTAGTGGGCGCTCTAACGTGAAAACTATTAGTCGTATCAATACCAAACTTCATATATAGTAGTGGTATGGGTGCTGTCAGAGTTGATTAGTTTTTGGAGTAAATCGGTCAACCGGAAGTTGAGCTTTATTCATTAAAGCTCATTTCCGGTTTTCAAAATATCTCCATAAATATGATATATGTTTACGTATATTGTATTTCTTATAAAAGTTTTAGATAATGTAATTTACTATAACTTTTGTATTTAATATATTTTTGTATCACCGGTTGATTAGGAGTTATTCGTGAAATACTGTAAGAAAATGATTCTGTACTTTGTGGGCGCTCTAACATGAAAACTAATTGTCGGATCAACACTAAATTTCATATATTGTAGTTTTATTACAGTCGTTAGAGTTGATTAGTTTTAAGAGTAAATCGGTCAACCAGAAGTTGAGCTTCATTCTTCAAAGCTCATTTCCGGTTTTCAAAATATCTCCATTAATATGATATTTAGGTATATACTATTATATATAAATGTTTTAGAAAATGTAATTTACTATAACTTTTGTATGAAACATATTTTAGTATCACTGATTGTTTAGGAGTTATTCATGAAATACTGATAAACCGGAAGTTGCTGATTATGTACTTCGTGGGCGCGCTGGTCTCTATGGGCGAAAGGCCAAATTCATCTTTTTTCATCGATCATGTCCCAAAAAACATTATTTATAATGCTTGTGACGTCAAAGAGTTTAGATGGAATATAGAGTTCGAAATTACTGTCGTAGATAAAAATTTACACCTTATATATGGAGAAAGTCATGTGCTGGCCACATCAGATTTTTTTTACCATGTTATAATATAAAAAAGCAACGAAAACGGAGAATTTGAGTTAAATTTCAATTTTTTCCTCTATTTTGAATGCAATTTCGTCTTTTTATTTAAATATGATCGAAAAAAGAAACGAAAACTGATACTTTTATGAAAATTTTACTTTTTTCTTCTCTATTATTCCCTTATTTTCGATATTTTATGGAGATATGATCGAAAAAGCAACGAAAACAGATAATATTAAAAAAATTTCACGTTTTTCTTCTCTATTTCGCCCTTATTTTCGAACTTTTACCGAGATATGATCGAAAAAAGCAACGAAAACGGATACTTTTAGCCAAATTTCAATTTTTTCCTGTATTTTGCCTTATATTTCGTTTTTATTGAGATATGATCGAAAAAAGCAACGAAAACTGATACTTTTAGGAAAATTTTACTGTTTTTCTCTATATTGCCCTATTTTCCACATTTTATAGAGATACCGTCGAAAAAAACAACGAAATTGGATAATTTTAGTAATATTTCACTTTATTCTTCTCTATTTTGCCCTTATTTTCGAAATTTTCCCAAGATATGATCAAAAAAAGCATCGAAAACGGATACTTTTAGACAAATTTCAATTTTTTTCCTGTGTTTTGCATTAAATTTCGTATTTTTATTGAGATATATTGTCGAAAGAAGCAACAAAAACTGATAATTTTTGCAATATTTCAGTTCATTTCCTCTATTTTTTCTCAATTTTGGTCATTTTATGGAGATATGATCGAAAGAAATAACGAAAACAAATACTTTTAGAAAAATATCAATTTCTTTCCCCTTTTTTGCCTTAATTTTCGTTTTTTTTACCGTGTTATGATAGAAAAAAGAAACGAAAACGGTTTTTTTTTCAAATTTCAATTTTTTCATCTATTTTGTCTTAAATTTCGTCATTTTAACGAGATATGAATGAGAAAACCAACGAAAACGGATAATTTTAGCAACATTTCACTTTATCTTTTCTATTTTGCCCTTATTTTTGAAATTTTACCAAGATATGATCGAAAATAGCAACGAAAACGGATAATTTTAGAAAAATTTCAATTTTTTTCCCCTTATTACTTTCTCCATATACGAAGTATAGAGAAAGTATTGTTTTCATGAAAAAATTCGACTTCGAGATTTCAACGGAAATACACGTTTTGGGGTCCCTAGAACACGTTTTGACTATTTTCGGAATGATGTCTGTGTGTATGTGTGTGTGTGTGTGTGTGTGTGTGTGTGTGTGTGTGTCTGTATGTGTGTGTGTGTTAGTGGGCGCTCTATCGTGAAAACTATTGGTCTTATTAATACCAAACTTCGTACATAGTACTGTGGTGTGTGCTGTCAGAGTTGATTAGTTTTTGGAGTAAATCGGTTGACCGGAAGTCGAGCTTCATTCATCATAGCTCATTTCCGGTTTTCAAAATATCTCCATAAATATGATATATACGTGCATTGTATTACTTATAAAAGTTTTAGATTATGTAATTTACTATAACTTTTGTATTTAACATATTTTTGTATCACCGGTTGATTAGGAGTTATTCGTGAAATACCGATAAACCGGAAGTAGCCGTAATGTACTTTGTGGGCGCTTTAACTTAAAAACGATGCATTATATCAACACGAAATTTCATATATAGTACTTTATTTAGTTACTTAAGAGTTGATTAGTTTTTCGAGTAAATCGGTTCTCCGGAAGTCGAGCTGTATTCTTCAAAGCTCATTTCCGGTTTTCAAAATATCTCCATGAATATTATATTTAGGTATATACTATTATGAATAAAAGTTTTAGAAAATGAAATTTACTATAATTTTTGGTTGAAACATATTTTTGTTTCACTGATTGTGTAGGAGTTATTCATGAAATACTGATAAACCGGAAGTTGCTGATTATGTACTTTGTGGGCGCTCTGGGCTCTATGGGCGAAATGCCAATTTCATCGTTTTTCATCGATCATGTCCCGTAAAACATTATTATTCATGTTTCTGGCGTCAAAGATAATAATATATATATTTTAATCTCTCATATTCCAAGTTTAGATGGAATATAGAGTTCGAAATTACTGCGGTAGATAAATATTTACATCTAATATATATGGAGAAAGTCATGTGCTGGCCACATCAGATTTTTCGATCATATCTTTGCAAAATCACGAATCCTAATGCAAAATAGAGGAAAAAGCATTAATTTTCTGTGAAATAATCTGTTATTGATGCTTTATTCTATCATATTTTGGCAAAATAAGTAAAGTAAGGTAAAAAAGAGGAAAAAGATTGAAATTTCGTTGAAATTATCCGTTTTCGATACTTTTTTCAAACATATTTTTGCAAAATCACGAATCCTAATGCAAAATAGAGGAAAAAGCATTAATTTTCTGTGAAATAATCTGTTATTGATGCTTTATTTTATCATAGCTTGGCAAAATGAGTAAAGTAAGGCAAAATAGAGGAAAAAGATTGAAATTTCGTTGAAATTATCCGTTTTCGATGCGTTTTTCGTTCATTACTTTGCAAAATCAAAAAAACTAATGCAAAATAGAGGATTATATTGAAATTTTGGTGAAACAATCCGTTTTCGATCCTTTTTTACTTTCTCCATATACGAAGTATAGAGAAAGTATTGTTTTCATGAAAAAATTCGACTTCGAGATTTCAACGGAAATACATGTTTAAGGGTCCCTAGAACACGTTTTGACCATTTTCGGAATGATGTCTGTGTGTATGTGTGTGTGTGTGTGTGTGTGTGATAGTGGTCGCTTCAACGTAAAAACTATTAGTCGTATCAATACCAAACTTCATTTATAGTAGTGGTGTGTGTGCTGTCAGAGTTGATTAGTTTTTGAAGTAAATCGGTCAACCGGAAGTCGAGCTTTATTCATTAAAGCTCATTTCCGGTTTTCCAAATATCTCCATAAATATGATATATACGTATATTATATCACTCATAAAAGTTTTAGATAATGAAATTTACTATAACTTTTGTATTAAATATATTTTTGTATCACTGGTTGATTAGGAGTTATTCATGAAATACTGATAAACCGGAAGAAGATGATTAATTACTTTGTGGGCGCTCTAACATGAAAACTAATTGTTGGATCAACATTAAATTTCATATATTGTTTTTCTATTACAGTCGTTAGAGTTGATTAGTTTTTGGAGTAAATCGGTCTACCGGAAGTTGAGCTTTATTCTTCAAAGCTTATTTCCGGTTTTCAAAATATCTCCATAAATATGATATTTAGGTATATACTATTAAAAATAAATGTTTTAGAAAATGTAATTTACTATAACTTTTGTATGAAACATATTTTTGTAACACTGATTGTTTAGGAGTTATTCATGAAATACTGATAAACCGTAAGTTGCTGATTATGTACTTTGTGGGCGCTCTGGGCTCTATGGGCGAAAGGCCAATTTCATCGTTATTCATCGATTATGTCCCGAAAAACATTATCTATAATGTTTGTGACGTCAAAGATAATATAAATATATATATATTAATCACTCATCCTCCAAGTTTAAATGGAATATAGAGTTCGAAATTACTGTCGTGGATAAATATTTACATCTTATACATGGAGAAAGTCATGTGCTGGCCACATCAGATTTTTTGCCTTAATATTCGTTTTTTACTTTCTCCATATACGAAGCATAGAGAAAGTATTGTTTTCATGAAAAAATTCGACTTCGAGATTTTAACGGAAATACATATTTTGGGGTCCCTAGAACACGTTTTGACCACTTTCGGAATGATGTGTGTGTGTATGTGTGTGTGTGGTAGTGGGCGCTCTAACGTGAAAACTATTAGTCGTATCAATACCAAACTTCATATATAGTAGTGGTATGGGTGCTGTCAGAGTTGATTAGTTTTTGGAGTAAATCGGTCAACCGGAAGTTGAGCTTTATTCATTAAAGCTCATTTCCGGTTTTCAAAATATCTCCATAAATATGATATATGTTTACGTATATTGTATTTCTTATAAAAGTTTTAGATAATGTAATTTACTATAACTTTTGTATTTAATATATTTTTGTATCACCGGTTGATTAGGAGTTATTCGTGAAATACTGTAAGAAAATGATTCTGTACTTTGTGGGCGCTCTAACATGAAAACTAATTGTCGGATCAACACTAAATTTCATATATTGTAGTTTTATTACAGTCGTTAGAGTTGATTAGTTTTAAGAGTAAATCGGTCAACCAGAAGTTGAGCTTCATTCTTCAAAGCTCATTTCCGGTTTTCAAAATATCTCCATTAATATGATATTTAGGTATATACTATTATATATAAATGTTTTAGAAAATGTAATTTACTATAACTTTTGTATGAAACATATTTTAGTATCACTGATTGTTTAGGAGTTATTCATGAAATACTGATAAACCGGAAGTTGCTGATTATGTACTTCGTGGGCGCGCTGGTCTCTATGGGCGAAAGGCCAAATTCATCTTTTTTCATCGATCATGTCCCAAAAAACATTATTTATAATGCTTGTGACGTCAAAGAGTTTAGATGGAATATAGAGTTCGAAATTACTGTCGTAGATAAAAATTTACACCTTATATATGGAGAAAGTCATGTGCTGGCCACATCAGATTTTTTTTACCATGTTATAATATAAAAAAGCAACGAAAACGGAGAATTTGAGTTAAATTTCAATTTTTTCCTCTATTTTGAATGCAATTTCGTCTTTTTATTTAAATATGATCGAAAAAAGAAACGAAAACTGATACTTTTATGAAAATTTTACTTTTTTCTTCTCTATTATTCCCTTATTTTCGATATTTTATGGAGATATGATCGAAAAAGCAACGAAAACAGATAATATTAAAAAAATTTCACGTTTTTCTTCTCTATTTCGCCCTTATTTTCGAACTTTTACCGAGATATGATCGAAAAAAGCAACGAAAACGGATACTTTTAGCCAAATTTCAATTTTTTCCTGTATTTTGCCTTATATTTCGTTTTTATTGAGATATGATCGAAAAAAGCAACGAAAACTGATACTTTTAGGAAAATTTTACTGTTTTTCTCTATATTGCCCTATTTTCCACATTTTATAGAGATACCGTCGAAAAAAACAACGAAATTGGATAATTTTAGTAATATTTCACTTTATTCTTCTCTATTTTGCCCTTATTTTCGAAATTTTCCCAAGATATGATCAAAAAAAGCATCGAAAACGGATACTTTTAGACAAATTTCAATTTTTTTCCTGTGTTTTGCATTAAATTTCGTATTTTTATTGAGATATATTGTCGAAAGAAGCAACAAAAACTGATAATTTTTGCAATATTTCAGTTCATTTCCTCTATTTTTTCTCAATTTTGGTCATTTTATGGAGATATGATCGAAAGAAGTAACGAAAACAAATACTTTTAGAAAAATATCAATTTCTTTCCCCTTTTTTGCCTTAATTTTCGTTTTTTTTACCGTGTTATGATAGAAAAAAGAAACGAAAACGGTTTTTTTTTTTCAAATTTCAATTTTTTCATCTATTTTGTCTTAAATTTCGTCATTTTAACGAGATATGAATGAGAAAACCAACGAAAACGGATAATTTTAGCAACATTTCACTTTATCTTTTCTATTTTGCCCTTATTTTTGAAATTTTACCAAGATATGATCGAAAATAGCAACGAAAACGGATAATTTTAGAAAAATTTCAATTTTTTTCCCCTTATTTGCCTTAATTTTTGAGTTTTACCGTGATATGATAGAAAAAAAGCAACGAAAACGTATAATTTTAGCCTAATTTCAAATATTTCCTCTATTTTGCCTTAAATTTTGCCTTTTTATCGATATATGATCGAAGAAAGCTACGAAAAGTGATAATTTTAACCAAATTTTAATTTTTTTCCTCTATTTTGCCCTACATTTCGTCTTATCATCGAGATATGATCGAAAAAAGCAACGAAATCGTTAATCTTAGTATATTTCAATTATTTTCCTCCAATTTGCCTTAATTTTCATTATTTAAAAGAGATAAGATCGAAAACGGATAATTTTAGCGAAATTTCAATTTTTCTTCTATATTTTGCCATTATTTTCGAAAATTTACCGAGATATGATCGAAAAAAGAAAGGAAAACGGATATTTTTTTCCAAATTTCAATTTTTTTCCTGTGTTTTGTCTAAAATTTTTCCTTTTTATATAGATATGATCGAAAAAAGAAACGAAAACGGATTTTTTTTCCAAGTTTCAATTTTTTCCTCTATTTTGTCTTAAATTTCGTCATTTTAACGAGATATGAATGAGAAAACCAACGAAAACGGAAAATTTCAATTTTTTTCCTATATTTTTCCTTAAATTTTTCCCTTTTATCGACATATAATCGAAAAAAAACGAAAACTTATACTTTTAGCAAAATTTTACTTTTTTTTCTATATTTTTCCATTTTTTTCGACATTTTATAGAGATACGATCGAAATAACCAACGAAGATGGATAATTGTAGCAAAATTTCACTATTTTCTTCTCTATTTTTTCCTTATATCCGAAATTTTATCGAGATATGATCGAAATAAGCAACGAAAACTAATACTTTAAGCAAAATTTCACTTTTTTCTTCTCTATTCTGCCCTTAATTTCGAAGTTTTACCAAGATACTTTTAGCAAAATTTCAATTATTTTCCTGTAATTTCCTTAAATTTCGACTTTTTATTGATATATGATCGAAAAAAGCAACGAAAACTGAAACTTTTAGCAAAATTTTACTTTTTTTTCTATTTTGCCCTTATTTTGCAACATTTTATAGAGATACGATCGAAATAACCAACGAAAATGGATAATTGTAGCAAAATTTCACTATTTTCTTCTCTATTTTGCCCTTATTTCCGAAATTTTTCCTATATATGATCGAAAAAAGCAACGAAAACAGATACTTTTATCCATATTTCAATTTTTTACCTGTATTTTGCTTTAAATTTCGTCTTTTTATTGAGATATATAGTCGATAAAAGCAACAAAAACTGATAATTTTTGCGATATTTCAGTTCATTTCCTCTATTTTTTCTCAATTTTGGTCATTTTAAGTAGTACAAATTTGTTTGTCCGAGCACACTTTTGACCTTGAACTTTAAATAATAATGAATAACCTAGGAGAAAGTTAAATAATCGCATGTTGCCGGGATGACGTGCATGCGCGAAGGCCGTGACGGGGTGGGGGGGCCTCCCCGGGTGGGTGAACTTCCTTGAAACAGCGAAATAGCGATCGAAGTAGCACGTATTTCTACTTGAGTGTTGAAAAATAATAAACAAATACGATGTTTTTGAATTCGCGCCACACCGCGCTGCCCGCTTGATGGCGTACGCTGTTACTCTTGCTTCTCCCGAACAAACTGAGATTCGTAATAAAGATCGCGACATTGAAGTAAACATTCAGTGCATGTACTCTATTGCTATGGCGGTATTTAATCCAAAGACCTTGTTAGAGTGTTCTAACAAGAAAACGTTGGACGTTTATTGCAACAATTGGGTCTTTCTGTGGGAAAATCTACCAGAAACTGTTTTCGAAGACTTGAAGACTTTGTTTTGGATAAATTGTTCTAGGGGGAAATCGTTAGACGTTCATAGGAATGATTGGGCGAGTTTGTGGGGAAATCTTTGGATGTCTAACTTGATTTCAAAAGCATACAGAACTTCTTTTACAAACATCGACTCATGGACTTTTTGTGCTCTTATTTGTATGGTTTAATCGAATGAGTGTACTTTCCCATTATGCTTGCGGCAACATTTTTGGTGCATAAATTTAGTGAAATACAATAATTTGAAATGGAGAAAATATAATTTCTGTGGTGCGTGTGTTTCAGCATTAATGAATTTAAAACATAATGGCTGATGGTTGGAATAAAATAAATATGCATATTAATGTTAAATATCCTAAAGATATGATATCTGAGATTCAAAGTAAGCAGAACTGGTGTTCACGTTGCCTCATGAGAGCATTATTTGATATTATGCCAACGAGCACCTGTTTAAATTGTTAAGGTTATTAAATAAAGAAAACTCATTTCTTTGTCTGAAAAGTTTATTTTATTTTATTCTATCATTAATTTATTTTTTTTAATGTTAGATGCATTTGAATTTTTTCATCATTAAATTTCTTTATTTCATCTTCACTCATGTTTAAATAAGTTGGTAGAAATATCCGTATATTCCTTATTTTATCGAGACTTGACCGAAAAAAGCAAGAAAAACGAATAATAATAGCAAAATTTCAATTTTTTTCCTCTTTTTTTCCCTTAATTTTCCTTATTTTATCGAGATTTGACCGAAAAAAGCAAGAAAAACGTATAATTTTAGCAAAATTTCAATTTTTTTCCTCTTTTTTTCCCTTAATTTTCCTTACTTTATCGAGATTTGACCGCAAAAAGCAAGAAAAACGAATAATTTTAGCGAAATTTCAATTTCTTTCCTCTTTTTTTCCCTTAATTTTCCTTATTTTATCGAGATTTGACCGAAAAAAGTGAGAAAAACGAACAATTTTATCGAAATATCAATTTTTATCCTCTTTTTTCCCTTAATTTTCCTTATTTTATCGAGATTTGACCGAAAAAAGCAGGAAAAACGAATAATTTTAGCAAAATTTCAATTTTTTTCCTCTTTTTTTCCCTTAATTTTCCTTACTTTATCAAGATTTGACCGCAAAAAGCAAGAAAAACGAATAATTTTAGCGAAATTTCAATTTTTTTCCTCTTTTTTTCCTTCATTCTCCTCATTTAACGAGATTTGACCGAAAAAAGCAAGAAAAACGAATAATTTTAGAGAAATATCAATTTTTATCCTCTTTTTTCCCTTAATTTTCCTTATTTTATCGAGATTTGACCAAAAAAAGCAAGAAAAACGAATAATTTTAGCAAAATTTCAATTTTTTTCCTTCATTCTCCTCATTTAACGAGATTTGACCGAAAAAAGCAAGACAAACGAATAATTTTAGCGAAATATCAATTTTTATCCTCTTTTTTCCCTTAATTTTCCTTATTTTATCGAGATTTCATCGAAAAAAGCAAGAAAAACGAATAATTATAGCGAAATTTCAATTTTTTTCCTCTTTTTTTCCCTTAATTTTCCTTATTTTATCGAGATTTGACCGAAAAACACAAGAAAAACGAATAATTTTAGCGAAATTTCAATTTTTTCCACTTTTTTTCCCTTAATTTTCCTTATTTTATCGAGATTTGACCGAAAAAAGCAAGAAAAACGAATAATTTTAGCGAAATTTCAATTTCTATCTTCTTTTTTTCCCTTAATTTTCCTTATTTTATCGAGATTTGACCGAAAAAAGCAAGAAAAACGAATAATTTTAGCGAAATTTCAATTTTTATCCTCTTTTTTTCCCTTAATTTTCCTTATTTTATCGAGATTTGACCGAAATAAGCAAGAAAAACGAATCATTTTAGCGAAATTTCAATTTTTTTCTCTTTTTTTCCCTTAATTTTCCTTATTTTATCGAGATTTGACCGAAAAAAGCAAGAAAAACGAATAATTATAGCGAAATTTCAATTTTTTTCCTCTTTTTTTCCCTTAATTTTCCTTATTTTATCGAGATTTGACCGAAAAACACAAGAAAAACGAATAATTTTAGCGAAATTTCAATTTTTTCCACTTTTTTTCCCTTAATTTTCCTTATTTTATCGATATTTGACCGAAAAAAGCAAGAAAAACGAATAATTTTAGCGAAATTTCAATTTCTATCTTCTTTTTTTCCCTTAATTTTCCTTATTTTATCGAGATTTGACCGAAAAAAGCAAGAAAAACGAATAATTTTAGCAAAATTTCAATTTTTTTCCTCTTTTTTTCCCTTAATTTTCCTTACTTTATCGAGATTTGACCGCAAAAAGCAAGAAAAACGACTAATTTTAGCGAAATTTCAATTTTTTTCCTCTTTTTTTCCCTTAATTTTCCTTATTTTATCGAGATTTGACCGAAAAAAGCAAGAAAAACGAATAATTTTATCGAAATATCAATTTTTATCCTCTTTTTTCCCTTAATTTTCCTTATTTTATCGAGATTTGACCGAAAAAAGCAAGAAAAACGTATAATTTTAGCAAAATTTCAATTTTTTTCCTCTTTTTTTCCCTTAATTTTCCTTACTTTATCGAGATTTGACCGCAAAAAGCAAGAAAAACGACTAATTTTAGCGAAATTTCAATTTTTTTCCTCTTTTTTTCCCTTAATTTTCCTTATTTTATCGAGATTTGACCGAAAAAAGCAAGAAAAACGAATAATTTTATCGAAATATCAATTTTTATCCTCTTTTTTCCCTTAATTTTCCTTATTTTATCGCGATTTGACCGAAAAAAGCAAGAAAAACGAATAATTTTAGCAAAATTTCAATTTTTTTCCTCTTTTTTTCCCTTAATTTTCCTTACTTTATCGAGATTTGACCGCAAAAAGCAAGAAAAACGATAATTTTAGCGAAATTTCAATTTTTTTCCTCTTTTTTTCCTTCATTCTCCTCATTTAACGAGATTTAACCGAAAAAAGCAAGAAAAACGAATAATTTTAGCAAAATATCAATTTTTATCCTCTTTTTTCCCTTAATTTTCCTTATTTTATCGAGATTTCATCTAAAAAAGCAAGAAAAACGAATAATTATAGCGAAATATCAATTTTTTTCCTCTTTTTTTCCCATAATTTTCCTTATTTTATCGAGATTTGACCGAAAAAAGCAAGAAAAACGAATAATTTTAGCGAAATTTCAATTTTTATCCTCTTTTTTTCCCTTAATTTTCCTTATTTTCTCGAGATTTCATCTAAAAAAGCAAGAAAAACGAATAATTTTTGCGAAATTTCAATTTTTTCCTCTTTTTTTCCCTTAATTTTCCTTATTTTATCGCGATTTGACCGAAAAAGGCAAGAAAAACGAATAATTTTATGGAAATTTCAATTTTTATCCTCTTTTTTCCCTTAATTTTCCTTATTTTATCGAGATTTGACCGAAAAAAGCAAGAAAAACGAATAATTTTTGCGAAATTTTAATTTTTTTCCTCTTTTTTTCCCTTAATTTTCCTTATTTTATCGAGATTTGACCAAAAAAAGCAAGAAAAACGAATAATTTTAGCAAAATTTCAATTTTTTTCCTCTTTTTTTCCTTCATTCTCCTCATTTAACGAGATTTGACCGAAAAAAGCAAGAAAAACGAATAATTTTAGCGAAATATCAATTTTTATCCTCTTTTTTCCCTTAATTTTCCTTATTTTATCGAGATTTCATCGAAAAAAGCAAGAAAAACGAATAATTATAGCGAAATTTCAATTTTTTTCCTCTTTTTTTCCCTTAATTTTCCTTATTTTATCGAGATTTGACCGAAAAAAGCAAGAAAAACGAATAATTTTAGCGAAATTTCAATTTTTTCCACTTTTTTTCCCTTAATTTTCCTTATTTTATCGAGATTTGACCGAAAAAAGCAAGAAAAACGAATAATTTTAGCGAAATCTTAATTTTTATCCTCTTTTTTTCCCTTAATTTTCCTTATTTTATCGAGATTTGACCGAAGAAAGCAAGAAAAACGAATAATTTTAGCGAAATTTCAACCTTTTTCCTCTTTTTTTCCCTTAATTTTCCTTATTTTATAATTTTTTCATCTATTTTGTCTTAAATCTCGTCATTTTAACGAGATATGAATGAGAAAACCAACGAAAACGGATAATTTTAGCAACATTTCACTTTATCTTTTCTATTTTGCCCTTATTTTTGAAATTTTACCAAGATATGATCGAAAATAACAACGAAAACGGGTAATTTTAGAAAAATTTCAATTTTTTTCCCCTTATTTGCCCTAATTTTTGTGTTTTACCGTGATATGATAGAAAAAAAGCAACGAAAACGTATAATTTTAGCCTAATTTCAAATATTTCCTCTATTTTGCCTTAAATTTGGCCTTTTTATCGATATATGATCGAAGAAAGCTACGAAAAGTGATAATTTTAACCAAATTTTAATTTTTTTCCTCTATTTTGCCCTACATTTCGTCTTATCATCGAGATATGATCGAAAAAAGCAACTAAATCGTTAATCTTAGTAAATTTCAATTATTTTCCTCCAATTTGCCTTAATTTTCATTATTTAAAAGAGATAAGATCGAAAACGGATAATTTTAGCGAAATTTCAATTTTTCTTCTATATTTTGCCATTATTTTCGAAAATTTACCGAGGTATGATCGAAAAAAGAAAGGAAAACGGATAATTTTTTCCAAATTTCAATTTTTTTCCTGTGTTTTGCCTAAAATTTTTCCTTTTTATATAGATATGATCGAAAAAAGAAACGAAAACGGATTTTTTTCCAAGTTTCAATTTTTTCCTCTATTTTGTCTTAAATTTCGTCATTTTAACGAGATATGAATGAGAAAACCAACGAAAACGGAAAATTTCAATTTTTTTCCTATATTTTTCCTTAAATTTTTCCCTTTTATCGACATATAATCGAAAAAAACGAAAACTTATACTTTTAGCAAAATTTTACTTTTTTTTCTATATTTTGCCATTTTTTTCGACATTTTATAGAGATACGATCGAAATAACCAACGAAGATGGATAATTGTAGCAAAATTTCAATATTTTCTTCTCTATTTTTTCCTTATATCCGAAATTTTATCGAGATATGATCGAAATAAGCAACGAAAACTAATACTTTAAGCAAAATTTCACTTTTTTCTTCTCTATTCTGCCCTTAATTTCGAAGTTTTACCAAGATACTTTTAGCAAAATTTCAATTATTTTCCTGTAATTTCCTTAAATTTCGACTTTTTATTGATATATGATCGAAAAAAGCAACGAAAACTGAAACTTTTAGCAAAATTTTACTTTTTTTTCTATTTTGCCCTTATTTTGCAACATTTTATAGAGATACGATCGAAATAACCAACGAAAATGGATAATTGTAGCAAAATTTCACTATTTTCTTCTCTATTTTGCCCTTATTTCCGAAATTTTTCCTATATATGATCGAAAAAAGCAACGAAAACAGATACTTTTATCCATATTTCAATTTTTTACCTGTATTTTGCTTTAAATTTCGTCTTTTTATTGAGATATATAGTCGATAAAAGCAACAAAAACTGATAATTTTTGCGATATTTCAGTTCATTTCCTCTATTTTTTCTCAATTTTGGTCATTTTAAGTAGTACAAATTTGTTTGTCCGAGCACACTTTTGACCTTGAACTTTAAATAATAATGAATAACCTAGGAGAAAGTTAAATAATCGCATGTTGCCGGGATGACGTGCATGCGCGAAGGCCGTGACGGGGTGGGGGGGCCTCCCCGGGTGGGTGAACTTCCTTGAAACAGCGAAATAGCGATCGAAGTAGCACGTATTTCTACTTGAGTGTTGAAAAATAATAAACAAATACGATGTTTTTGAATTCGCGCCACACCGCGCTGCCCGCTTGATGGCGTACGCTGTTACTCTTGCTTCTCCCGAACAAACTGAGATTCGTAATAAAGATCGCGACATTGAAGTAAACATTCAGTGCATGTACTCTATTGCTATGGCGGTATTTAATCCAAAGACCTTGTTAGAGTGTTCTAACAAGAAAACGTTGGACGTTTATTGCAACAATTGGGTCTTTCTGTGGGAAAATCTACCAGAAACTGTTTTCGAAGACTTGAAGACTTTGTTTTGGATAAATTGTTCTAGGGGGAAATCGTTAGACGTTCATAGGAATGATTGGGCGAGTTTGTGGGGAAATCTTTGGATGTCTAACTTGATTTCAAAAGCATACAGAACTTCTTTTACAAACATCGACTCATGGACTTTTTGTGCTCTTATTTGTATGGTTTAATCGAATGAGTGTACTTTCCCATTATGCTTGCGGCAACATTTTTGGTGCATAAATTTAGTGAAATACAATAATTTGAAATGGAGAAAATATAATTTCTGTGGTGCGTGTGTTTCAGCATTAATGAATTTAAAACATAATGGCTGATGGTTGGAATAAAATAAATATGCATATTAATGTTAAAAATCCTAAAGATATGATATCTGAGATTCAAAGTAAGCAGAACTGGTGTTCACGTTGCCTCATGAGAGCATTATTTGATATTATGCCAACGAGCACCTGTTTAAATTGTTAAGGTTATTAAATAAAGAAAACTCATTTCTTTGTCTGAAAAGTTTATTTTATTTTATTCTATCATTAATTTATTTTTTTTAATGTTAGATGCATTTGAATTTTTTCATCATTAAATTTCTTTATTTCATCTTCACTCATGTTTAAATAAGTTGGTAGAAATATCCGTATATTCCTTATTTTATCGAGACTTGACCGAAAAAAGCAAGAAAAACGAATAATAATAGCAAAATTTCAATTTTTTTCCTCTTTTTTTCCCTTAATTTTCCTTATTTTATCGAGATTTGACCGAAAAAAGCAAGAAAAACGTATAATTTTAGCAAAATTTCAATTTTTTTCCTCTTTTTTTCCCTTAATTTTCCTTACTTTATCGAGATTTGACCGCAAAAAGCAAGAAAAACGAATAATTTTAGCGAAATTTCAATTTCTTTCCTCTTTTTTTCCCTTAATTTTCCTTATTTTATCGAGATTTGACCGAAAAAAGTGAGAAAAACGAACAATTTTATCGAAATATCAATTTTTATCCTCTTTTTTCCCTTAATTTTCCTTATTTTATCGAGAATTGACCGAAAAAAGCAGGAAAAACGAATAATTTTAGCAAAATTTCAATTTTTTTCCTCTTTTTTTCCCTTAATTTTCCTTACTTTATCAAGATTTGACCGCAAAAAGCAAGAAAAACGAATAATTTTAGCGAAATTTCAATTTTTTTCCTCTTTTTTTCCTTCATTCTCCTCATTTAACGAGATTTGACCGAAAAAAGCAAGAAAAACGAATAATTTTAGAGAAATATCAATTTTTATCCTCTTTTTTCCCTTAATTTTCCTTATTTTATCGAGATTTGACCAAAAAAAGCAAGAAAAACGAATAATTTTAGCAAAATTTCAATTTTTTTCCTTCATTCTCCTCATTTAACGAGATTTGACCGAAAAAAGCAAGACAAACGAATAATTTTAGCGAAATATCAATTTTTATCCTCTTTTTTCCCTTAATTTTCCTTATTTTATCGAGATTTCATCGAAAAAAGCAAGAAAAACGAATAATTATAGCGAAATTTCAATTTTTTTCCTCTTTTTTTCCCTTAATTTTCCTTATTTTATCGAGATTTGACCGAAAAACACAAGAAAAACGAATAATTTTAGCGAAATTTCAATTTTTTCCACTTTTTTTCCCTTAATTTTCCTTATTTTATCGATATTTGACCGAAAAAAGCAAGAAAAACGAATAATTTTAGCGAAATTTCAATTTCTATCTTCTTTTTTTCCCTTAATTTTCCTTATTTTATCGAGATTTGACCGAAAAAAGCAAGAAAAACGAATAATTTTAGCGAAATTTCAATTTTTATCCTCTTTTTTTCCCTTAATTTTCCTTATTTTATCGAGATTTGACCGAAATAAGCAAGAAAAACGAATCATTTTAGCGAAATTTCAATTTTTTTCTCTTTTTTTCCCTTAATTTTCCTTATTTTATCGAGATTTGACCGAAAAAAGCAAGAAAAACGAATAATTATAGCGAAATTTCAATTTTTTTCCTCTTTTTTTCCCTTAATTTTCCTTATTTTATCGAGATTTGACCGAAAAACACAAGAAAAACGAATAATTTTAGCGAAATTTCAATTTTTTCCACTTTTTTTCCCTTAATTTTCCTTATTTTATCGATATTTGACCGAAAAAAGCAAGAAAAACGAATAATTTTAGCGAAATTTCAATTTCTATCTTCTTTTTTTCCCTTAATTTTCCTTATTTTATCGAGATTTGACCGAAAAAAGCAAGAAAAACGAATAATTTTAGCGAAATTTCAATTTTTATCTTCTTTTCCCTTAATTTTCCTTATTTTATCGAGATTTGACCGAAAAAAGCAAGAAAAACGAATAATTTTAGCGAAATATCAATTTTTATCCTATTTTTTCCCTTTATTTTCCTTATTTTATCGAGATTTGACCGAAAAAAAGCAAGAAAAACGAATAATTTTATCGAAATATCAATTTTAATCCTCTTTTTTTCCCTTAATTTTCCTTATTTTATCGAGATTTGACCGAAAAAAGCAAGAAAAACGAATAATTTTAGCGAAATTTCAATTTATTTCCTCTTTTTTTCCCTAAATTTTCCTTACATTATCGAGATTTGACCGCAAAAGGCAAGAAAAACGAATAATTTTAGCGAAATTTCAATTTTTTTCCACTTTTTTTCCCTTAATTTTCCTTATTTTATCGAGATTTGACCGAAAAAAGCAAGAAAAACGAATAATTTTAGCGAAATTTAAATTATTTTCCTCTTTTTTTCCTTCATTCTCCTCATTTAACGAAATTTGACCGAAAAAAGCAAGAAAAACGAATAATTTTAGCAAAATATCAATTTTATCCTCTTTTTTCCCTTAATTTTCCTTATTTTATCGAGATTTGACCGAAAAAAGCAAAAAAAAGGTATAATTTTAGCGAAATTTCAATTTCTATCTTCTTTTTTTCCCTTAATTTTCTTTATTTTATCGAGATTTGACCGAAAAAAACAAGAAAAACGAATAATTTTAGCGAAATATCAATTTTTATCCTCTTTTTTTCCCTTAATTTTCCTTATTTTATCGAGATTTGACCGAAAAAAGCAAGAAAAACGAATAATTTTTGCGAAATTTTAATTTTTTTCCTCTTTTTTTCCCTTAATTTTCCTTATTTTATCGAGATTTGACCAAAAAAAGCAAGAAAAACGAATAATTTTAGCAAAATTTCAATTTTTTTCCTTCATTCTCCTCATTTAACGAGATTTGACCGAAAAAAGCAAGACAAACTAATAATTTTAGCGAAATATCAATTTTTATCCTCTTTTTTCCCTTAATTTTCCTTATTTTATCGAGATTTCATCGAAAAAAGCAAGAAAAACGAATAATTATAGCGAAATTTCAATTTTTTTCCTCTTTTTTTCCCTTAATTTTCCTTATTTTATCGAGATTTGACCGAAAAACACAAGAAAAACGAATAATTTTAGCGAAATTTCAATTTTTTCCACTTTTTTTCCCTTAATTTTCCTTATTTTATCGAGATTTGACCGAAAAAAGCAAGAAAAACGAATAATTTTAGCGAAATTTCAATTTCTATCTTCTTTTTTTCCTTTAATTTTCCTTATTTTATCGAGATTTGACCGAAAAAAGCAAGAAAAACGAATAATTTTAGCGAAATTTCAATTTTTATCCTCTTTTTTTCCCTTAATTTTCCTTATTTTATCGAGATTTGACCGAAATAAGCAAGAAAAACGAATAATTTTAGCGAAATTTCAATTTTTTTCTCTTTTTTCCCTTAATTTTCCTTATTTTATCGAGATTTGACCGAGAAAAGCAAGAAAAACGAATAATTTTAGCGAAATTTCAATTTTTATCTTCTTTTCCCTTAATTTTCCTTATTTTATCGAGATTTGACCGAAAAAAGCAAGAAAAACGAATAATTTTAGCGAAATATCAATTTTTATCCTATTTTTTCCCTTTATTTTCCTTATTTTATCGAGATTTGACCGAAAAAAAGCAAGAAAAACGAATAATTTTATCGAATTATCAATTTTTATCCTCTTTTTTTCCCTTAATTTTCCTTATTTTATCGAGATTTGACCGAAAAAAAAGCAAGAAAAACGAATAATTTTAGCGAAATTTCAATTTATTTCCTCTTTTTTTCCCTTAATTTTCCTTACATTATCGAGATTTGACCGCAAAAGGCAAGAAAAACGAATAATTTTAGCGAAATTTCAATTTTGTTCCACTTTTTTTCCCTTAATTTTCCTTATTTTATCGAGATTTGACCGAAAAAAGCAAGAAAAACGAATAATTTTAGCGAAATTTCAATTTTTTTCCTTTTTTTTCCCTTAATTTTCCTTATTTTATCGAGATTTCATCTAAAAAAGCAAGAAAAACGAATAATTATAGCGAAATATCAATTTTTTTCCTCTTTTTTTCCCATAATTTTCCTTATTTTATCGAGATTTGACCGAAAAAAGCAGGAAAAACGAATAATTTTAGCGAAATTTCAATTTTTATCTTCTTTTTTCCCCTTAATTTTCCTTATTTTATCGAGATTTGACCGAAAAAAGCAAGAAAAACGAATAATTTTAGCGAAATTTCAATTTTTATCCTCTTATATTCCCTTAATTTTCCTTATTTTCTCGAGATTTCATCTAAAAAATCAAGAAAAACGAATAATTTTTGCGAAATTACAATTTTTTCCTCTTTTTTTCCCTTAATTTTCCTTATTTTATCGCGATTTGACAGAAAAAGGCAAGAAAAACGAATAATTTTAGCGAAATTTCAATTTTTATCCTCTTTTTTCCCTTAATTTTCCTTATTTTATCGAGATTTGACCGAAAAAAGGAAGAAAAACGAATAATTTTTGCGAAATTTTAATTTTTTTCCTCTTTTTTTCCCTTAATTTTCCTTATTTTATCGAGATTTGACCAAAAAAAGCAAGAAAAACGAATAATTTTAGCAAAATTTCAATTTTTTTCCTCTTTTTTTCCTTCATTCTCCTCATTTAACGAGATTTGACCGAAAAAAACAAGAAAAACGAATAATTTTAGCGAAATATCAATTTTTATCCTCTTTTTTCCCTTAATATTCCTTATTTTATCGAGATTTCATCGAAAAAAGCAAGAAAAACGAATAATTATAGCGAAATTTCAATTTTTTTCCTCTTTTTTTCCCTTAATTTTCCTTATTTTATCGAGATTTGACCGAAAAAAGCTAGAAAAACGAATAAATTTAGCGAAATTTCAATTTTTTCAACTTTTTTCCCCTTAATTTTCCTTGTTTTATCGAGATTTGACCGAAAAAAGCAAGAAAAACGAATAATTTTAGCGAAATTTTAATTTTTATCCTCTTTTTTTCCCTTAATTTTCTTTATTTTATAGAGATTTGACCGAAAAAAGCAAGAAAAACGAATAATTTTAGCGAAATTTCAACCTTTTTCCTCTTCTTTTCCCTTAATTTTCCTTATTTTATCGAGATTTGACCGAAAAAAGCAAGAAAAACGAATAATTTTAGCGAAATTTCAATTTTTTTCCTCTTTTTTTCCTTCATTCTCCTCATTTAACGAAATTTGACCGAAAAAAGCAAGAAAAACGAATAATTTTAGCAAAATATCAATTTTTATCCTCTTTTTTCCCTTAATTTTCCTTATTTTATCGAGATTTCATCGAAAAAAGCAAGAAAAACGAATAATTATAGCGAAATTTCAATTTTTTTCCTCTTTTTTTCCCTTAATTTTCCTTATTTTATCGAGATTTGACCGAAAAAAGCAAGAAAAACGAATAATTTTAGCGAAATTTCAATTTCTATCTTCTTTTTTTCCCTTAATTATCCTTATTTTATCGAGATTTGACCGAAAAAAGCAAGAAAAACGAATAATTTTAGCGAAATTTCAATTTTTATCCTCTTTTTTTCCCTTAATTTTCCTTATTTTATCGAGATTTGACCGAAATAAGCAAGAAAAACGAATAATTTTAGCGAAATTTCAATTTTTTCTCTTTTTTTCCCTTAATTTTCCTTATTTTATCGAGATTTGACCGAAAAAAGCAAGAAAAACGAATAATTTTAGCGAAATTTCAATTTTTATCCTATTTTTTCCCTTTATTTTCCTTATTTTATCGAGATTTGACCGAAAAAAGCAAGAAAAACGAATAATTTTATCGAAATATCAATTTTTATCCTCTTTTTTTCCCTTAATTTTCCTTTTTTTATCGAGATTTGACCGAGAAAAGCAAGAAAAACGAATAATTTTAGCGAAATTTCAATTTATTTCCTCTTTTTTTCCCTTAATTTTCCTTACGTTATCGAGATTTGACCGCAAAAGGCAAGAAAAACGAATAATTTTAGCGAAATTTCAATTTTTTTCCTCTTTTTTTCCCTTAATTTTCCTTATTTTATCGAGATTTGACCGAAAAAAGCAAGAAAAACGAATAATTTTAGCAAAATTTCAATTTTTTTCCTCTTTTTTTCCTTCATTCTCCTCATTTAACGAAATTTGACCGAAAAAAGCAAGAAAAACGAATAATTTTAGCAAAATATCAATTTTTATCCTCTTTTTTCCCTTAATTTTCCTTATTGAATTGAGATTTGACCGAAAAAAGCAAGAAAAACGAATAATTTTAGCGAAATTTCAATTTCTATCTTCTTTTTTTCCCTTAATTTTCCTTATTTTATCGAGATTTGACCGAAAAAAACAAGAAAAACGAATAATTATAGCGAAATTTCAATTTTTATCCTCTTTTTTTCCCTTAATTTTCCTTATTTTATCGAGATTTTACCGAAATTAGCAAGAAAAACGAATAATTTTAGCGAAATTTCAATTTTTTTCTCTTTTTTTCCCTTAATTTTCCTTATTTTATCGAGATTTGACCGAAAAAAGCAAGAAAAACAAATAATTTTAGCGAAATTTCAATTTTTTTCCTTTTTTTTCCCTTAATTTTCCTTATTTTATCGAGATTTCATCTAAAAAAGCAAGAAAAACGAATAATTATAGCGAAATATCAATTTTTTTCCTCTTTTTTTCCCATAATTTTCCTTATTTTATCAAAATTTGACCGAAAAAAGCAAGGAAACGAATAATTTTAGCGAAATTTCAATTTTTATCTTCTTTTTTTCCCTTAATTTTCCTTATTTTATCGAGATTTGACCGAAAAAAGCAAGAAAAACGAATAATTTTAGCGAAAGTTCAATTTTTATCCTCTTTTTTTCCCTTAATTTTCATTATTTTCTCGAGATTTCATCTAAAAAAGCAAGAAAAACGAATAATTTAAGCGAAATTTCAATTTTTATCCTCTTTTTTCCCTCAATTTTCCTTATTTTATCGAGATTTGACCGAAAAAATGAAGAAAAACGAATAATTTTTGCGAAATTTTAATTTTTTTCCTCTTTTTTTCCCTTAATATTCCTTATTTTATCGAGATTTGACCAAAAAAGCAAGAAAAACGAATAATTTTAGCAAAATTTCAATTTTTTTCCTCTTTTTTTCCTTCATTCTCCTCATTTAACGAGATTTGACCGAAAAAAACAAGAAAAACGAATAATTTTAGCGAAATATCAATTTTTATCCTCTTTTTTTCCCTTAATTTTCCTTTTTTTATCGAGATTTGACCGAAAAAAGCAAGAAAAACGAATAATTTTAGCGAAATTTCAATTTATTTCCTCTTTTTTTCCCTTAATTTTCCTTACGTTATCGAGATTTGACCGCAAAAGGCAAGAAAAACGAATAATTTTAGCGAAATTTCAATTTTTTTCCTCTTTTTTTCCCTTTATTTTCCTTATTTTATCGAGATTTGACCGAAAAAAGCAAGAAAAACGAATAATTTTAGCGAAATTTCAATTTTTTTCCTCTTTTTTTCCCTTAATTTTTCCTTATTTTATCGAGATTTGACAAAAAAAAGCAAGAAAAACAAATAATTTTAGCAAAATTTCAATTTTTTTCCTTTTTTTTCCTTCATTCTACTCATTTAACGAGATTTGACAGAAAAAAGCAAAAAAAACGAATAATTTTAGCGAAATATCAATTTATATCCTCTTTTTTCCCTTTATATTCCTTATTTTATCGAGATTTCATCGAAAAAAGCAAGAAAAACGAATAATTATAGCGAAATTTCAATTTTTTTCCTCTTTTTTTCCCATAATTTTCCTTATTTTATCGAGATTTGACCGAATAAAGCAAGAAAACGAATAATTTTAGCGAAATTTCAATTTTTTTCCTCTTTTTTTCCCTTATATTTACTTATTTTATCGAGATTTGACCGAAAAAAGCAAGAAAAACGAATAATTTTAGCGAAATTTCAATTTTTTTCCTCTTTTTTTCCCATAATTTTCCTTATTTTATCGAGATTTGACCGAATAAAGCAAGAAAACGAATACTTTTAGCGAAATTTCAATTTTTTTCCTTTTTTTTTCCCTTAATTTTCCTTATTTTATTGAGATTTGACCGAAAAAGGCAAGAAAAACGAATAATTTTAGCGAAATTTCAATTTTTTTCCTCTTTTTTCCCTTAATTTTCCTTATTTTATCGAGATTTGACCGAAAAAAGCAAGAAAAACGAATAATTTTAGCGAAATTTCAATTTTTATCCTCTTTTTTCCCTTAATTTTCCTTATTTTATTGAGATTTGACCGAAAAAAGCAAGAAAAACGAATAATTTTCGCGAAATTTCAAATTTTTTCCTCGTTTTTTCCCTTAATTTTCCTTATTTTATCGAGATTTGACCGAAAAAAGCAAGAAAAACGAATAATTTTAGCGATATTTCTATTTTTTACCTCTTTTTTTCCCTTAATTTTCCTTGTTTTATCGAGATTTGACCGAAAAAAGCAAGAAAAACGAATAATTTTAGCGAAATTTCAATTTTTATCCTATTTTTTTCCCTTCATTTTCCTTATTTTTATCGAGATTTGACCGAAAAAGGCAAGAAAAACGAATAATTTTAGCGAAATTTCAATTTTTTTTCTCTTTTTTTCCCTTTATTTTCCTTATTTTATCGAGATTTGACCGAAAAAAGCAAGAAAAACTAATAATTTTAGCGAAATTTCAATTTTTTCCTCTTTTTTTCCCTTAATTTTCCTTATTTTATCGAGATTTGACCGAAAAAAGCAAGAAAAACGAATAATTTTAGCAAAATTTCAATTTTTTTCCTCTTTTTTTCCTTCATTCTCCTCATTTAACGAGATTTGACCGAAAAAAGCAAGAAAAACGAATAATTTTAGCGAAACATCAATTTTTATCATCTTTTTTCCCTTAATTTTCCTTTTTTTATCGAGATTTCATCGAAAAAAGCAAGAAAAACGAATAATTATAGCGAAATTTCAATTTTCTTCCTCTTTTTTTCCCTTAATTTTCCTTATTTTATCCAGATTTGACCGAAAAAAGCAAGAAAAACGAATATTTTTAGCGAAATTTCAATTTTTTTCCTCTTCTTTTCCCTTAATTTTCCTTATTTTATCGAGATTTGACCGAAAAAAGCAAGAAAAACGAATAATTTTAGCGAAATTTCAATTTTTATCCTCTTTTTTTCCCTTAATTTTCCTTATTTTATTGAGATTTGACCGAAAAAAGCAAGAAAAACGAATAATTTTCGCGAAATTTCAAGTTTTTTCCTCTTTTTTTCCCTTAATTTTCCTTATTTTATCGAGATTTGACCGAAAAAAGCAAGAAAAACGAATAATTTTAGCGAAATTTCTATTTTTTACCTCTTTTTTCCCTTAATTTTCCTTGTTTTATCGAGATTTGACCGAAAAAAGCAAGAAAAACGAATAATTTTAGCGAAATTTCAATTTTTATCCTATTTTTTTCCCTTAATTTTCCTTATTTTATCGAGATTTGACCGAAAAAAGCAAGAAAAATAAATAATTTTAGCGAAATTTCAATCTTTTTCCCCTTTTTTTCCCTTAATTTTCCTTTTTTTTATCGAGATTTGACCAAAAAAAGCAAGAAAAACGAATAATTTTTGCGAAATTTCAATTTTTTCCTCTTTTTTTCCCTTAATATTCCTTATTTTATCGAGATTTGACCGAAAAAGGCAAGAAAAACGAATAATTTTAGCGAAATTTCAATTTTTTTCCTCTTTTTTTCCTTTTATTTTCCTTATTTTATCAAGATTTGACCAAAAAAAGCAAGAAAAACGAATAATTTTAGCGAAATTTCAATTTTTTTCCTCTTTTTTTCCCTTAATTTTTCTTATCTTATCGAGATTTGACCGAAAAAAGCAAGAAAAACGAATAATTTTAGCAAAATTACATTTTTTTTCCTCTTTTTTCCTTCATTCTCCTCATTTAACGAGATTTGACCGAAAAAAGCAAGAAAAACGAATAATTTTAGCGAAATTTCAATTTTTTTCCTCTTTTTTTCCCTTAATTTTCCTTATTTTATCGAGATTTGACCGAAAAAAGCAAGAAAAACGAATAATTTTAGCGAAATTTCAATTTTTATCCTCTTTTTTTCCCTTAATTTTCCTTATTTTATCGAGATTTGACGAAAAAAGCAAGAAAAACGAATAATTTAAGCGAAATTTCAATCTTTTTCCTCTTTTTTTCCCTTAATTTTCCTTATTTTATCGAGATTTGACCGAAAAAAGCAAGAAAAACGAATAATTTTTGCGAAATTTCAATTTTTTTCCTCTTTTTTTCCTTCATTCTCCTCATTTAACGAGATTTGACCGAAAAAAGCAAGAAAAACGAATAATTTTAGCGAAATATCAATTTTTATCCTCTTTTTCCCCCTAATTTTCCTTATTTTATCGAGATTTCATCGAAAAAAGCAAGAAAAACGAATACTTTTAGCGAAATTTCATATTTTTTCCTTTTTTTCCCTTAATTTTCCTTATTTTATCGAGATTTGACCGAAAAAAGCAAGAAAAACGAATAATTTTAGCGAAATTTAAATTTTTTTCCTCTTTTTTTCCCTTAATTTTACTTATTTTATCGAGATTTGACCGAAAAAAGCAAGAAAAACGAATAATTTTAGCGAAATTTCAATTTTTTCCTCTTTTTTTCCCATAATTTTCCTTATTTTATCGAGATTTGGCCGAATAAAGCAAGAAAACGAATACTTTTAGCGAAATTTCAATTTTTTTCCTTTTTTTCCCTTAATTTTCCTTATTTTATCGAGATTTGACCGAAAAAAGCAAGAAAAACGAATAATTTTAGCGAAATTTCAATCTTTTTCCTCTTTTTTTGCCTTAATTTTCCTTATTTTATCGAGATTTGACCGAAAAATGCAAGAAAAACGAATAATTTTTGCGAAATTTCAATTTTTTTCCTCCTTTTTTCCCTTAATTTTCCTTATTTTATCGAGATTTGACCGAAAAAGGCAAGAAAAACGAATAATTTTAGCGAAATTTCAATTTTTTTCCTCTTTTTTTCCCTTTATTTTCCTTATTTTATCGAGATATGACCGAAAAAAGCAAGAAAAACGAATAATTTTAGCGAAATTTCAATTTTTTCCTCTTTTTTTCCCTTAATTTTACTTATTTTATCGAGATTTCGAAAAAAGCAAGAAAAACGAATAATTATAGCGAAATTTCAATTTTTTTCCTCTTTTTTTCCCTTAATTTTCCTTATTTTATCGAGATTTGACCGAAAAAAGCTAGAAAAACGAATAAATTTAGCGAAATTTCAATTTTTTCAACTTTTTTCCCCTTAATTTTCCTTGTTTTATCGAGATTTGACCGAAAAAAGCAAGAAAAACGAATAATTTTAGCGAAATTTTAATTTTTATCCTCTTTTTTTCCCTTAATTTTCTTTATTTTATAGAGATTTGACCGAAAAAAGCAAGAAAAACGAATAATTTTAGCGAAATTTCAACCTTTTTCCTCTTCTTTTCCCTTAATTTTCCTTATTTTATCGAGATTTGACCGAAAAAAGCAAGAAAAACGAATAATTTTAGCGAAATTTCAATTTTTTTCCTCTTTTTTTCCTTCATTCTCCTCATTTAACGAAATTTGACCGAAAAAAGCAAGAAAAACGAATAATTTTAGCAAAATATCAATTTTTATCCTCTTTTTTCCCTTAATTTTCCTTATTTTATCGAGATTTCATCGAAAAAAGCAAGAAAAACGAATAATTATAGCGAAATTTCAATTTTTTTCCTCTTTTTTTCCCTTAATTTTCCTTATTTTATCGAGATTTGACCGAAAAAAGCAAGAAAAACGAATAATTTTAGCGAAATTTCAATTTCTATCTTCTTTTTTTCCCTTAATTATCCTTATTTTATCGAGATTTGACCGAAAAAAGCAAGAAAAACGAATAATTTTAGCGAAATTTCAATTTTTATCCTCTTTTTTTCCCTTAATTTTCCTTATTTTATCGAGATTTGACCGAAATAAGCAAGAAAAACGAATAATTTTAGCGAAATATCAATTTTTTCTCTTTTTTTTCCCTTAATTTTCCTTATTTTATCGAGATTTGACCGAAAAAAGCAAGAAAAACGAATAATTTTAGCGAAATTTCAATTTTTATCCTATTTTTTTCCCTTTATTTTCCTTATTTTATCGAGATTTGACCGAAAAAAGCAAGAAAAACGAATAATTTTATCGAAATATCAATTTTTATCCTCTTTTTTTTCCCTTAATTTTCCTTTTTTTATCGAGATTTGACCGAGAAAAGCAAGAAAAACGAATAATTTTAGCGAAATTTCAATTTATTTCCTCTTTTTTTCCCTTAATTTTCCTTACGTTATCGAGATTTGACCGCAAAAGGCAAGAAAAACGAATAATTTTAGCGAAATTTCAATTTTTTTCCTCTTTTTTTCCCTTAATTTTCCTTATTTTATCGAGATTTGACCGAAAAAAGCAAGAAAAACGAATAATTTTAGCAAAATTTCAATTTTTTTCCTCTTTTTTTCCTTCATTCTCCTCATTTAACGAAATTTGACCGAAAAAAGCAAGAAAAACGAATAATTTTAGCAAAATATCAATTTTTATCCTCTTTTTTCCCTTAATTTTCCTTATTGAATTGAGATTTGACCGAAAAAAGCAAGAAAAACGAATAATTTTAGCGAAATTTCAATTTCTATCTTCTTTTTTTCCCTTAATTTTCCTTATTTTATCGAGATTTGACCGAAAAAAACAAGAAAAACGAATAATTATAGCGAAATTTCAATTTTTATCCTCTTTTTTTCCCTTAATTTTCCTTATTTTATCGAGATTTTACCGAAATAAGCAAGAAAAACGAATAATTTTAGCGAAATTTCAATTTTTTTCTCTTTTTTTCCCTTAATTTTCCTTATTTTATCGAGATTTGACCGAAAAAAGCAAGAAAAACAAATAATTTTAGCGAAATTTCAATTTTTTTCCTTTTTTTTCCCTTAATTTTCCTTATTTTATCGAGATTTCATCTAAAAAAGCAAGAAAAACGAATAATTATAGCGAAATATCAATTTTTTTCCTCTTTTTTTCCCATAATTTTCCTTATTTTATCAAAATTTGACCGAAAAAAGCAAGGAAACGAATAATTTTAGCGAAATTTCAATTTTTATCTTCTTTTTTTCCCTTAATTTTCCTTATTTTATCGAGATTTGACCGAAAAAAGCAAGAAAAACGAATAATTTTAGCGAAAGTTCAATTTTTATCCTCTTTTTTTCCCTTAATTTTCATTATTTTCTCGAGATTTCATCTAAAAAAGCAAGAAAAACGAATAATTTAAGCGAAATTTCAATTTTTATCCTCTTTTTTCCCTCAATTTTCCTTATTTTATCGAGATTTGACCGAAAAAATGAAGAAAAACGAATAATTTTTGCGAAATTTTAATTTTTTTCCTCTTTTTTTCCCTTAATATTCCTTATTTT
This sequence comes from Sympetrum striolatum, assembly GCA_947579665.1. Taxonomy (NCBI): domain Eukaryota; kingdom Metazoa; phylum Arthropoda; class Insecta; order Odonata; family Libellulidae; genus Sympetrum; species Sympetrum striolatum. The sequence continues at coordinate 128,022,263 of OX388342.1, forward strand.
ATCGAGATTTGACCAAAAAAGCAAGAAAAACGAATAATTTTAGCAAAATTTCAATTTTTTTCCTCTTTTTTTCCTTCATTCTCCTCATTTAACGAGATTTGACCGAAAAAAACAAGAAAAACGAATAATTTTAGCGAAATATCAATTTTTATCCTCTTTTTTTCCCTTAATTTTCCTTTTTTTATCGAGATTTGACCGAAAAAAGCAAGAAAAACGAATAATTTTAGCGAAATTTCAATTTATTTCCTCTTTTTTTCCCTTAATTTTCCTTACGTTATCGAGATTTGACCGCAAAAGGCAAGAAAAACGAATAATTTTAGCGAAATTTCAATTTTTTTCCTCTTTTTTTCCCTTTATTTTCCTTATTTTATCGAGATTTGACCGAAAAAAGCAAGAAAAACGAATAATTTTAGCGAAATTTCAATTTTTTTCCTCTTTTTTTCCCTTAATTTTTCCTTATTTTATCGAGATTTGACAAAAAAAAGCAAGAAAAACAAATAATTTTAGCAAAATTTCAATTTTTTTCCTTTTTTTTCCTTCATTCTACTCATTTAACGAGATTTGACAGAAAAAAGCAAAAAAAACGAATAATTTTAGCGAAATATCAATTTATATCCTCTTTTTTCCCTTTATATTCCTTATTTTATCGAGATTTCATCGAAAAAAGCAAGAAAAACGAATAATTATAGCGAAATTTCAATTTTTTTCCTCTTTTTTTCCCATAATTTTCCTTATTTTATCGAGATTTGACCGAATAAAGCAAGAAAACGAATAATTTTAGCGAAATTTCAATTTTTTTCCTCTTTTTTTCCCTTATATTTACTTATTTTATCGAGATTTGACCGAAAAAAGCAAGAAAAACGAATAATTTTAGCGAAATTTCAATTTTTTTCCTCTTTTTTTCCCATAATTTTCCTTATTTTATCGAGATTTGACCGAATAAAGCAAGAAAACGAATACTTTTAGCGAAATTTCAATTTTTTTCCTTTTTTTTTCCCTTAATTTTCCTTATTTTATTGAGATTTGACCGAAAAAGGCAAGAAAAACGAATAATTTTAGCGAAATTTCAATTTTTTTCCTCTTTTTTCCCTTAATTTTCCTTATTTTATCGAGATTTGACCGAAAAAAGCAAGAAAAACGAATAATTTTAGCGAAATTTCAATTTTTATCCTCTTTTTTCCCTTAATTTTCCTTATTTTATTGAGATTTGACCGAAAAAAGCAAGAAAAACGAATAATTTTCGCGAAATTTCAAATTTTTTCCTCGTTTTTTCCCTTAATTTTCCTTATTTTATCGAGATTTGACCGAAAAAAGCAAGAAAAACGAATAATTTTAGCGATATTTCTATTTTTTACCTCTTTTTTTCCCTTAATTTTCCTTGTTTTATCGAGATTTGACCGAAAAAAGCAAGAAAAACGAATAATTTTAGCGAAATTTCAATTTTTATCCTATTTTTTTCCCTTCATTTTCCTTATTTTTATCGAGATTTGACCGAAAAAGGCAAGAAAAACGAATAATTTTAGCGAAATTTCAATTTTTTTTCTCTTTTTTTCCCTTTATTTTCCTTATTTTATCGAGATTTGACCGAAAAAAGCAAGAAAAACTAATAATTTTAGCGAAATTTCAATTTTTTCCTCTTTTTTCCCCTTAATTTTCCTTATTTTATCGAGATTTGACCGAAAAAAGCAAGAAAAACGAATAATTTTAGCAAAATTTCAATTTTTTTCCTCTTTTTTTCCTTCATTCTCCTCATTTAACGAGATTTGACCGAAAAAAGCAAGAAAAACGAATAATTTTAGCGAAACATCAATTTTTATCATCTTTTTTCCCTTAATTTTCCTTTTTTTATCGAGATTTCATCGAAAAAAGCAAGAAAAACGAATAATTATAGCGAAATTTCAATTTTCTTCCTCTTTTTTTCCCTTAATTTTCCTTATTTTATCCAGATTTGACCGAAAAAAGCAAGAAAAACGAATATTTTTAGCGAAATTTCAATTTTTTTCCTCTTCTTTTCCCTTAATTTTCCTTATTTTATCGAGATTTGACCGAAAAAAGCAAGAAAAACGAATAATTTTAGCGAAATTTCAATTTTTATCCTCTTTTTTTCCCTTAATTTTCCTTATTTTATTGAGATTTGACCGAAAAAAGCAAGAAAAACGAATAATTTTCGCGAAATTTCAAGTTTTTTCCTCTTTTTTTCCCTTAATTTTCCTTATTTTATCGAGATTTGACCGAAAAAAGCAAGAAAAACGAATAATTTTAGCGAAATTTCTATTTTTTACCTCTTTTTTCCCTTAATTTTCCTTGTTTTATCGAGATTTGACCGAAAAAAGCAAGAAAAACGAATAATTTTAGCGAAATTTCAATTTTTATCCTATTTTTTTCCCTTAATTTTCCTTATTTTATCGAGATTTGACCGAAAAAAGCAAGAAAAATAAATAATTTTAGCGAAATTTCAATCTTTTTCCCCTTTTTTTCCCTTAATTTTCCTTTTTTTTATCGAGATTTGACCAAAAAAAGCAAGAAAAACGAATAATTTTTGCGAAATTTCAATTTTTTCCTCTTTTTTTCCCTTAATATTCCTTATTTTATCGAGATTTGACCGAAAAAGGCAAGAAAAACGAATAATTTTAGCGAAATTTCAATTTTTTTCCTCTTTTTTTCCTTTTATTTTCCTTATTTTATCAAGATTTGACCAAAAAAAGCAAGAAAAACGAATAATTTTAGCGAAATTTCAATTTTTTTCCTCTTTTTTTCCCTTAATTTTTCTTATCTTATCGAGATTTGACCGAAAAAAGCAAGAAAAACGAATAATTTTAGCAAAATTACATTTTTTTTCCTCTTTTTTCCTTCATTCTCCTCATTTAACGAGATTTGACCGAAAAAAGCAAGAAAAACGAATAATTTTAGCGAAATTTCAATTTTTTTCCTCTTTTTTTCCCTTAATTTTCCTTATTTTATCGAGATTTGACCGAAAAAAGCAAGAAAAACGAATAATTTTAGCGAAATTTCAATTTTTATCCTCTTTTTTTCCCTTAATTTTCCTTATTTTATCGAGATTTGACGAAAAAAGCAAGAAAAACGAATAATTTAAGCGAAATTTCAATCTTTTTCCTCTTTTTTTCCCTTAATTTTCCTTATTTTATCGAGATTTGACCGAAAAAAGCAAGAAAAACGAATAATTTTTGCGAAATTTCAATTTTTTTCCTCTTTTTTTCCTTCATTCTCCTCATTTAACGAGATTTGACCGAAAAAAGCAAGAAAAACGAATAATTTTAGCGAAATATCAATTTTTATCCTCTTTTTCCCCCTAATTTTCCTTATTTTATCGAGATTTCATCGAAAAAAGCAAGAAAAACGAATACTTTTAGCGAAATTTCATTTTTTTTTCCTTTTTTTCCCTTAATTTTCCTTATTTTATCGAGATTTGACCGAAAAAAGCAAGAAAAACGAATAATTTTAGCGAAATTTCAATTTTTTTCCTCTTTTTTTCCCTTAATTTTACTTATTTTATCGAGATTTGACCGAAAAAAGCAAGAAAAACGAATAATTTTAGCGAAATTTCAATTTTTTCCTCTTTTTTTCCCATAATTTTCCTTATTTTATCGAGATTTGGCCGAATAAAGCAAGAAAACGAATACTTTTAGCGAAATTTCAATTTTTTTCCTTTTTTTCCCTTAATTTTCCTTATTTTATCGAGATTTGACCGAAAAAAGCAAGAAAAACGAATAATTTTAGCGAAATTTCAATCTTTTTCCTCTTTTTTTGCCTTAATTTTCCTTATTTTATCGAGATTTGACCGAAAAATGCAAGAAAAACGAATAATTTTTGCGAAATTTCAATTTTTTTCCTCCTTTTTTCCCTTAATTTTCCTTATTTTATCGAGATTTGACCGAAAAAGGCAAGAAAAACGAATAATTTTAGCGAAATTTCAATTTTTTTCCTCTTTTTTTCCCTTTATTTTCCTTATTTTATCGAGATATGACCGAAAAAAGCAAGAAAAACGAATAATTTTAGCGAAATTTCAATTTTTTCCTCTTTTTTTCCCTTAATTTTCCTTATTTTATCGAGATTTGACCGAAAAAAGCAAGAAAAACGAATAATTTTAGCAAAATTTCAATTTTTTTCCGCTTTTTTTCCTTCATTCTCCTCATTTAACGAGATATGACCGAAAAAAGCAAGAAAAACGAATAATTTTAGCGAAATATCAATTTTTATCATCTTTTTTCCCTTAATTTTCCTTATTTTATCGAGATTTCATCGAAAAAAGCAAGAAAAACGAATAATTATAGCGAAATTTCAATTTTTTTCCTCTTTTTTTCCTTCATTCTCCTCATTTAACGAGATTTGACCGAAAAAAGCAAGAAAAACGAATAATTTTAGCGAAATATCAATTTTTATCCTCTTTTTTCCCTTAATTTATCCTTATTTTATCGAGATTTGACCGAAAAAAGCAAGAAAAACGAATAATTATAGCGAAATTTCAATTTTTATTCACTTTTTCTCCCTTAATTTTCCTTATTTTATCGAGATTTGACGAAAAAAGCAAGAAAAACGAATAATTTTAGCGAAATTTCAATTTTTTCCTCTTTTTTTCCCTTAATTTTCCTTATTTTATCGAGATTTGACCGAAAAAAGCAAGAAAAACGAATAATTTTAGCAAAATTTCAATTTTTTTCCGCTTTTTTTCCTTCATTCTCCTCATTTAACGAGATATGACCGAAAAAAGCAAGAAAAACGAATAATTTTAGCGAAATATCAATTTTTATCATCTTTTTTCCCTTAATTTTCCTTATTTTATCGAGATTTCATCGAAAAAAGCAAGAAAAACGAATAATTATAGCGAAATTTCAATTTTTTTCCTCTTTTTTTCCTTCATTCTCCTCATTTAACGAGATTTGACCGAAAAAAGCAAGAAAAACGAATAATTTTAGCGAAATATCAATTTTTATCCTCTTTTTTCCCTTAATTTATCCTTATTTTATCGAGATTTGACCAAAAAAATTAAGAAAAACGAATAATTTTAGCGAAATTTCAATTTTTTTCCTCTTTTTTTCCCTTAATTTTCCTCATTTTATCGAGATTTGACCAAAAAAAGCAAGAAAAACGAATAATTTTAGCGAATTTCAATTTTTTTTCTCTTTTTTTTCGCTAATTTTCATTATTTTATCGAGATTTGACCGAAAAAAGCAAGAAAAACGAATAATTTTAGCGAAATCTCAATTTTTATCCTCTTTTTTCCCTTAATTTTCCCTATTTTATCGAGATTTCATCGAAAAAAGCAAGAAAAACGAATAATTATAGCGAAATTTCAATTTATTTCCTCTTTTTTTCCCTTAATTTTCCTTATTTTATCGAAATTTGACCGAAAAAAGCAAGAAAAACGAATAATTTTAGCAAAATTACATTTTTTTTCCTCTTTTTTTCCTTCATTCTCCTCATTTAACGAGATTTGACCGAAAAAAGCAAGAAAAACGAATAATTTTAGCAAAATATCAATTTTTATCCTCTTTTTTCCCTTAATTTTCCTTATTTTATCGAGATTTCATCGAAAAAAGCAAGAAAAACGAATAATTATAGCGAAATTTCAATTTTTTTCCTCTTTTTTTTCCCTTAATTTTCCTTATTTTATCGAGATTTGACCGAAAAAAAGCAAGAAAAACGAATAATTTTAGCGAAATTTCAATTTCTATCTTCTTTTTTTCCCTTAATTATCCTTATTTTATCGAGATTTGACCGAAAAAAGCAAGAAAAACGAATAATTTTAGCGAAATTTCAATTTTTATCCTCTTTTTTTCCCTTAATTTTTCTTATTTTATCGAGATTTGACCGAAATAAGCAAGAAAAACGAATAATTTTAGCGAAATTTCAATTTTTTCTCTTTTTTTCCCTTAATTTTCCTTATTTTATCGAGATTTGACCGAAAAAAGCAAGAAAAACGAATAATTTTAGCGAAATTTCAATTTTTATCCTATTTTTTCCCTTTATTTTCCTTATTTTATCGAGATTTGACCGAAAAAAGCAAGAAAAACGAATAATTTTATCGAAATATCAATTTTTATCCTCTTTTTTTCCCTTAATTTTCCTTTTTTTATCGAGATTTGACCGAGAAAAGCAAGAAAAACGAATAATTTTAGCGAAATTTCAATTTATTTCCTCTTTTTTTCCCTTAATTTTCCTTACGTTATCGAGATTTGACCGCAAAAGGCAAGAAAAACGAATAATTTTAGCGAAATTTCAATTTTTTTCCTCTTTTTTTCCCTTAATTTTCCTTATTTTATCGAGATTTGACCGAAAAAAGCAAGAAAAACGAATAATTTTAGCAAAATTTCAATTTTTTTCCTCTTTTTTTCCTTCATTCTCCTCATTTAACGAAATTTGACCGAAAAAAGCAAGAAAAACGAATAATTTTAGCAAAATATCAATTTTTATCCTCTTTTTTCCCTAAATTTTCCTTATTGAATTGAGATTTGACCGAAAAAAGCAAGAAAAACGAATAATTTTAGCGAAATTTCAATTTCTATCTTCTTTTTTTCCCTTAATTTTCCTTATTTTATCGAGATTTGACCGAAAAAAACAAGAAAAACGAATAATTATAGCGAAATTTCAATTTTTATCCTCTTTTTTTCCCTTAATTTTCCTTATTTTATCGAGATTTTACCGAAATAAGCAAGAAAAACGAATAATTTTAGCGAAATTTCAATTTTTTTCTCTTTTTTTCCCTTAATTTTCCTTATTTTATCGAGATTTGACCGAAAAAAGCAAGAAAAACAAATAATTTTAGCGAAATTTCAATTTTTTTCCTTTTTTTTCCCTTAATTTTCCTTATTTTATCGAGATTTCATCTAAAAAAGCAAGAAAAACGAATAATTATAGCGAAATATCAATTTTTTTCCTCTTTTTTTCCCATAATTTTCCTTATTTTATCGAAATTTGACCGAAAAAAGCAAGGAAACGAATAATTTTAGCGAAATTTCAATTTTTATCTTCTTTTTTTCCCTTAATTTTCCTTATTTTATCGAGATTTGACCGAAAAAAGCAAGAAAAACGAATAATTTTAGCGAAAGTTCAATTTTTATCCTCTTTTTTTCCCTTAATTTTCATTATTTTCTCGAGATTTCATCTAAAAAAGCAAGAAAAACGAATAATTTAAGCGAAATTTCAATTTTTATCCTCTTTTTTCCCTCAATTTTCCTTATTTTATCGAGATTTGACCGAAAAAATGAAGAAAAACGAATAATTTTTGCGAAATTTTAATTTTTTTCCACTTTTTTTCCCTTAATATTCCTTATTTTATCGAGATTTGACCAAAAAAGCAAGAAAAACGAATAATTATAGCAAAATTTCAATTTTTTTCCTCTTTTTTTCCTTCATTCTCCTCATTTAACGAGATTTGACCGAAAAAAACAAGAAAAACGAATAATTTTAGCGAAATATCAATTTTTATCCTCTTTTTTTCCCTTAATTTTCCTTTTTTTATCGAGATTTGACCGAAAAAAGCAAGAAAAACGAATAATTTTAGCGAAATTTCAATTTATTTCCTCTTTTTTTCCCTTAATTTTCCTTACGTTATCGAGATTTGACCGCAAAAGGCAAGAAAAACGAATAATTTTAGCGAAATTTCAATTTTTTTCCTCTTTTTTTCCCTTTATTTTCCTTATTTTATCGAGATTTGACCGAAAAAAGCAAGAAAAACGAATAATTTTAGCGAAATTTCAATTTTTTTCCTCTTTTTTTCCCTTAATTTTTCCTTATTTTATCGAGATTTGACAAAAAAAAGCAAGAAAAACAAATAATTTTAGCAAAATTTCAATTTTTTTCCTTTTTTTTCCTTCATTCTACTCATTTAACGAGATTTGACAGAAAAAAGCAAAAAAAACGAATAATTTTAGCGAAATATCAATTTATATCCTCTTTTTTCCCTTTATATTCCTTATTTTATCGAGATTTCATCGAAAAAAGCAAGAAAAACGAATAATTATAGCGAAATTTCAATTTTTTTCCTCTTTTTTTCCCATAATTTTCCTTATTTTATCGAGATTTGACCGAATAAAGCAAGAAAACGAATAATTTTAGCGAAATTTCAATTTTTTTCCTCTTTTTTTCCCTTATATTTACTTATTTTATCGAGATTTGACCGAAAAAAGCAAGAAAAACGAATAATTTTAGCGAAATTTCAATTTTTTTCCTCTTTTTTTCCCATAATTTTCCTTATTTTATCGAGATTTGACCGAATAAAGCAAGAAAACGAATACTTTTAGCGAAATTTCAATTTTTTTCCTTTTTTTTTCCCTTAATTTTCCTTATTTTATTGAGATTTGACCGAAAAAGGCAAGAAAAACGAATAATTTTAGCGAAATTTATATTTTTTTCCTCTTTTTTTCCCTTAATTTTCCTTATTTTATCGAGATTTGACCGAAAAAAGCAAGAAAAACGAATAATTTTAGCGAAATTTCAATTTTTATCCTCTTTTTTCCCTTAATTTTCCTTATTTTATTGAGATTTGACCGAAAAAAGCAAGAAAAACGAATAATTTTCGCGAAATTTCAAATTTTTTCCTCGTTTTTTCCCTTAATTTTCCTTATTTTATCGAGATTTGACCGAAAAAAGCAAGAAAAACGAATAATTTTAGCGATATTTCTATTTTTTACCTCTTTTTTTCCCTTAATTTTCCTTGTTTTATCGAGATTTGACCGAAAAAAGCAAGAAAAACGAATAATTTTAGCGAAATTTCAATTTTTATCCTATTTTTTTCCCTTCATTTTCCTTATTTTTATCGAGATTTGACCGAAAAAGGCAAGAAAAACGAATAATTTTAGCGAAATTTCAATTTTTTTCCTCTTTTTTTCCCTTTATTTTCCTTATTTTATCGAGATTTGACCGAAAAAAGCAAGAAAAACTAATAATTTTAGCGAAATTTCAATTTTTTCCTCTTTTTTTCCCTTAATTTTCCTTATTTTATCGAGATTTGACCGAAAAAAGCAAGAAAAACGAATAATTTTAGCAAAATTTCAATTTTTTTCCTTCATTCTCCTCATTTAACGAGATTTGACCGAAAAAAGCAAGAAAAACGAATAATTTTAGCGAAACATCAATTTTTATCATCTTTTTTCCCTTAATTTTCCTTTTTTTATCGAGATTTCATCGAAAAAAGCAAGAAAAACGAATAATTATAGCGAAATTTCAATTTTCTTCCTCTTTTTTTCCCTTAATTTTCCTTATTTTATCCAGATTTGACCGAAAAAAGCAAGAAAAACGAATATTTTTAGCGAAATTTCAATTTTTTTCCTCTTCTTTTCCCTTAATTTTCCTTATTTTATCGAGATTTGACCGAAAAAAGCAAGAAAAACGAATAATTTTAGCGAAATTTCAATTTTTATCCTCTTTTTTTCCCTTAATTTTCCTTATTTTATTGAGATTTGACCGAAAAAAGCAAGAAAAACGAATAATTTTCGCGAAATTTCAAGTTTTTTCCTCTTTTTTTCCCTTAATTTTCCTTATTTTATCGAGATTTGACCGAAAAAAGCAAGAAAAACGAATAATTTTAGCGAAATTTCTATTTTTTACCTCTTTTTTCCCTTAATTTTCCTTGTTTTATCGAGATTTGACCGAAAAAAGCAAGAAAAACGAATAATTTTAGCGAAATTTCAATTTTTATCCTATTTTTTTCCCTTAATTTTCCTTATTTTATCGAGATTTGACCGAAAAAAGCAAGAAAAATAAATAATTTTAGCGAAATTTCAATCTTTTTCCCCTTTTTTTCCCTTAATTTTCCTTTTTTTTATCGAGATTTGACCAAAAAAAGCAAGAAAAACGAATAATTTTTGCGAAATTTCAATTTTTTCCTCTTTTTTTCCCTTAATATTCCTTATTTTATCGAGATTTGACCGAAAAAGGCAAGAAAAACGAATAATTTTAGCGAAATTTCAATTTTTTTCCTCTTTTTTTCCTTTTATTTTCCTTATTTTATCAAGATTTGACCAAAAAAAGCAAGAAAAACGAATAATTTTAGCGAAATTTCAATTTTTTTCCTCTTTTTTTCCCTTAATTTTTCTTATCTTATCGAGATTTGACCGAAAAAAGCAAGAAAAACGAATAATTTTAGCAAAATTACATTTTTTTTCCTCTTTTTTCCTTCATTCTCCTCATTTAACGAGATTTGACCGAAAAAAGCAAGAAAAACGAATAATTTTAGCGAAATTTCAATTTTTTTCCTCTTTTTTTCCCTTAATTTTCCTTATTTTATCGAGATTTGACCGAAAAAAGCAAGAAAAACGAATAATTTTAGCGAAATTTCAATTTTTATCCTCTTTTTTTCCCTTAATTTTCCTTATTTTATCGAGATTTGACGAAAAAAGCAAGAAAAACGAATAATTTAAGCGAAATTTCAATCTTTTTCCTCTTTTTTTCCCTTAATTTTCCTTATTTTATCGAGATTTGACCGAAAAAAGCAAGAAAAACGAATAATTTTTGCGAAATTTCAATTTTTTTCCTCTTTTTTTCCTTCATTCTCCTCATTTAACGAGATTTGACCGAAAAAAGCAAGAAAAACGAATAATTTTAGCGAAATATCAATTTTTATCCTCTTTTTCCCCCTAATTTTCCTTATTTTATCGAGATTTCATCGAAAAAAGCAAGAAAAACGAATACTTTTAGCGAAATTTCATTTTTTTTCCTTTTTTTCCCTTAATTTTCCTTATTTTATCGAGATTTGACCGAAAAAAGCAAGAAAAACGAATAATTTTAGCGAAATTTCAATTTTTTTCCTCTTTTTTTCCCTTAATTTTACTTATTTTATCGAGATTTGACCGAAAAAAGCAAGAAAAACGAATAATTTTAGCGAAATTTCAATTTTTTCCTCTTTTTTTCCCATAATTTTCCTTATTTTATCGAGATTTGGCCGAATAAAGCAAGAAAACGAATACTTTTAGCGAAATTTCAATTTTTTTCCTTTTTTTCCCTTAATTTTCCTTATTTTATCGAGATTTGACCGAAAAAAGCAAGAAAAACGAATAATTTTAGCGAAATTTCAATCTTTTTCCTCTTTTTTTGCCTTAATTTTCCTTATTTTATCGAGATTTGACCGAAAAATGCAAGAAAAACGAATAATATTTGCGAAATTTCAATTTTTTTCCTCCTTTTTTCCCTTAATTTTCCTTATTTTATCGAGATTTGACCGAAAAAGGCAAGAAAAACGAATAATTTTAGCGAAATTTCAATTTTTTTCCTCTTTTTTTCCCTTTATTTTCCTTATTTTATCGAGATTTGACCGAAAAAAGCAAGGGGAAAAACGAATAATTTTAGCGAAATTTCAATTTTTTCCTCTTTTTTTCCCTTAATTTTCCTTATTTTATCGAGATTTGACCGAAAAAAAGCAAGAAAAACGAATAATTTTAGCAAAATTTCAATTTTTTTCCGCTTTTTTTCCTTCATTCTCCTCATTTAACGAGATATGACCGAAAAAAGCAAGAAAAACGAATAATTTTAGCGAAATATCAATTTTTATCATCTTTTTTCCCTTAATTTTCCTTATTTTATCGAGATTTCATCGAAAAAAAGCAAGAAAAACGAATAATTATAGCGAAATTTCAATTTTTTTCCTCTTTTTTTCCTTCATTCTCCTCATTTAACGAGATTTGACCGAAAAAAGCAAGAAAAACGAATAATTTTAGCGAAATATCAATTTTTTATCCTCTTTTTTCCCTTAATTTATCCTTATTTTATCGAGATTTGACCAAAAAAATTAAGAAAAACGAATAATTTTAGCGAAATTTCAATTTTTTTCCTCTTTTTTTCCCTTAATTTTCCTCATTTTATCGAGATTTGACCAAAAAAAGCAAAAAAAACGAATAATTTTAGCGAATTTCAATTTTTTTTCTCTTTTTTTTCGCTAATTTTCATTATTTTATCGAGATTTGACCGAAAAAAGCAAGGAAAAACGAATAATTTTAGCGAAATCTCAATTTTTATCCTCTTTTTTCCCTTAATTTTCCCTATTTTATCGAGATTTCATCGAAAAAAGCAAGAAAAACGAATAATTATAGCGAAATTTCAATTTATTTCCTCTTTTTTTCCCTTAATTTTCCTTATTTTATCGAAATTTGACCGAAAAAAAGCAAGGAAAAACGAATAATTTTAGCAAAATTACATTTTTTTTCCTCTTTTTTTCCTTCATTCTCCTCATTTAACGAGATTTGACCGAAAAAAAGCAAGAAAAACGAATAATTTTAGCGAAATCTCAATTTTTATCCCCTTTTTTTTCCTTCATTCTCCTCATTTAACGAGATTTGACCGAAAAAAGCAAGAAAAACGAATAATTTTAGCGAAATATCAATTTTTATCCTCTTTTTTTCCTCCTCTTTTTTTCCTTTTATTTTCCTTATTTTATCGAGATTTGACCAAAAAAAGCAAGAAAAACGAATAATATTAGCGAAATTTCAATTTTTTTCCTCTTTTTTTCCCTTAATTTTTCTTATTTTATCGAAATTTGACCGAAAAAAGCAAGAAAAACGAATAATTTTAGCAAAATTACATTTTTTTTCCTCTTTTTTTCCTTCATTCTCCTCATTTAACGAGATTTGACCGAAAAAAGCAAAAAAAACGAATAATTTTAGCGAAATCTCAATTTTTATCCTCTTTTTTCCCTTAATTTTCCCTATTTTATCGAGTTTTCATCGAAAAAAGCAAGAAAAACGAATAATTATAGCGAAATTTCAATTTATTTCCTCTTTTTTCCCTTAATTTTCCTTATTTTATCGATATTTGACCGAAAAAAGCAAGAAAAACGAATAATTTTAGCGAAATTTCAATTTTTTTCCTCTTTTTTTCCCTTTATTTTCCTTATTTTATCGAGATTTGACCAAAAAAATCAAGAAAAACGAATAATTTTAGCGAAATTTCAATTTTTTTCCTCTTTTTTTCCCTTAATTTTTCTTATTTTAACGAGATTTGACCGAAAAAAGCAAGAAAAACGAATAATTTTAGCGAAATATGAATTTTTTTCCTCTTTTATCCCTTAATTCTCCTTATTTTATCGAGATTTCATCAAAAAAAGCAAGAAAAACGAATAATTTTAGCGAAATTTCAATTTTTATCCTCCTTTTTTCCCTTAATTTTCCTTATTTTATCGAGATTTGACCGAAAAAAGCAATAAAAACGAATAATTTTCGCGAAATTTCAAATTTTTTCCTCTTTTTTTCCCTTAATTTTCCTTATTTTATCGAGATTTGACCGAAAAAAGCAAGAAAAACGAATAATTTTAGCGAAATTTCAATTTTTTACCTCTTTTTTTCCCTTAATTTTCCTTGTTTTATCGAGATTTGACAGAAAAAAGCAAGAAAAACGAATAATTTTAGCGAAATTTCAATTTTTATCCTCTTTTTTTCCCATAATTTTCCTTATTTTATCGAGATTTGACCGAAAAAAGCAAGAAAAACGAATAATTTTAGCGAAATTTCAATCTTTTTCCTCTTTTTTTCCCTTAATTTTCCTTATTTTATCGAGATTTGACCGAAAAAAGCAAGAAAAACGAATAATTTTTGCGAAATTTCAATTTTTTTCCTCTTTTTTTCCCTTTATTTTCCTTATTTTATCGAGATTTGACCGAAAAAAGCAAGAAAAACGAATAATTTTAGCGAAATTTAAATTTTTTTCCTCTTTTTTCCTTAATTTATCCTTATTTTATCGAGATTTGACCGAAAAAAGCAAGAAAAACGAATAATTATAGCGAAATTTCTATTTTTTCCTCTTTTTTTCCCTCATTCTCCTCATTTAACGAGATTTGACCGAAAAAAGCAAGAAAAACGAATAATTTTAGCGAAATCTCAATTTTTACCCTCTTTTTTCGCTTAATTTTCCCTATTTTATTGAGATTTCATCGAAAAAACAAGAAAAACGAATAATTTTAGCGAAATTTAAATTTTTTTCCTCTTTTTTCCCTTAATTTATCCTTATTTTATCGAGATTTGACCGAAAAAAGCAAGAAAAACGAATAATTATAGCGAAATTTCTATTTTTTCCTCTTTTTTTCCCTCATTCTCCTCATTTAACGAGATTTGACCGAAAAAAGCAAGAAAAACGAATAATTTTAGCAAAATTTCAATTTTTTTCCGCTTTTTTTCCTTCATTCTCCTCATTTAACGAGATATGACCGAAAAAAGCAAGAAAAACGAATAATTTTAGCGAAATATCAATTTTTATCATCTTTTTTCCCTTAATTTTCCTTATTTTATCGAGATTTCATCGAAAAAAGCAAGAAAAACGAATAATTATAGCGAAATTTCAATTTTTTTCCTCTTTTTTTCCTTCATTCTCCTCATTTAACGAGATTTGACCGAAAAAAGCAAGAAAAACGAATAATTTTAGCGAAATATCAATTTTTATCCTCTTTTTTCCCTTAATTTATCCTTATTTTATCGAGATTTGACCAAAAAAATTAAGAAAAACGAATAATTTTAGCGAAATTTCAATTTTTTTCCTCTTTTTTTCCCTTAATTTTCCTCATTTTATCGAGATTTGACCAAAAAAAAGCAAAAAAAAACGAATAATTTTAGCGAATTTCAATTTTTTTTCTCTTTTTTTTCGCTAATTTTCATTATTTTATCGAGATTTGACCGAAAAAAGCAAGAAAAACGAATAATTTTAGCGAAATCTCAATTTTTATCCTCTTTTTTCCCTTAATTTTCCCTATTTTATCGAGATTTCATCGAAAAAAGCAAGAAAAACGAATAATTATAGCGAAATTTCAATTTATTTCCTCTTTTTTTCCCTTAATTTTCCTTATTTTATCGAAATTTGACCGAAAAAAGCAAGAAAAACGAATAATTTTAGCAAAATTACATTTTTTTTCCTCTTTTTTTCCTTCATTCTCCTCATTTAACGAGATTTGACCGAAAAAAGCAAGAAAAACGAATAATTTTAGCGAAATCTCAATTTTTATCCCCTTTTTTTCCTTCATTCTCCTCATTTAACGAGATTTGACCGAAAAAAGCAAGAAAAACGAATAATTTTAGCGAAATATCAATTTTTATCCTCTTTTTTTCCTTTTATTTTCCTTATTTTATCGAGATTTGACCAAAAAAAGCAAGAAAAACGAATAATATTAGCGAAATTTCAATTTTTTTCCTCTTTTTTTCCCTTAATTTTTCTTATTTTATCGAAATTTGACCGAAAAAAGCAAGAAAAACGAATAATTTTAGCAAAATTACATTTTTTTTCCTCTTTTTTTCCTTCATTCTCCTCATTTAACGAGATTTGACCGAAAAAAGCAAAAAAAAACGAATAATTTTAGCGAAATCTCAATTTTTATCCTCTTTTTTCCCTTAATTTTCCCTATTTTATCGAGTTTTCATCGAAAAAAGCAAGAAAAACGAATAATTATAGCGAAATTTCAATTTATTTCCTCTTTTTTTCCCTTAATTTTCCTTATTTTATCGATATTTGACCGAAAAAAGCAAGAAAAACGAATAATTTTAGCGAAATTTCAATTTTTTTCCTCTTTTTTTCCCTTTATTTTCCTTATTTTATCGAGATTTGACCAAAAAAATCAAGAAAAACGAATAATTTTAGCGAAATTTCAATTTTTTTCCTCTTTTTTTCCCTTAATTTTTCTTATTTTAACGAGATTTGACCGAAAAAAGCAAGAAAAACGAATAATTTTAGCGAAATATGAATTTTTTTCCTCTTTTATCCCTTAATTCTCCTTATTTTATCGAGATTTCATCAAAAAAAGCAAGAAAAACGAATAATTTTAGCGAAATTTCAATTTTTATCCTCCTTTTTTCCCTTAATTTTCCTTATTTTATCGAGATTTGACCGAAAAAAGCAATAAAAACGAATAATTTTCGCGAAATTTCAAATTTTTTCCTCTTTTTTTCCCTTAATTTTCCTTATTTTATCGAGATTTGACCGAAAAAAGCAAGAAAAACGAATAATTTTAGCGAAATTTCAATTTTTTACCTCTTTTTTTCCCTTAATTTTCCTTGTTTTATCGAGATTTGACAGAAAAAAGCAAGAAAAACGAATAATTTTAGCGAAATTTCAATTTTTATCCTCTTTTTTTCCCATAATTTTCCTTATTTTATCGAGATTTGACCGAAAAAAGCAAGAAAAACGAATAATTTTAGCGAAATTTCAATCTTTTTCCTCTTTTTTTCCCTTAATTTTCCTTATTTTATCGAGATTTGACCGAAAAAAGCAAGAAAAACGAATAATTTTTGCGAAATTTCAATTTTTTTCCTCTTTTTTTCCCTTTATTTTCCTTATTTTATCGAGATTTGACCGAAAAAAGCAAGAAAAACGAATAATTTTAGCGAAATTTAAATTTTTTTCCTCTTTTTTCCCTTAATTTATCCTTATTTTATCGAGATTTGACCGAAAAAAGCAAGAAAAACGAATAATTATAGCGAAATTTCTATTTTTTCCTCTTTTTTTCCCTCATTCTCCTCATTTAACGAGATTTGACCGAAAAAAGCAAGAAAAACGAATAATTTTAGCGAAATCTCAATTTTTACCCTCTTTTTTCGCTTAATTTTCCCTATTTTATTGAGATTTCATCGAAAAAACAAGAAAAACGAATAATTATAGCGAAATTTCAATTTTTTTCCACTTTTTTTCCCTTAATTTTCCTTATTTTATCGACATTTGACCGAAAAAAGCAAGAAAAACGAATAATTTTAGAAAAATTTGAATTTTTTTCCTCTTTTTTTCCCTTTATTTTCCTTATTTTATCGAGATTTGACCAAAAAAAGCAAGAAAAACGAATAATTTTAGCAAAATTTCAATTTTTTTCCGCTTTTTTTCCTTCATTCTCCTCATTTAACGAGATATGACCGAAAAAAGCAAGAAAAACGAATAATTTTAGCGAAATATCAATTTTTATCATCTTTTTTCCCTTAATTTTCCTTATTTTATCGAGATTTCATCGAAAAAAGCAAGAAAAACGAATAATTATAGCGAAATTTCAATTTTTTTCCTCTTTTTTTCCTTCATTCTCCTCATTTAACGAGATTTGACCGAAAAAAGCAAGAAAAACGAATAATTTTAGCGAAATATCAATTTTTATCCTCTTTTTTCCCTTAATTTATCCTTATTTTATCGAGATTTGACCGAAAAAAGCAAGAAAAACGAATAATTATAGCGAAATTTCAATTTTTATTCACTTTTTCTCCCTTAATTTTCCTTATTTTATCGAGATTTGACGAAAAAAGCAAGAAAAACGAATAATTTTAGCGAAATTTCAATTTTTTCCTCTTTTTTTCCCTTAATTTTCCTTATTTTATCGAGATTTGACCGAAAAAAGCAAGAAAAACGAATAATTTTAGCAAAATTTCAATTTTTTTCCGCTTTTTTTCCTTCATTCTCCTCATTTAACGAGATATGACCGAAAAAAGCAAGAAAAACGAATAATTTTAGCGAAATATCAATTTTTATCATCTTTTTTCCCTTAATTTTCCTTATTTTATCGAGATTTCATCGAAAAAAGCAAGAAAAACGAATAATTATAGCGAAATTTCAATTTTTTTCCTCTTTTTTTCCTTCATTCTCCTCATTTAACGAGATTTGACCGAAAAAAGCAAGAAAAACGAATAATTTTAGCGAAATATCAATTTTTATCCTCTTTTTTCACTTAATTTATCCTTATTTTATCGAGATTTGACCAAAAAAATTAAGAAAAACGAATAATTTTAGCGAAATTTCAATTTTTTTCCTCTTTTTTTCCCTTAATTTTCCTCATTTTATCGAGATTTGACCAAAAAAAGCAAAAAAAACGAATAATTTTAGCGAATTTCAATTTTTTTTCTCTTTTTTTTCGCTAATTTTCATTATTTTATCGAGATTTGACCGAAAAAAGCAAGAAAAACGAATAATTTTAGCGAAATCTCAATTTTTATCCTCTTTTTTCCCTTAATTTTCCCTATTTTATCGAGATTTCATCGAAAAAAGCAAGAAAAACGAATAATTATAGCGAAATTTCAATTTATTTCCTCTTTTTTTCCCTTAATTTTCCTTATTTTATCGAAATTTGACCGAAAAAAGCAAGAAAAACGAATAATTTTAGCAAAATTACATTTTTTTTCCTCTTTTTTTCCTTCATTCTCCTCATTTAACGAGATTTGACCGAAAAAAGCAAGAAAAACGAATAATTTTAGCGAAATCTCAATTTTTATCCCCTTTTTTTCCTTCATTCTCCTCATTTAACGAGATTTGACCGAAAAAAGCAAGAAAAACGAATAATTTTAGCGAAATATCAATTTTTATCCTCTTTTTTTCCTTTTATTTTCCTTATTTTATCGAGATTTGACCAAAAAAAGCAAGAAAAACGAATAATATTAGCGAAATTTCAATTTTTTTCCTCTTTTTTTCCCTTAATTTTTCTTATTTTATCGAAATTTGACCGAAAAAAGCAAGAAAAACGAATAATTTTAGCAAAATTACATTTTTTTTCCTCTTTTTTTCCTTCATTCTCCTCATTTAACGAGATTTGACCGAAAAAAGCAAAAAAAACGAATAATTTTAGCGAATTTCAATTTTTATCCTCTTTTTTCCCTTAATTTTCCCTATTTTATCGAGTTTTCATCGAAAAAAGCAAGAAAAACGAATAATTATAGCGAAATTTCAATTTATTTCCTCTTTTTTTCCCTTAATTTTCCTTATTTTATCGATATTTGACCGAAAAAAGCAAGAAAAACGAATAATTTTAGCGAAATTTCAATTTTTTTCCTCTTTTTTTCCCTTTATTTTCCTTATTTTATCGAGATTTGACCAAAAAAATCAAGAAAAACGAATAATTTTAGCGAAATTTCAATTTTTTTCCTCTTTTTTTCCCTTAATTTTTCTTATTTTAACGAGATTTGACCGAAAAAAGCAAGAAAAACGAATAATTTTAGCGAAATATGAATTTTTTTCCTCTTTTATCCCTTAATTCTCCTTATTTTATCGAGATTTCATCAAAAAAAGCAAGAAAAACGAATAATTTTAGCGAAATTTCAATTTTTATCCTCCTTTTTTCCCTTAATTTTCCTTATTTTATCGAGATTTGACCGAAAAAAGCAATAAAAACGAATAATTTTCGCGAAATTTCAAATTTTTTCCTCTTTTTTTCCCTTAATTTTCCTTATTTTATCGAGATTTGACCGAAAAAAGCAAGAAAAACGAATAATTTTAGCGAAATTTCAATTTTTTACCTCTTTTTTTCCCTTAATTTTCCTTGTTTTATCGAGATTTGACAGAAAAAAGCAAGAAAAACGAATAATTTTAGCGAAATTTCAATTTTTATCCTCTTTTTTTCCCATAATTTTCCTTATTTTATCGAGATTTGACCGAAAAAAGCAAGAAAAACGAATAATTTTAGCGAAATTTCAATCTTTTTCCTCTTTTTTTCCCTTAATTTTCCTTATTTTATCGAGATTTGACCGAAAAAAGCAAGAAAAACGAATAATTTTTGCGAAATTTCAATTTTTTTCCTCTTTTTTTCCCTTTATTTTCCTTATTTTATCGAGATTTGACCGAAAAAAGCAAGAAAAACGAATAATTTTAGCGAAATTTAAATTTTTTTCCTCTTTTTTCCCTTAATTTATCCTTATTTTATCGAGATTTGACCGAAAAAAGCAAGAAAAACGAATAATTATAGCGAAATTTCTATTTTTTCCTCTTTTTTTCCCTCATTCTCCTCATTTAACGAGATTTGACCGAAAAAAGCAAGAAAAACGAATAATTTTAGCGAAATCTCAATTTTTACCCTCTTTTTTCGCTTAATTTTCCCTATTTTATTGAGATTTCATCGAAAAAACAAGAAAAACGAATAATTATAGCGAAATTTCAATTTTTTTCCACTTTTTTTCCCTTAATTTTCCTTATTTTATCGACATTTGACCGAAAAAAGCAAGAAAAACGAATAATTTTAGAAAAATTTGAATTTTTTTCCTCTTTTTTTCCCTTTATTTTCCTTATTTTATCGAGATTTGACCAAAAAAAGCAAGAAAAACGAATAATTTTAGCGAAATTTCAATTTTTTTCCTCTTTTTTTCCCTTAATTTTTCTTATTTTATCGAGATTTGACCGAAAAAAGCAAGAAAAACGAATAATTTTAGCAAAATTACATTTTTTTTCCTCTTTTTTTCCTTCATTCTCCTCATTTAACGAGATTTGACCGAAAAAAGCAAGAAAAACGAATAATTTTAGCGAAATATGAATTTTTTTCCTCTTTTTTCCCTTAATTCTCCTTATTTTATCGAGATTTCATCGAAAAAAGCAAGAAAAACGAATAATTATAGCGAAATTTCAATTTTTTTCCTCTTTTTTTCCCTTTATTTTCCTTATTTTATCGAGATTTGACCAAAAAAATCAAGAAAAACGAATAATTTTAGCGAAATTTCAATTTTTTTCCTCTTTTTTTCCCTTAATTTTTCTTATTTTAACGAGATTTGACCGAAAAAAGCAAGAAAAACGAATAATTTTAGCGAAATATGAATTTTTTTCCTCTTTTTTCCCTTAATTCTCCTTATTTTATCGAGATTTGACCGAAAAAAGCAAGAAAAACGAATAATTTTAGCGAAATATGAATTTTTTTCCTCTTTTTTCCCTTAATTCTCCTTATTTTATCGAGATTTCATCGAAAAAAGCAAGAAAAACGAATAATTATAGCGAAATTTCAATTTTTTTCCTCTTTTTTTCCCTTTATTTTCCTTATTTTATCGAGATTTGACCAAAAAAATCAAGAAAAACGAATAATTTTAGCGAAATTTCAATTTTTTTCCTCTTTTTTTCCCTTAATTTTTCTTATTTTAACGAGATTTGACAGAAAAAAGCAAGAAAAACGAATAATTTTAGCGAAATATGAATTTTTTTCCTCTTTTTTCCCTTAATCCTCCTTATTTTATCGAGATTTCATCAAAAAAAGCAAGAAAAACGAATAATTTTAGCGAAATTTCAATTTTTATCCTCTTTTTTTCCCTTAATTTTCCCTATTTTATCGAGATTTGACCGAAAAAAGCAATAAAAACGAATAATTTTCGCGAAATTTCAAATTTTTTCCTCTTTTTTTCCCTTAATTTTCCTTGTTTTATCGAGATTTGACAGAAAAAAGCAAGAAAAACGAATAATTTTAGCGAAATTTCAATTTTTATCCTCTTTTTTTCCCTTAATTTTTTTATTTTATCGAGATTTGACCGAAAAAAAGCAAGAAAAACGAATAATTTTAGCGAAATTTCAATCTTTTTCCTCTTTTTTTCCCTTAATTTTCTTATTTTATCGAGATTTGACCGAAAAAAGCAAGAAAAACGAATAATTTTTGCGAAATTTCAATTTTTTTCCTCATTTTTCCCTTTATTTTCCTTATTTTATCGAGATTTGACCAAAAAAGCAAGAAAAACGAATAATTTTAGCGAAATTTCAATTTTTTTCCTCATTTTTCCCTTTATTTTCCTTATTTTATCGAGATTTGACCAAAAAAGCAAGAAAAACGAATAATTTTAGCGAAATTTCAATTTTTTTCCTCTTTTTTCCCTTAATTTATCCTTATTTTATCGAGATTTGACCGAAAAAAGCAAGAAAAACGAATAATTATAGCGAAATTTCTATTTTTTCCTCTTTTTTTCCTTCATTCTCCTCATTTAACGAGATTTGACCGAAAAAAGCAAGAAAAACGAATAATTTTAGCGAAATCTCAATTTTTATCCTCTTTTTTCCCTTAATTTTCCCTATTTTATCGAGATTTCATCGAAAAAAGCAAGAAAAACGAATAATTATAGCGAAATTTCAATTTATTTCCTCTTTTTTTCCCTTAATTTTCCTTATTTTATCGATATTTGACCGAAAAAAGCAAGAAAAACGAATAATTTGAGCGAAATTTCAATTTTTTTCCTCTTTTTTTCCCTTTATTTTCCTTATTTTATCGAGATTTGACCAAAAAAGCAAGAAAAACGAATAATTTTAGCGAAATTTAAATTTTTTTCCTCTTTTTTTCCCTTAATTTTTCTTATTTTAACGAGATTTGACCGAAAAAAGCAAGAAAAACGAATAATTTTAGCGAAATATGAATTTTTTTCCTCTTTTTTCCCTTAATTCTCCTTATTTTATCGAGATTTCATCAAAAAAAGCAAGAAAAACGAATAATTTTAGCGAAATTTCAATTTTTATCCTCTTTTTTTCCCTTAATTTTCCCTATTTTATCGAGATTTGACCGAAAAAAGCAATAAAAACGAATAATTTTCGCGAAATTTCAAATTTTTTCCTCTTTTTTTCCCTTAATTTTCCTTGTTTTATCGAGATTTGACAGAAAAAAGGAAGAAAAACGAATAATTTTAGCGAAATTTCAATTTTTATCCTCTTTTTTTCCCTTAATTTTCCTTATTTTATCGAGATTTGACCGAAAAAAGCAAGAAAAACGAATAATTTTAGCGAAATTTCAATCTTTTTCCCCTTTTTTTCCCTTAATTTTCCTTATTTTATCGAGATTTGACCAAAAAAAGCAAGAAAAACGAATAATTTTTGCGAAATTTCAATTTTTTTCCTCATTTTTCCCTTTATTTTCCTTATTTTATCGAGATTTGACCAAAAAAGCAAGAAAAACGAATAATTTTAGCGAAATTTCAATTTTTTTCCTCATTTTTCCCTTTATTTTCCTTATTTTATCGAGATTTGACCAAAAAAGCAAGAAAAACGAATAATTTTAGCGAAATTTCAATTTTTTTCCTCTTTTTTCCCTTAATTTATCCTTATTTTATCGAGATTTGACCGAAAAAAGCAAGAAAAACGAATAATTATAGCGAAATTTCTATTTTTTCCTCTTTTTTTCCTTCATTCTCCTCATTTAAACGAGATTTGACCGAAAAAAGCAAGAAAAAACGAATAATTTTAGCGAAATCTCAATTTTTATCCTCTTTTTTCCTTAATTTTCCCTATTTTATCGAGATTTCATCGAAAAAAGCAAGAAAAACGAATAATTATAGCGAAATTTCAATTTATTTCCTCTTTTTTTCCCTTAATTTTCCTTATTTTATCGAGATTTGACCGAAAAAAGCAAGAAAAACGAATAATTTTAGCGAAATTTCAATTTTTTTCCTCATTTTTCCCTTTATTTTCCTTATTTTATCGAGATTTGACCAAAAAAGCAAGAAAAACGAATAATTTTAGCGAAATTTCAATTTTTTTCCTCTTTTTTCCCTTAATTTATCCTTATTTTATCGAGATTTGACCGAAAAAAGCAAGAAAAACGAATAATTATAGCGAAATTTCTATTTTTTCCTCTTTTTTCCTTCATTCTCCTCATTTAACGAGATTTGACCGAAAAAAGCAAGAAAAACGAATAATTTTAGCGAAATATCAATTTTTATCCTCTTTTTTCCCTTAATTTATCCTTATTTTATCGAGATTTGACCGAAAAAAGCAAGAAAAACGAATAATTATAGCAAAATTTCAATTTTTATTCACTTTTTCTCCCTTAATTTTCCTTATTTTATCGAGATTTGACGAAAAAAGCAAGAAAAACGAATAATTTTAGCGAAATTTCAATTTTTTCCTCTTTTTTCCCTTAATTTTCCTTATTTTATCGAGATTTGACCGAAAAAAGCAAGAAAAACGAATAATTTTAGCAAAATTTCAATTTTTTTCCGCTTTTTTTCCTTCATTCTCCTCATTTAACGAGATATGACCGAAAAAAGCAATAAAAACGAATAATTTTAGCGAAATATCAATTTTTATCATCTTTTTTCCTTAATTTTCCTTATTTTATCGAGATTTCATCGAAAAAAGCAAGAAAAACGAATAATTATAGCGAAATTTCAATTTTTTTCCTCTTTTTTTCCTTCATTCTCCTCATTTAACGAGATTTGACCGAAAAAAGCAAGAAAAACGAATAATTTTAGCGAAATATCAATTTTTATCCTCTTTTTTCCCTTAATTTATCCTTATTTTATCGAGATTTGACCGAAAAAAGCAAGAAAAACGAATAATTTTAGCGAAATTTCAATTTTTTTCCTCTTTTTTTCCCTTAATTTTCCTCATTTTATCGAGATTTGACCAAAAAAGCAAGAAAAACGAATAATTTTAGCGAAATTTCAATTTTTTTCCTCTTTTTTCCCTTAATTTATCCTTATTTTATCGAGATTTGACCGAAAAAAGCAAGAAAACGAATAATTATAGCGAAATTTCTATTTTTTCCTCTTTTTTCCTTCATTCTCCTCATTTAACGAGATTTGACCGAAAAAAGCAAGAAAAACGAATAATTTTAGCGAAATATCAATTTTTATCCTCTTTTTTCCCTTAATTTATCCTTATTTTATCGAGATTTGACCGAAAAAAGCAAGAAAAACGAATAATTATAGCAAAATTTCAATTTTTATTCACTTTTTCTCCCTTAATTTTCCTTATTTTATCGAGATTTGACGAAAAAAGCAAGAAAAACGAATAATTTTAGCGAAATTTCAATTTTTTCCTCTTTTTTTCCTTAATTTTCCTTATTTTATCGAGATTTGACCGAAAAAAGCAAGAAAAACGAATAATTTTAGCAAAATTTCAATTTTTTTCCGCTTTTTTTCCTTCATTCTCCTCATTTAACGAGATATGACCGAAAAAAGCAATAAAAACGAATAATTTTAGCGAAATATCAATTTTTATCATCTTTTTTCCCTTAATTTTCCTTATTTTATCGAGATTTCATCGAAAAAAGCAAGAAAAACGAATAATTATAGCGAAATTTCAATTTTTTTCCTCTTTTTTTCCTTCATTCTCCTCATTTAACGAGATTTGACCGAAAAAAGCAAGAAAAACGAATAATTTTAGCGAAATATCAATTTTTATCCTCTTTTTTCCCTTAATTTATCCTTATTTTATCGAGATTTGACCGAAAAAAGCAAGAAAAACGAATAATTTTAGCGAAATTTCAATTTTTTTCCTCTTTTTTTCCCTTAATTTTCCTCATTTTATCGAGATTTGACCAAAAAAAGCAAGAAAAACGAATAATTTTAGCGAATTTCAATTTTTTTTCTCTTTTTTTTCGCTAATTTTCATTATTTTATCGAGATTTGACCGAAAAAAGCAAGAAAAACGAATAATTTTAGCGAAATCTCAATTTTTATCCTCTTTTTTCCCTTAATTTTCCCTATTTTATCGAGATTTCATCGAAAAAAGCAAGAAAAACGAATAATTATAGCAAAATTTCAATTTATTTCCTCTTTTTTTCCCTTAATTTTCCTTATTTTATCGATATTTGACCGAAAAAAGCAAGAAAAACGAATAATTTTAGCGAAATTTCAATTTTTTTCCTCTTTTTTTCCCTTTATTTTCCTTATTTTATCGAGATTTGACCAAAAAAATCAAGAAAAACGAATAATTTTAGCGAAATTTCAATTTTTTTCCTCTTTTTTTCCCTTAATTTTTCTTATTTTAACGAGATTTGACCGAAAAAAGCAAGAAAAACGAATAATTTTAGCGAAATATGAATTTTTTTCCTCTTTTATCCCTTAATTCTCCTTATTTTATCGAGATTTCATCAAAAAAAGCAAGAAAAACGAATAATTTTAGCGAAATTTCAATTTTTATCCTCCTTTTTTCCCTTAATTTTCCTTATTTTATCGAGATTTGACCGAAAAAAGCAATAAAAACGAATAACTTTCGCGAAATTTCAAATTTTTTCCTCTTTTTTCCCTTAATTTTCCTTATTTTATCGAGATTTGACCGAAAAAAGCAAGAAAAACGAATAATTTTAGCGAAATTTCAATCTTTTTCCTCTTTTTTTCCCTTAATTTTCCTTATTTTATCGAGATTTGACCGAAAAAAGCAAGAAAAACGAATAATTTTTGCGAAATTTCAATTTTTTTCCTCTTTTTTTCCCTTTATTTTCCTTATTTTATCGAGATTTGACCGAAAAAAGCAAGAAAAACGAATAATTTTAGCGAAATTTAAATTTTTTTCCTCTTTTTTTCCCTTAATTTATCCTTATTTTATCGAGATTTGACCGAAAAAAGCAAGAAAAACGAATAATTTTAGCGAAATTTCTATTTTTTCCTCTTTTTTTCCCTCATTCTCCTCATTTAACGAGATTTGACCGAAAAAAGCAAGAAAAACGAATAATTTTAGCGAAATCTCAATTTTTACCCTCTTTTTTCGCTTAATTTTCCCTATTTTATTGAGATTTCATCGAAAAAAGCAAGAAAAACGAATAATTATAGCGAAATTTCAATTTTTTTCCACTTTTTTTCCCTTAATTTTCCTTATTTTATCGACATTTGACCGAAAAAAGCAAGAAAAACGAATAATTTTAGAAAAATTTGAATTTTTTTCCTCTTTTTTTCCCTTTATTTTCCTTATTTTATCGAGATTTGACCAAAAAAAGCAAGAAAAACGAATAATTTTAGCGAAATTTCAATTTTTTTCCTCTTTTTTTCCCTTAATTTTTCTTATTTTATCGAGATTTGACCGAAAAAAGCAAGAAAAACGAATAATTTTAGCAAAATTACATTTTTTTTCCTCTTTTTTTCCTTCATTCTCCTCATTTAACGAGATTTGACCGAAAAAAGCAAGAAAAACGAATAATTTTAGCGAAATATGAATTTTTTTCCTCTTTTTTCCCTTAATTCTCCTTATTTTATCGAGATTTCATCGAAAAAAGCAAGAAAAACGAATAATTATAGCGAAATTTCAATTTTTTTCCTCTTTTTTTCCCTTTATTTTCCTTATTTTATCGAGATTTGACCAAAAAAATCAAGAAAAACGAATAATTTTAGCGAAATTTCAATTTTTTTCCTCTTTTTTTCCCTTAATTTTTCTTATTTTAACGAGATTTGACCGAAAAAAGCAAGAAAAACGAATAATTTTAGCGAAATATGAATTTTTTTCCTCTTTTTTCCCTTAATTCTCCTTATTTTATCGAGATTTGACCGAAAAAAGCAAGAAAAACGAATAATTTTAGCGAAATATGAATTTTTTTCCTCTTTTTTCCCTTAATTCTCCTTATTTTATCGAGATTTCATCGAAAAAAGCAAGAAAAACGAATAATTATAGCGAAATTTCAATTTTTTTCCTCTTTTTTTCCCTTTATTTTCCTTATTTTATCGAGATTTGACCAAAAAAATCAAGAAAAACGAATAATTTTAGCGAAATTTCAATTTTTTTCCTCTTTTTTTCCCTTAATTTTTCTTATTTTAACGAGATTTGACCGAAAAAAGCAAGAAAAACGAATAATTTTAGCGAAATATGAATTTTTTTCCTCTTTTTTCCCTTAATTCTCCTTATTTTATCGAGATTTCATCAAAAAAAGCAAGAAAAACGAATAATTTTAGCGAAATTTCAATTTTTATCCTCTTTTTTTCCCTTAATTTTCCCTATTTTATCGAGATTTGACCGAAAAAAGCAATAAAAACGAATAATTTTCGCGAAATTTCAAATTTTTTCCTCTTTTTTTCCCTTAATTTTCCTTGTTTTATCGAGATTTGACAGAAAAAAGCAAGAAAAACGAATAATTTTAGCGAAATTTCAATTTTTATCCTCTTTTTTTCCCTTAATTTTCCTTATTTTATCGAGATTTGACCGAAAAAAGCAAGAAAAACGAATAATTTTAGCGAAATTTCAATCTTTTTCCTCTTTTTTTCCCTTAATTTTCCTTATTTTATCGAGATTTGACCGAAAAAAGCAAGAAAAACGAATAATTTTTGCGAAATTTCAATTTTTTTCCTCATTTTTCCCTTTATTTTCCTTATTTTATCGAGATTTGACCAAAAAAGCAAGAAAAACGAATAATTTTAGCGAAATTTCAATTTTTTTCCTCATTTTTCCCTTTATTTTCCTTATTTTATCGAGATTTGACCAAAAAAGCAAGAAAAACGAATAATTTTAGCGAAATTTCAATTTTTTTCCTCTTTTTTCCCTTAATTTATCCTTATTTTATCGAGATTTGACCGAAAAAAGCAAGAAAAACGAATAATTATAGCGAAATTTCTATTTTTTCCTCTTTTTTTCCTTCATTCTCCTCATTTAACGAGATTTGACCGAAAAAAGCAAGAAAAACGAATAATTTTAGCGAAATCTCAATTTTTATCCTCTTTTTTCCCTTAATTTTCCCTATTTTATCGAGATTTCATCGAAAAAAGCAAGAAAAACGAATAATTATAGCGAAATTTCAATTTATTTCCTCTTTTTTTCCCTTAATTTTCCTTATTTTATCGATATTTGACCGAAAAAAGCAAGAAAAACGAATAATTTTAGCGAAATTTCAATTTTTTTCCTCTTTTTTTCCCTTTATTTTCCTTATTTTATCGAGATTTGACCAAAAAAATCAAGAAAAACGAATAATTTTAGCGAAATTTCAATTTTTTTCCTCTTTTTTTCCCTTAATTTTTCTTATTTTAACGAGATTTGACCGAAAAAAGCAAGAAAAACGAATAATTTTAGCGAAATATGAATTTTTTTCCTCTTTTTTCCCTCAATTCTCCTTATTTTATCGAGATTTCATCAAAAAAAGCAAGAAAAACGAATAATTTTAGCGAAATTTCAATTTTTATCCTCTTTTTTTCCCTTAATTTTTCTTATTTTATCGGGATTTGACCGAAAAAAGCAATAAAAACGAATAATTTTCGCGAAATTTCAAATTTTTTCCTCTTTTTTTCCCTTAATTTTCCTTATTTTATCGAGATTTGACCGAAAAAAGCAAGAAAAACGAATAATTTTAGCGAAATTTCAATTTTTTACCTCTTTTTTTCCCTTAATTTTCCTTGTTTTATCGAGATTTGACAGAAAAAAGCAAGAAAAACGAATAATTTTAGCGAAATTTCAATTTTTATCCTCTTTTTTTCCCTTAATTTTCCTTATTTTATCGAGATTTGACCGAAAAAGGCAAGAAAAACGAATAATTTTAGCGAAATTTCAATCTTTTTCCTCTTTTTTTCCCTTAATTTTCCTTATTTTATCGAGATTTGACCGAAAAAAGCAAGAAAAACGAATAATTTTAGCGAAATTTCAATTTTTTTCCTCTTTTTTTCCCTTAATTTTTCTTATTTTAACGAGATTTGACCGAAAAAAGCAAGAAAAACGAATAATTTTAGCGAAATATGAATTTTTTTCCTCTTTTTTCCCTCAATTCTCCTTATTTTATCGAGATTTCATCAAAAAAAGCAAGAAAAACGAATAATTTTAGCGAAATTTCAATTTTTATCCTCTTTTTTTCCCTTAATTTTTCTTATTTTATCGGGATTTGACCGAAAAAAGCAATAAAAACGAATAATTTTCGCGAAATTTCAATTTTTATCCTCTTTTTTTCCCTTAATTTTCCTTATTTTATCGAGATTTGACCGAAAAAGGCAAGAAAAACGAATAATTTTAGCGAAATTTCAATCTTTTTCCTCTTTTTTTCCCTTAATTTTCCTTATTTTATCGAGATTTGACCGAAAAAAGCAAGAAAAACGAATAATTTTTGCGAAATTTCAATTTTTTTCCTCTTTTTTTCCCTTTATTTTCCTTATTTTATCGAGATTTGACCGAAAAAAGCAAGAAAAACGAATAATTTTAGCGAAATTTCAATTTTTTTCCTCTTTTTTTCCCTTAATTTATCCTTATTTTATCGAGATTTGACCGAAAAAAGCAAGAAAAACGAATAATTATAGCGAAATTTCTATTTTTTCCTCTTTTTTTCCTTCATTCCCTCATTTAACGAGATTTGACCGAAAAAAGCAAGAAAAACGAATAATTTTAGCGAAATCTCAATTTTTACCCGTCTTTTTTCGCTTAATTTTCCCTATTTTATTGAGATTTCATCGAAAAAAGCAAGAAAAACGAATAATTATAGCGAAATTTCAATTTTTTTTCCACTTTTTTTCCCTTAATTTTCCTTATTTTATCGACATTTGACCGAAAAAAGCAAGAAAAACGAATAATTTTAGC
Source organism: Sympetrum striolatum (assembly GCA_947579665.1). Taxonomy (NCBI): domain Eukaryota; kingdom Metazoa; phylum Arthropoda; class Insecta; order Odonata; family Libellulidae; genus Sympetrum; species Sympetrum striolatum. The sequence goes on from OX388342.1 coordinate 128,052,134, forward strand.
AAAATTTCAATTTTTTTCCTCTTTTTTTCCCTTTATTTTCCTTATTTTATCGAGATTTGACAAAAAAAAGAAAGAAAAACGAATAATTTTAGCGAAATTTCAATTTTTTTCCTCTTTTTTTCCCTTAATTTTTCTTATTTTATCGAGATTTGACCGAAAAAAGCAAGAAAAACGAATAATTTTAGCAAAATTACATTTTTTTTCCTCTTTTTTTCCTTCATTCTCCTCATTTAACGAGATTTGACCGAAAAAAGCAAGAAAAACGAATAATTTTAGCGAAATATGAATTTTTTTCCTCTTTTTTCCCTTAATTCTCCTTATTTTATCGAGATTTCATCGAAAAAAGCAAGAAAAACGAATAATTATAGCGAAATTTCAGTTTTTTTCCTCTTTTTTTCCCTTAATTTTTCTTATTTTAACGAGATTTGACCGAAAAAAGCAAGAAAAACGAATAATTTTAGCGAAATATGAATTTTTTTCCTCTTTTTTCCCTTAATTTTCCTTATTTTATCGAGATTTCATCGAAAAAAGCAAGAAAAACGAATAATTTTATCGAAATATCAATTTTTATCCTCTTTTTTTCCCTTAATTTTCCTTTTTTTATCGAGATTTGACCGAAAAAAGCAAGAAAAACGAATAATTTTAGCGAAATTTCAATTTATTTCCTCTTTTTTTCCCTTAATTTTCCTTACGTTATCGAGATTTGACCGCAAAAGGCAAGAAAAACGAATAATTTTAGCGAAATTTCAATTTTTTTCCTCTTTTTTTCCCTTAATTTTCCTTATTTTATCGAGATTTGACCGAAAAAAGCAAGAAAAACGAATAATTTTAGCGAAATTTCAATTTTTTTCCTCTTTTTTTCCCTTAATTTTTCCTTATTTTATCGAGATTTGACAAAAAAAAGCAAGAAAAACAAATAATTTTAGCAAAATTTCAATTTTTTTCCTTTTTTTTCCTTCATTCTACTCATTTAACGAGATTTGACAGAAAAAAGCAAAAAAAACGAATAATTTTAGCGAAATATCAATTTATATCCTCTTTTTTCCCTTAATATTCCTTATTTTATCGAGATTTCATCGAAAAAAGCAAGAAAAACGAATAATTATAGCGAAATTTCAATTTTTTTCCTCTTTTTTTCCCATAATTTTCCTTATTTTATCGAGATTTGACCGAATAAAGCAAGAAAACGAATAATTTTAGCGAAATTTCAATTTTTTTCCTCTTTTTTTCCCTTATATTTACTTATTTTATCGAGATTTGACCGAAAAAAGCAAGAAAAACGAATAATTTTAGCGAAATTTCAATTTTTTTCCTCTTTTTTTCCCATAATTTTCCTTATTTTATCGAGATTTGACCGAATAAAGCAAGAAAACGAATACTTTTAGCGAAATTTCAATTTTTTTCCTTTTTTTTCCCTTAATTTTCCTTATTTTATTGAGATTTGACCGAAAAAGGCAAGAAAAACGAATAATTTTAGCGAAATTTCAATTTTTTTCCTCTTTTTTTCCCTTAATTTTCCTTATTTTATCGAGATTTGACCGAAAAAAGCAAGAAAAACGAATAATTTTAGCGAAATTTCAATTTTTATCCTCTTTTTTCCCTTAATTTTCCTTATTTTATTGAGATTTGACCGAAAAAAGCAAGAAAAACGAATAATTTTCGCGAAATTTCAAATTTTTTCCTCGTTTTTTCCCTTAATTTTCCTTATTTTATCGAGATTTGACCGAAAAAAGCAAGAAAAACGAATAATTTTAGCGAAATTTCTATTTTTTACCTCTTTTTTTCCCTTAATTTTCCTTGTTTTATCGAGATTTGACCGAAAAAAGCAAGAAAAACGAATAATTTTAGCGAAATTTCAATTTTTATCCTATTTTTTTCCCTTCATTTTCCTTATTTTTATCGAGATTTGACCGAAAAAGGCAAGAAAAACGAATAATTTTAGCGAAATTTCAATTTTTTTCCTCTTTTTTTCCCTTTATTTTCCTTATTTTATCGAGATTTGACCGAAAAAAGCAAGAAAAACTAATAATTTTAGCGAAATTTCAATTTTTTCCTCTTTTTTTCCCTTAATTTTCCTTATTTTATCGAGATTTGACCGAAAAAGGAAGAAAAACGAATAATTTTAGCAAAATTTCAATTTTTTTCCTCTTTTTTTCCTTCATTCTCCTCATTTAACGAGATTTGACCGAAAAAAGCAAGAAAAACGAATAATTTTAGCGAAACATCAATTTTTATCATCTTTTTTCCCTTAATTTTCCTTTTTTTATCGAGATTTCATCGAAAAAAGCAAGAAAAACGAATAATTATAGCGAAATTTCAATTTTCTTCCTCTTTTTTTCCCTTAATTTTCCTTATTTTATCCAGATTTGACCGAAAAAAGCAAGAAAAACGAATATTTTTAGCGAAATTTCAATTTTTTTCCTCTTTTATTCCCTTAATTTTCCTTATTTTATCGAGATTTGACCGAAAAAAGCAAGAAAAACGAATAATTTTAGCGAAATTTCAATTTTTATCCTCTTTTTTTCCCTTAATTTTCCTTATTTTATTGAGATTTGACCGAAAAAAGCAAGAAAAACGAATAATTTTCGCGAAATTTCAAGTTTTTTCCTCTTTTTTTCCCTTAATTTTCCTTATTTTATCGAGATTTGACCGAAAAAAGCAAGAAAAACGAATAATTTTAGCGAAATTTCTATTTTTTACCTCTTTTTTCCCTTAATTTTCCTTGTTTTATCGAGATTTGACCGAAAAAAGCAAGAAAAACGAATAATTTTAGCGAAATTTCAATTTTTATCCAATTTTTTCCCTTAATTTTCCTTATTTTATCGAGATTTGACCGAAAAAAGCAAGAAAAATAAATAATTTTAGCGAAATTTCAATCTTTTTCCCCTTTTTTTCCCTTAATTTTCCTTTTTTTTATCGAGATTTGACCAAAAAAAGCAAGAAAAACGAATAATTTTTGCGAAATTTCAATTTTTTCCTCTTTTTTTCCCTTAATATTCCTTATTTTATCGAGATTTGACCGAAAAAGGCAAGAAAAACGAATAATTTTAGCGAAATTTCAATTTTTTTCCTCTTTTTTTCCTTTTATTTTCCTTATTTTATCAAGATTTGACCAAAAAAAGCAAGAAAAACGAATAATTTTAGCGAAATTTCAATTTTTTTCCTCTTTTTTTCCCTTAATTTTTCTTATCTTATCGAGATTTGACCGAAAAAAGCAAGAAAAACGAATAATTTTAGCAAAATTACATTTTTTTTCCTCTTTTTTCCTTCATTCTCCTCATTTAACGAGATTTGACCGAAAAAAGCAAGAAAAACGAATAATTTTAGCGAAATTTCAATTTTTTTCCTCTTTTTTTCCCTTCATTTTCCTTATTTTTATCGAGATTTGACCGAAAAAGGCAAGAAAAACGAATAATTTTAGCGAAATTTCAATTTTTTTCCTCTTTTTTTCCCTTTATTTTCCTTATTTTATCGAGATTTGACCGAAAAAAGCAAGAAAAACTAATAATTTTAGCGAAATTTCAATTTTTTCCTCTTTTTTTCCCTTAATTTTCCTTATTTTATCGAGATTTGACCGAAAAAGGAAGAAAAACGAATAATTTTAGCAAAATTTCAATTTTTTTCCTCTTTTTTTCCTTCATTCTCCTCATTTAACGAGATTTGACCGAAAAAAGCAAGAAAAACGAATAATTTTAGCGAAACATCAATTTTTATCATCTTTTTTCCCTTAATTTTCCTTTTTTTATCGAGATTTCATCGAAAAAAGCAAGAAAAACGAATAATTATAGCGAAATTTCAATTTTCTTCCTCTTTTTTTCCCTTAATTTTCCTTATTTTATCCAGATTTGACCGAAAAAAGCAAGAAAAACGAATATTTTTAGCGAAATTTCAATTTTTTTCCTCTTTTATTCCCTTAATTTTCCTTATTTTATCGAGATTTGACCGAAAAAAGCAAGAAAAACGAATAATTTTAGCGAAATTTCAATTTTTATCCTCTTTTTTTCCCTTAATTTTCCTTATTTTATTGAGATTTGACCGAAAAAAGCAAGAAAAACGAATAATTTTCGCGAAATTTCAAGTTTTTTCCTCTTTTTTTCCCTTAATTTTCCTTATTTTATCGAGATTTGACCGAAAAAAGCAAGAAAAACGAATAATTTTAGCGAAATTTCTATTTTTTACCTCTTTTTTCCCTTAATTTTCCTTGTTTTATCGAGATTTGACCGAAAAAAGCAAGAAAAACGAATAATTTTAGCGAAATTTCAATTTTTATCCAATTTTTTCCCTTAATTTTCCTTATTTTATCGAGATTTGACCGAAAAAAGCAAGAAAAATAAATAATTTTAGCGAAATTTCAATCTTTTTCCCCTTTTTTTCCCTTAATTTTCCTTTTTTTTATCGAGATTTGACCAAAAAAAGCAAGAAAAACGAATAATTTTTGCGAAATTTCAATTTTTTCCTCTTTTTTTCCCTTAATATTCCTTATTTTATCGAGATTTGACCGAAAAAGGCAAGAAAAACGAATAATTTTAGCGAAATTTCAATTTTTTTCCTCTTTTTTTCCTTTTATTTTCCTTATTTTATCAAGATTTGACCAAAAAAAGCAAGAAAAACGAATAATTTTAGCGAAATTTCAATTTTTTTCCTCTTTTTTTCCCTTAATTTTTCTTATCTTATCGAGATTTGACCGAAAAAAGCAAGAAAAACGAATAATTTTAGCAAAATTACATTTTTTTTCCTCTTTTTTCCTTCATTCTCCTCATTTAACGAGATTTGACCGAAAAAAGCAAGAAAAACGAATAATTTTAGCGAAATTTCAATTTTTTTCCTCTTTTTTTCCCTTAATTTTCCTTATTTTATCGAGATTTGACCGAAAAAAGCAAGAAAAACGAATAATTTTAGCGAAATTTCAATTTTTATCCTCTTTTTTTCCCTTAATTTTCCTTATTTTATCGAGATTTGACGAAAAAAGCAAGAAAAACGAATAATTTAAGCGAAATTTCAATCTTTTTCCTCTTTTTTTCCCTTAATTTTCCTTATTTTATCGAGATTTGACCGAAAAAAGCAAGAAAAACGAATAATTTTTGCGAAATTTCAATTTTTTTCCTCTTTTTTTCCTTCATTCTCCTCATTTAACGAGATTTGACCGAAAAAAGCAAGAAAAACGAATAATTTTAGCGAAATATCAATTTTTATCCTCTTTTTTCCCCTAATTTTCCTTATTTTATCGAGATTTCATCGAAAAAAGCAAGAAAAACGAATACTTTTAGCGAAATTTCAATTTTTTTCCTTTTTTTCCCTTAATTTTCCTTATTTTATCGAGATTTGACCGAAAAAAGCAAGAAAAACGAATAATTTTAGCGAAATTTCAATTTTTTCCTCTTTTTTTCCCATAATTTTCCTTATTTTATCGAGATTTGGCCGAATAAAGCAAGAAAACGAATACTTTTAGCGAAATTTCAATTTTTTTCCTTTTTTTCCCTTAATTTTCCTTATTTTATCGAGATTTGACCGAAAAAAGCAAGAAAAACGAATAATTTTAGCGAAATTTCAATCTTTTTCCTCTTTTTTTCCCTTAATTTTCCTTATTTTATCGAGATTTGACCGAAAAAAGCAAGAAAAACGAATAATTTTAGCGAAATTTCTATTTTTTACCTCTTTTTTCCCTTAATTTTCCTTGTTTTATCGAGATTTGACCGAAAAAAGCAAGAAAAACGAATAATTTTAGCGAAATTTCAATTTTTATCCAATTTTTTCCCTTAATTTTCCTTATTTTATCGAGATTTGACCGAAAAAAGCAAGAAAAATAAATAATTTTAGCGAAATTTCAATCTTTTTCCCCTTTTTTTCCCTTAATTTTCCTTTTTTTTATCGAGATTTGACCAAAAAAAGCAAGAAAAACGAATAATTTTTGCGAAATTTCAATTTTTTCCTCTTTTTTTCCCTTAATATTCCTTATTCTATCGAGATTTGACCGAAAAAGGCAAGAAAAACGAATAATTTTAGCGAAATTTCAATTTTTTTCCTCTTTTTTTTCCTTATTTTATCAAGATTTGACCAAAAAAAGCAAGAAAAACGAATAATTTTAGCGAAATTTCAATTTTTTTCCTCTTTTTTTCCCTTAATTTTTCTTATCTTATCGAGATTTGACCGAAAAAAGCAAGAAAAACGAATAATTTTAGCAAAATTACATTTTTTTTCCTCTTTTTTCCTTCATTCTCCTCATTTAACGAGATTTGACCGAAAAAAGCAAGAAAAACGAATAATTTTAGCGAAATTTCAATTTTTTTCCTCTTTTTTTCCCTTAATTTTCCTTATTTTATCGAGATTTGACCGAAAAAAGCAAGAAAAACGAATAATTTTAGCGAAATTTCAATTTTTATCCTCTTTTTTTCCCTTAATTTTCCTTATTTTATCGAGATTTGACGAAAAAAGCAAGAAAAACGAATAATTTAAGCGAAATTTCAATCTTTTTCCTCTTTTTTTCCCTTAATTTTCCTTATTTTATCGAGATTTGACCGAAAAAAGCAAGAAAAACGAATAATTTTTGCGAAATTTCAATTTTTTTCCTCTTTTTTTCCTTCATTCTCCTCATTTAACGAGATTTGACCGAAAAAAGCAAGAAAAACGAATAATTTTAGCGAAATATCAATTTTTATCCTCTTTTTTCCCTTAATTTTCCTTATTTTATCGAGATTTGACCGAAAAAAGCAAGAAAAATAAATAATTTTAGCGAAATTTCAATCTTTTTCCCCTTTTTTTCCCTTAATTTTCCTTTTTTTTATCGAGATTTGACCAAAAAAAGCAAGAAAAACGAATAATTTTTGCGAAATTTCAATTTTTTCCTCTTTTTTTCCCTTAATATTCCTTATTTTATCGAGATTTGACCGAAAAAGGCAAGAAAAACGAATAATTTTAGCGAAATTTCAATTTTTTTCCTCTTTTTTTCCTTTTATTTTCCTTATTTTATCAAGATTTGACCAAAAAAAGCAAGAAAAACGAATAATTTTAGCGAAATTTCAATTTTTTTCCTCTTTTTTTCCCTTAATTTTTCTTATCTTATCGAGATTTGACCGAAAAAAGCAAGAAAAACGAATAATTTTAGCAAAATTACATTTTTTTTCCTCTTTTTTCCTTCATTCTCCTCATTTAACGAGATTTGACCGAAAAAAGCAAGAAAAACGAATAATTTTAGCGAAATTTCAATTTTTTTCCTCTTTTTTTCCCTTAATTTTCCTTATTTTATCGAGATTTGACCGAAAAAAGCAAGAAAAACGAATAATTTTAGCGAAATTTCAATTTTTATCCTCTTTTTTTCCCTTAATTTTCCTTATTTTATCGAGATTTGACGAAAAAAGCAAGAAAAACGAATAATTTAAGCGAAATTTCAATCTTTTTCCTCTTTTTTTCCCTTAATTTTCCTTATTTTATCGAGATTTGACCGAAAAAAGCAAGAAAAACGAATAATTTTTGCGAAATTTCAATTTTTTTCCTCTTTTTTTCCTTCATTCTCCTCATTTAACGAGATTTGACCGAAAAAAGCAAGAAAAACGAATAATTTTAGCGAAATATCAATTTTTATCCTCTTTTTTCCCCTAATTTTCCTTATTTTATCGAGATTTCATCGAAAAAAGCAAGAAAAACGAATACTTTTAGCGAAATTTCAATTTTTTTCCTTTTTTTCCCTTAATTTTCCTTATTTTATCGAGATTTGACCGAAAAAAGCAAGAAAAACGAATAATTTTAGCGAAATTTCAATTTTTTCCTCTTTTTTTCCCATAATTTTCCTTATTTTATCGAGATTTGGCCGAATAAAGCAAGAAAACGAATACTTTTAGCGAAATTTCAATTTTTTTCCTTTTTTTCCCTTAATTTTCCTTATTTTATCGAGATTTGACCGAAAAAAGCAAGAAAAACGAATAATTTTAGCGAAATTTCAATCTTTTTCCTCTTTTTTTCCCTTAATTTTCCTTATTTTATCGAGATTTGACCGAAAAAAGCAAGAAAAACGAATAATTTTAGCGAAATTTCTATTTTTTACCTCTTTTTTCCCTTAATTTTCCTTGTTTTATCGAGATTTGACCGAAAAAAGCAAGAAAAACGAATAATTTTAGCGAAATTTCAATTTTTATCCAATTTTTTCCCTTAATTTTCCTTATTTTATCGAGATTTGACCGAAAAAAGCAAGAAAAATAAATAATTTTAGCGAAATTTCAATCTTTTTCCCCTTTTTTTCCCTTAATTTTCCTTTTTTTTATCGAGATTTGACCAAAAAAAGCAAGAAAAACGAATAATTTTTGCGAAATTTCAATTTTTTCCTCTTTTTTTCCCTTAATATTCCTTATTCTATCGAGATTTGACCGAAAAAGGCAAGAAAAACGAATAATTTTAGCGAAATTTCAATTTTTTTCCTCTTTTTTTCCTTATTTTATCAAGATTTGACCAAAAAAAGCAAGAAAAACGAATAATTTTAGCGAAATTTCAATTTTTTTCCTCTTTTTTTCCCTTAATTTTTCTTATCTTATCGAGATTTGACCGAAAAAAGCAAGAAAAACGAATAATTTTAGCAAAATTACATTTTTTTTCCTCTTTTTTCCTTCATTCTCCTCATTTAACGAGATTTGACCGAAAAAAGCAAGAAAAACGAATAATTTTAGCGAAATTTCAATTTTTTTCCTCTTTTTTTCCCTTAATTTTCCTTATTTTATCGAGATTTGACCGAAAAAAGCAAGAAAAACGAATAATTTTAGCGAAATTTCAATTTTTATCCTCTTTTTTTCCCTTAATTTTCCTTATTTTATCGAGATTTGACGAAAAAAGCAAGAAAAACGAATAATTTAAGCGAAATTTCAATCTTTTTCCTCTTTTTTTCCCTTAATTTTCCTTATTTTATCGAGATTTGACCGAAAAAAGCAAGAAAAACGAATAATTTTTGCGAAATTTCAATTTTTTTCCTCTTTTTTTCCTTCATTCTCCTCATTTAACGAGATTTGACCGAAAAAAGCAAGAAAAACGAATAATTTTAGCGAAATATCAATTTTTATCCTCTTTTTTCCCCTAATTTTCCTTATTTTATCGAGATTTCATCGAAAAAAGCAAGAAAAACGAATACTTTTAGCGAAATTTCAATTTTTTTCCTTTTTTTCCCTTAATTTTCCTTATTTTATCGAGATTTGACCGAAAAAAGCAAGAAAAACGAATAATTTTAGCGAAATTTCAATTTTTTCCTCTTTTTTTCCCATAATTTTCCTTATTTTATCGAGATTTGGCCGAATAAAGCAAGAAAACGAATACTTTTAGCGAAATTTCAATTTTTTTCCTTTTTTTCCCTTAATTTTCCTTATTTTATCGAGATTTGACCGAAAAAAGCAAGAAAAACGAATAATTTTAGCGAAATTTCAATCTTTTTCCTTTTTTTTTCCCTTAATTTTCCTTATTTTATCGAGATTTGACCGAAAAATGCAAGAAAAACGAATAATTTTTGCGAAATTTCAATTTTTTTCCTCCTTTTTTCCCTTTATTTTCCTTATTTTATCGAGATTTGACCAAAAAAATCAAGAAAAACGAATAATTTTAGCGAAATTTCAATTTTTTTCCTCTTTTTTTCCCTTAATTTTTCTTATTTTAACGAGATTTGACCGAAAAAAGCAAGAAAAACGAATAATTTTAGCGAAATATGAATTTTTTTCCTCTTTTTTCCCTTAATTCTCCTTATTTTATCGAGATTTGACCGAAAAAAGCAAGAAAAACGAATAATTTTAGCGAAATATGAATTTTTTTCCTCTTTTTTCCCTTAATTCTCCTTATTTTATCGAGATTTCATCGAAAAAAGCAAGAAAAACGAATAATTATAGCGAAATTTCAATTTTTTTCCTCTTTTTTTCCCTTTATTTTCCTTATTTTATCGAGATTTGACCAAAAAAATCAAGAAAAACGAATAATTTTAGCGAAATTTCAATTTTTTTCCTCTTTTTTTCCCTTAATTTTTCTTATTTTAACGAGATTTGACAGAAAAAAGCAAGAAAAACGAATAATTTTAGCGAAATATGAATTTTTTTCCTCTTTTTTCCCTTAATTCTCCTTATTTTATCGAGATTTCATCAAAAAAAGCAAGAAAAACGAATAATTTTAGCGAAATTTCAATTTTTATCCTCTATTTTTCCCTTAATTTTCCCTATTTTATCGAGATTTGACCGAAAAAAGCAATAAAAACGAATAATTTTCGCGAAATTTCAAATTTTTTCCTCTTTTTTTCCCTTAATTTTCCTTGTTTTATCGAGATTTGACAGAAAAAAGCAAGAAAAACGAATAATTTTAGCGAAATTTCAATTTTTATCCTCTTTTTTTCCCTTAATTTTCCTTATTTTATCGAGATTTGACCGAAAAAAGCAAGAAAAACGAATAATTTTAGCGAAATTTCAATCTTTTTCCTCTTTTTTTCCCTTAATTTTCCTTATTTTATCGAGATTTGACCGAAAAAAGCAAGAAAAACGAATAATTTTTGCGAAATTTCAATTTTTTTCCTCATTTTTCCCTTTATTTCCTTATTTTATCGAGATTTGACCAAAAAAGCAAGAAAAACGAATAATTTTAGCGAAATTTCAATTTTTTTCCTCATTTTTCCCTTTATTTTCCTTATTTTATCGAGATTTGACCAAAAAAGCAAGAAAAACGAATAATTTTAGCGAAATTTCAATTTTTTTCCTCTTTTTTCCCTTAATTTATCCTTATTTTATCGAGATTTGACCGAAAAAAGCAAGAAAAACGAATAATTATAGCGAAATTTCTATTTTTTCCTCTTTTTTTCCTTCATTCTCCTCATTTAACGAAATTTGACCGAAAAAAGCAAGAAAAACGAATAATTTTAGCGAAATCTCAATTTTTATCCTCTTTTTTCCCTTAATTTTCCCTATTTTATCGAGATTTCATCGAAAAAAGCAAGAAAAACGAATAATTATAGCGAAATTTCAATTTATTTCCTCTTTTTTTCCCTTAATTTTCCTTATTTTATCGATATTTGACCGAAAAAAGCAAGAAAAACGAATAATTTTAGCGAAATTTCAATTTTTTTCCTCTTTTTTTGCCTTTATTTTCCTTATTTTATCGAGATTTGACCAAAAAAATCAAGAAAAACGAATAATTTTAGCGAAATTTCAATTTTTTTCCTCTTTTTTTCCCTTAATTTTTCTTATTTTAACGAGATTTGACCGAAAAAAGCAAGAAAAACGAATAATTTTTGCGAAATATGAATTTTTTTCCTCTTTTTTCCCTCAATTCTCCTTATTTTATCGAGATTTCATCAAAAAAAGCAAGAAAAACGAATAATTTTAGCGAAATTTCAATTTTTATCCTCTTTTTTTCCCTTAATTTTTCTTATTTTATCGGGATTTGACCGAAAAAAGCAATAAAAACGAATAATTTTCGCGAAATTTCAAATTTTTTCCTCTTTTTTTCCCTTAATTTTCCTTATTTTATCGAGATTTGACCGAAAAAAGCAAGAAAAACGAATAATTTTAGCGAAATTTCAATTTTTTACCTCTTTTTTTCCCTTAATTTTCCTTGTTTTATCGAGATTTGACAGAAAAAAGCAAGAAAAACGAATAATTTTAGCGAAATTTCAATTTTTATCCTCTTTTTTTCCCTTAATTTTCCTTATTTTATCGAGATTTGACCGAAAAAGGCAAGAAAAACGAATAATTTTAGCGAAATTTCAATCTTTTTCCTCTTTTTTTCCCTTAATTTTCCTTATTTTATCGAGATTTGACCGAAAAAAGCAAGAAAAACGAATAATTTTTGCGAAATTTCAATTTTTTTCCTCTTTTTTTCCCTTTATTTTCCTTATTTTATCGAGATTTGACCGAAAAAAGCAAGAAAAACGAATAATTTTAGCGAAATTTCAATTTTTTTCCTCTTTTTTTCCCTTAATTTATCCTTATTTTATCGAGATTTGACCGAAAAAAGCAAGAAAAACGAATAATTATAGCGAAATTTCTATTTTTTCCTCTTTTTTTCCTTCATTCCCTCATTTAACGAGATTTGACCGAAAAAAGCAAGAAAAACGAATAATTTTAGCGAAATCTCAATTTTTACCCTCTTTTTTCGCTTAATTTTCCCTATTTTATTGAGATTTCATCGAAAAAAGCAAGAAAAACGAATAATTATAGCGAAATTTCAATTTTTTTTCCACTTTTTTTCCCTTAATTTTCCTTATTTTATCGACATTTGACCGAAAAAAGCAAGAAAAACGAATAATTTTAGCAAAATTTCAATTTTTTTCCTCTTTTTTTCCCTTTATTTTCCTTATTTTATCGAGATTTGACAAAAAAAAGAAAGAAAAACGAATAATTTTAGCGAAATTTCAATTTTTTTCCTCTTTTTTTCCCTTAATTTTTCTTATTTTATCGAGATTTGACCGAAAAAAGCAAGAAAAACGAATAATTTTAGCAAAATTACATTTTTTTTCCTCTTTTTTTCCTTCATTCTCCTCATTTAACGAGATTTGACCGAAAAAAGCAAGAAAAACGAATAATTTTAGCGAAATATGAATTTTTTTCCTCTTTTTTCCCTTAATTCTCCTTATTTTATCGAGATTTCATCGAAAAAAGCAAGAAAAACGAATAATTATAGCGAAATTTCAATTTTTTTCCTCTTTTTTTCCCTTAATTTTTCTTATTTTAACGAGATTTGACCGAAAAAAGCAAGAAAAACGAATAATTTTAGCGAAATATGAATTTTTTTCCTCTTTTTTCCCTTAATTTTCCTTATTTTATCGAGATTTCATCGAAAAAAAGCAAGAAAAACGAATAATTATAGCGAAATTTCAATTTTTTTCCTCTTTTTTTCCCTTAATTTTCCTTATTTTATCGAGATTTGACCGAAAAAAGCAAGAAAAACGAATAATTTTAGCGAAATTTCAATTTCTATCTTCTTTTTTTCCCTTAATTATCCTTATTTTATCGAGATTTGACCGAAAAAAGCAAGAAAAACGAATAATTTTAGCGAAATTTCAATTTTTATCCTCTTTTTTTCCCTTAATTTTCCTTATTTTATCGAGATTTGACCGAAAAAAGCAAGAAAAACGAATAATTTTAGCGAAATTTCAATTTTTTTCCTCTTTTTTTCCCATAATTTTCCTTATTTTATCGAGATTTGACCGAATAAAGCAAGAAAACGAATACTTTTAGCGAAATTTCAATTTTTTTCCTTTTTTTTCCCTTAATTTTCCTTATTTTATTGAGATTTGACCGAAAAAGGCAAGAAAAACGAATAATTTTAGCGAAATTTCAATTTTTTTCCTCTTTTTTTCCCTTAATTTTCCTTATTTTATCGAGATTTGACCGAAAAAAGCAAGAAAAACGAATAATTTTAGCGAAATTTCAATTTTTATCCTCTTTTTTCCCTTAATTTTCCTTATTTTATTGAGATTTGACCGAAAAAAGCAAGAAAAACGAATAATTTTCGCGAAATTTCAAATTTTTTCCTCGTTTTTTCCCTTAATTTTCCTTATTTTATCGAGATTTGACCGAAAAAAGCAAGAAAAACGAATAATTTTAGCGAAATTTCTATTTTTTACCTCTTTTTTTCCCTTAATTTTCCTTGTTTTATCGAGATTTGACCGAAAAAAGCAAGAAAAACGAATAATTTTAGCGAAATTTCAATTTTTATCCTATTTTTTTCCCTTCATTTTCCTTATTTTTATCGAGATTTGACCGAAAAAGGCAAGAAAAACGAATAATTTTAGCGAAATTTCAATTTTTTTCCTCTTTTTTTCCCTTTATTTTCCTTATTTTATCGAGATTTGACCGAAAAAAGCAAGAAAAACTAATAATTTTAGCGAAATTTCAATTTTTTCCTCTTTTTTTCCCTTAATTTTCCTTATTTTATCGAGATTTGACCGAAAAAGGAAGAAAAACGAATAATTTTAGCAAAATTTCAATTTTTTTCCTCTTTTTTTCCTTCATTCTCCTCATTTAACGAGATTTGACCGAAAAAAGCAAGAAAAACGAATAATTTTAGCGAAACATCAATTTTTATCATCTTTTTTCCCTTAATTTTCCTTTTTTTATCGAGATTTCATCGAAAAAAGCAAGAAAAACGAATAATTATAGCGAAATTTCAATTTTCTTCCTCTTTTTTTCCCTTAATTTTCCTTATTTTATCCAGATTTGACCGAAAAAAGCAAGAAAAACGAATATTTTTAGCGAAATTTCAATTTTTTTCCTCTTTTATTCCCTTAATTTTCCTTATTTTATCGAGATTTGACCGAAAAAAGCAAGAAAAACGAATAATTTTAGCGAAATTTCAATTTTTATCCTCTTTTTTTCCCTTAATTTTCCTTATTTTATTGAGATTTGACCGAAAAAAGCAAGAAAAACGAATAATTTTCGCGAAATTTCAAGTTTTTTCCTCTTTTTTTCCCTTAATTTTCCTTATTTTATCGAGATTTGACCGAAAAAAGCAAGAAAAACGAATAATTTTAGCGAAATTTCTATTTTTTACCTCTTTTTTCCCTTAATTTTCCTTGTTTTATCGAGATTTGACCGAAAAAAGCAAGAAAAACGAATAATTTTAGCGAAATTTCAATTTTTATCCAATTTTTTCCCTTAATTTTCCTTATTTTATCGAGATTTGACCGAAAAAAGCAAGAAAAATAAATAATTTTAGCGAAATTTCAATCTTTTTCCCCTTTTTTTCCCTTAATTTTCCTTTTTTTTATCGAGATTTGACCAAAAAAAGCAAGAAAAACGAATAATTTTTGCGAAATTTCAATTTTTTCCTCTTTTTTTCCCTTAATATTCCTTATTTTATCGAGATTTGACCGAAAAAGGCAAGAAAAACGAATAATTTTAGCGAAATTTCAATTTTTTTCCTCTTTTTTTCCTTTTATTTTCCTTATTTTATCAAGATTTGACCAAAAAAAGCAAGAAAAACGAATAATTTTAGCGAAATTTCAATTTTTTTCCTCTTTTTTTCCCTTAATTTTTCTTATCTTATCGAGATTTGACCGAAAAAAGCAAGAAAAACGAATAATTTTAGCAAAATTACATTTTTTTTCCTCTTTTTTCCTTCATTCTCCTCATTTAACGAGATTTGACCGAAAAAAGCAAGAAAAACGAATAATTTTAGCGAAATTTCAATTTTTTTCCTCTTTTTTTCCCTTCATTTTCCTTATTTTTATCGAGATTTGACCGAAAAAGGCAAGAAAAACGAATAATTTTAGCGAAATTTCAATTTTTTTCCTCTTTTTTTCCCTTTATTTTCCTTATTTTATCGAGATTTGACCGAAAAAAGCAAGAAAAACTAATAATTTTAGCGAAATTTCAATTTTTTCCTCTTTTTTTCCCTTAATTTTCCTTATTTTATCGAGATTTGACCGAAAAAGGAAGAAAAACGAATAATTTTAGCAAAATTTCAATTTTTTTCCTCTTTTTTTCCTTCATTCTCCTCATTTAACGAGATTTGACCGAAAAAAGCAAGAAAAACGAATAATTTTAGCGAAACATCAATTTTTATCATCTTTTTTCCCTTAATTTTCCTTTTTTTATCGAGATTTCATCGAAAAAAGCAAGAAAAACGAATAATTATAGCGAAATTTCAATTTTCTTCCTCTTTTTTTCCCTTAATTTTCCTTATTTTATCCAGATTTGACCGAAAAAAGCAAGAAAAACGAATATTTTTAGCGAAATTTCAATTTTTTTCCTCTTTTATTCCCTTAATTTTCCTTATTTTATCGAGATTTGACCGAAAAAAGCAAGAAAAACGAATAATTTTAGCGAAATTTCAATTTTTATCCTCTTTTTTTCCCTTAATTTTCCTTATTTTATTGAGATTTGACCGAAAAAAGCAAGAAAAACGAATAATTTTCGCGAAATTTCAAGTTTTTTCCTCTTTTTTTCCCTTAATTTTCCTTATTTTATCGAGATTTGACCGAAAAAAGCAAGAAAAACGAATAATTTTAGCGAAATTTCTATTTTTTACCTCTTTTTTCCCTTAATTTTCCTTGTTTTATCGAGATTTGACCGAAAAAAGCAAGAAAAACGAATAATTTTAGCGAAATTTCAATTTTTATCCAATTTTTTCCCTTAATTTTCCTTATTTTATCGAGATTTGACCGAAAAAAGCAAGAAAAATAAATAATTTTAGCGAAATTTCAATCTTTTTCCCCTTTTTTTCCCTTAATTTTCCTTTTTTTTATCGAGATTTGACCAAAAAAAGCAAGAAAAACGAATAATTTTTGCGAAATTTCAATTTTTTCCTCTTTTTTTCCCTTAATATTCCTTATTTTATCGAGATTTGACCGAAAAAGGCAAGAAAAACGAATAATTTTAGCGAAATTTCAATTTTTTTCCTCTTTTTTTCCTTTTATTTTCCTTATTTTATCAAGATTTGACCAAAAAAAGCAAGAAAAACGAATAATTTTAGCGAAATTTCAATTTTTTTCCTCTTTTTTTCCCTTAATTTTTCTTATCTTATCGAGATTTGACCGAAAAAAGCAAGAAAAACGAATAATTTTAGCAAAATTACATTTTTTTTCCTCTTTTTTCCTTCATTCTCCTCATTTAACGAGATTTGACCGAAAAAAGCAAGAAAAACGAATAATTTTAGCGAAATTTCAATTTTTTTCCTCTTTTTTTCCCTTAATTTTCCTTATTTTATCGAGATTTGACCGAAAAAAGCAAGAAAAACGAATAATTTTAGCGAAATTTCAATTTTTATCCTCTTTTTTTCCCTTAATTTTCCTTATTTTATCGAGATTTGACGAAAAAAGCAAGAAAAACGAATAATTTAAGCGAAATTTCAATCTTTTTCCTCTTTTTTTCCCTTAATTTTCCTTATTTTATCGAGATTTGACCGAAAAAAGCAAGAAAAACGAATAATTTTTGCGAAATTTCAATTTTTTTCCTCTTTTTTTCCTTCATTCTCCTCATTTAACGAGATTTGACCGAAAAAAGCAAGAAAAACGAATAATTTTAGCGAAATATCAATTTTTATCCTCTTTTTTCCCCTAATTTTCCTTATTTTATCGAGATTTCATCGAAAAAAGCAAGAAAAACGAATACTTTTAGCGAAATTTCAATTTTTTTCCTTTTTTTCCCTTAATTTTCCTTATTTTATCGAGATTTGACCGAAAAAAGCAAGAAAAACGAATAATTTTAGCGAAATTTCAATTTTTTCCTCTTTTTTTCCCATAATTTTCCTTATTTTATCGAGATTTGGCCGAATAAAGCAAGAAAACGAATACTTTTAGCGAAATTTCAATTTTTTTCCTTTTTTTCCCTTAATTTTCCTTATTTTATCGAGATTTGACCGAAAAAAGCAAGAAAAACGAATAATTTTAGCGAAATTTCAATCTTTTTCCTCTTTTTTTCCCTTAATTTTCCTTATTTTATCGAGATTTGACCGAAAAAAGCAAGAAAAACGAATAATTTTAGCGAAATTTCTATTTTTTACCTCTTTTTTCCCTTAATTTTCCTTGTTTTATCGAGATTTGACCGAAAAATGCAAGAAAAACGAATAATTTTTGCGAAATTTCAATTTTTTTCCTCCTTTTTTCCCTTTATTTTCCTTATTTTATCGAGATTTGACCAAAAAAATCAAGAAAAACGAATAATTTTAGCGAAATTTCAATTTTTTTCCTCTTTTTTTCCCTTAATTTTTCTTATTTTAACGAGATTTGACCGAAAAAAGCAAGAAAAACGAATAATTTTAGCGAAATATGAATTTTTTTCCTCTTTTTTCCCTTAATTCTCCTTATTTTATCGAGATTTGACCGAAAAAAGCAAGAAAAACGAATAATTTTAGCGAAATATGAATTTTTTTCCTCTTTTTTCCCTTAATTCTCCTTATTTTATCGAGATTTCATCGAAAAAAGCAAGAAAAACGAATAATTATAGCGAAATTTCAATTTTTTTCCTCTTTTTTTCCCTTTATTTTCCTTATTTTATCGAGATTTGACCAAAAAAATCAAGAAAAACGAATAATTTTAGCGAAATTTCAATTTTTTTCCTCTTTTTTTCCCTTAATTTTTCTTATTTTAACGAGATTTGACAGAAAAAAGCAAGAAAAACGAATAATTTTAGCGAAATATGAATTTTTTTCCTCTTTTTTCCCTTAATTCTCCTTATTTTATCGAGATTTCATCAAAAAAAGCAAGAAAAACGAATAATTTTAGCGAAATTTCAATTTTTATCCTCTATTTTTCCCTTAATTTCCTATTTTATCGAGATTTGACCGAAAAAAGCAATAAAAACGAATAATTTTCGCGAAATTTCAAATTTTTTCCTCTTTTTTTCCCTTAATTTTCCTTGTTTTATCGAGATTTGACAGAAAAAAGCAAGAAAAACGAATAATTTTAGCGAAATTTCAATTTTTATCCTCTTTTTTTCCCTTAATTTTCCTTATTTTATCGAGATTTGACCGAAAAAAGCAAGAAAAACGAATAATTTTAGCGAAATTTCAATCTTTTTCCTCTTTTTTTCCCTTAATTTTCCTTATTTTATCGAGATTTGACCGAAAAAAGCAAGAAAAACGAATAATTTTTGCGAAATTTCAATTTTTTTCCTCATTTTTCCCTTTATTTTCCTTATTTTATCGAGATTTGACCAAAAAAGCAAGAAAAACGAATAATTTTAGCGAAATTTCAATTTTTTTCCTCATTTTTCCCTTTATTTTCCTTATTTTATCGAGATTTGACCAAAAAAGCAAGAAAAACGAATAATTTTAGCGAAATTTCAATTTTTTTCCTCTTTTTTCCCTTAATTTATCCTTATTTTATCGAGATTTGACCGAAAAAAGCAAGAAAAACGAATAATTATAGCGAAATTTCTATTTTTTCCTCTTTTTTTCCTTCATTCTCCTCATTTAACGAGATTTGACCGAAAAAAGCAAGAAAAACGAATAATTTTAGCGAAATCTCAATTTTTATCCTCTTTTTTCCCTTAATTTTCCCTATTTTATCGAGATTTCATCGAAAAAAGCAAGAAAAACGAATAATTATAGCGAAATTTCAATTTATTTCCTCTTTTTTTCCCTTAATTTTCCTTATTTTATCGATATTTGACCGAAAAAAGCAAGAAAAACGAATAATTTTAGCGAAATTTCAATTTTTTTCCTCTTTTTTTGCCTTTATTTTCCTTATTTTATCGAGATTTGACCAAAAAAATCAAGAAAAACGAATAATTTTAGCGAAATTTCAATTTTTTTCCTCTTTTTTTCCCTTAATTTTTCTTATTTTAACGAGATTTGACCGAAAAAAGCAAGAAAAACGAATAATTTTAGCGAAATATGAATTTTTTTCCTCTTTTTTCCCTCAATTCTCCTTATTTTATCGAGATTTCATCAAAAAAAGCAAGAAAAACGAATAATTTTAGCGAAATTTCAATTTTTATCCTCTTTTTTTCCCTTAATTTTTCTTATTTTATCGGGATTTGACCGAAAAAAGCAATAAAAACGAATAATTTTCGCGAAATTTCAAATTTTTTCCTCTTTTTTTCCCTTAATTTTCCTTATTTTATCGAGATTTGACCGAAAAAAGCAAGAAAAACGAATAATTTTAGCGAAATTTCAATTTTTTACCTCTTTTTTTCCCTTAATTTTCCTTGTTTTATCGAGATTTGACAGAAAAAAGCAAGAAAAACGAATAATTTTAGCGAAATTTCAATTTTTATCCTCTTTTTTTCCCTTAATTTTCCTTATTTTATCGAGATTTGACCGAAAAAGGCAAGAAAAACGAATAATTTTAGCGAAATTTCAATCTTTTTCCTCTTTTTTTCCCTTAATTTTCCTTATTTTATCGAGATTTGACCGAAAAAAGCAAGAAAAACGAATAATTTTTGCGAAATTTCAATTTTTTTCCTCTTTTTTTCCCTTTATTTTCCTTATTTTATCGAGATTTGACCGAAAAAAGCAAGAAAAACGAATAATTTTAGCGAAATTTCAATTTTTTTCCTCTTTTTTTCCCTTAATTTATCCTTATTTTATCGAGATTTGACCGAAAAAAGCAAGAAAAACGAATAATTATAGCGAAATTTCTATTTTTTCCTCTTTTTTTCCTTCATTCCCTCATTTAACGAGATTTGACCGAAAAAAGCAAGAAAAACGAATAATTTTAGCGAAATCTCAATTTTTACCCTCTTTTTTCGCTTAATTTTCCCTATTTTATTGAGATTTCATCGAAAAAAGCAAGAAAAACGAATAATTATAGCGAAATTTCAATTTTTTTTCCACTTTTTTTCCCTTAATTTTCCTTATTTTATCGACATTTGACCGAAAAAAGCAAGAAAAACGAATAATTTTAGCAAAATTTCAATTTTTTTCCTCTTTTTTTCCCTTTATTTTCCTTATTTTATCGAGATTTGACAAAAAAAAGAAAGAAAAACGTATAATTTTAGCGAAATTTCAATTTTTTTCCTCTTTTTTTCCCTTAATTTTTCTTATTTTATCGAGATTTGACCGAAAAAAGCAAGAAAAACGAATAATTTTAGCAAAATTACATTTTTTTTCCTCTTTTTTTCCTTCATTCTCCTCATTTAACGAGATTTGACCGAAAAAAGCAAGAAAAACGAATAATTTTAGCGAAATATGAATTTTTTTCCTCTTTTTTCCCTTAATTCTCCTTATTTTATCGAGATTTCATCGAAAAAAGCAAGAAAAACGAATAATTATAGCGAAATTTCAATTTTTTTCCTCTTTTTTTCCCTTAATTTTTCTTATTTTAACGAGATTTGACCGAAAAAAGCAAGAAAAACGAATAATTTTAGCGAAATATGAATTTTTTTCCTCTTTTTTCCCTTAATTTTCCTTATTTTATCGAGATTTCATCGAAAAAAGCAAGAAAAACGAATAATTATAGCGAAATTTCAATTTTTTTCCTCTTTTTTTCCCTTAATTTTCCTTATTTTATCGAGATTTGACCGAAAAAAGCAAGAAAAACGAATAATTTTAGCGAAATTTCAATTTCTATCTTCTTTTTTTCCCTTAATTATCCTTATTTTATCGAGATTTGACCGAAAAAAGCAAGAAAAACGAATAATTTTAGCGAAATTTCAATTTTTATCCTCTTTTTTTCCCTTAATTTTCCTTATTTTATCGAGATTTGACCGAAATAAGCAAGAAAAACGAATAATTTTAGCGAAATTTCAATTTTTTCTCTTTTATTCCCTTAATTTTCCTTATTTTATCGAGATTTGACCGAAAAAAGCAAGAAAAACGAATAATTTTAGCGAAATTTCAATTTTTATCTTCTTTTCCCTTTATTTTCCTTATTTTATCGATATTTGACCGAAAAAAGCAAGAAAAACGAATAATTTTAGCGAAATTTCAATTTATTTCCTCTTTTTTTCCCTTAATTTTCCTTACGTTATCGAGATTTGACCGCAAAAGGCAAGAAAAACGAATAATTTTAGCGAAATTTCAATTTTTTTCCTCTTTTTTTCCCTTTATTTTCCTTATTTTATCGAGATTTGACCGAAAAAAGCAAGAAAAACTAATAATTTTAGCGAAATTTCAATTTTTTCCTCTTTTTTTCCCTTAATTTTCCTTATTTTATCGAGATTTGACCGAAAAAGGAAGAAAAACGAATAATTTTAGCGAAATCTCAATTTTTACCCTCTTTTTTCGCTTAATTTTCCCTATTTTATTGAGATTTCATCGAAAAAAGCAAGAAAAACGAATAATTATAGCGAAATTTCAATTTTTTTTCCACTTTTTTTCCCTTAATTTTCCTTATTTTATCGACATTTGACCGAAAAAAGCAAGAAAAACGAATAATTTTAGCAAAATTTCAATTTTTTTCCTCTTTTTTTCCCTTTATTTTCCTTATTTTATCGAGATTTGACAAAAAAAAGAAAGAAAAACGAATAATTTTAGCGAAATTTCAATTTTTTTCCTCTTTTTTTCCCTTAATTTTTCTTATTTTATCGAGATTTGACCGAAAAAAGCAAGAAAAACGAATAATTTTAGCAAAATTACATTTTTTTTCCTCTTTTTTTCCTTCATTCTCCTCATTTAACGAGATTTGACCGAAAAAAGCAAGAAAAACGAATAATTTTAGCGAAATATGAATTTTTTTCCTCTTTTTTCCCTTAATTCTCCTTATTTTATCGAGATTTCATCGAAAAAAGCAAGAAAAACGAATAATTATAGCGAAATTTCAATTTTTTTCCTCTTTTTTTCCCTTAATTTTTCTTATTTTAACGAGATTTGACCGAAAAAAGCAAGAAAAACGAATAATTTTAGCGAAATTTCAATTTTTTTCCTCTTTTTTTCCCTTAATTTTCCTTATTTTATCGAGATTTGACCGAAAAAAGCAAGAAAAACGAATAATTTTAGCGAAATTTCAATTTTTTTCCTCTTTTTTTCCCTTAATTTTTCCTTATTTTATCGAGATTTGACAAAAAAAAGCAAGAAAAACAAATAATTTTAGCAAAATTTCAATTTTTTTCCTTTTTTTTCCTTCATTCTACTCATTTAACGAGATTTGACAGAAAAAAGCAAAAAAAACGAATAATTTTAGCGAAATATCAATTTATATCCTCTTTTTTCCCTTAATTTTCCTTATTTTATTGAGATTTGACCGAAAAAAGCAAGAAAAACGAATAATTTTAGCGAAATTTCAATTTTTTTCCTCTTTTTTTCCCATAATTTTCCTTATTTTATCGAGATTTGACCGAATAAAGCAAGAAAACGAATACTTTTAGCGAAATTTCAATTTTTTTCCTTTTTTTTTCCCTTAATTTTCCTTATTTTATTGAGATTTGACCGAAAAAGGCAAGAAAAACGAATAATTTTAGCGAAATTTCAATTTTTTTCCTCTTTTTTTCCCTTAATTTTCCTTATTTTATCGAGATTTGACCGAAAAAAGCAAGAAAAACGAATAATTTTAGCGAAATTTCAATTTTTATCCTCTTTTTTCCCTTAATTTTCCTTATTTTATTGAGATTTGACCGAAAAAAGCAAGAAAAACGAATAATTTTCGCGAAATTTCAAATTTTTTCCTCGTTTTTTCCCTTAATTTTCCTTATTTTATCGAGATTTGACCGAAAAAAGCAAGAAAAACGAATAATTTTAGCGAAATTTCTATTTTTTACCTCTTTTTTTCCCTTAATTTTCCTTGTTTTATCGAGATTTGACCGAAAAAAGCAAGAAAAACGAATAATTTTAGCGAAATTTCAATTTTTATCCTATTTTTTTCCCTTCATTTTCCTTATTTTTATCGAGATTTGACCGAAAAAGGCAAGAAAAACGAATAATTTTAGCGAAATTTCAATTTTTTTCCTCTTTTTTTCCCTTTATTTTCCTTATTTTATCGAGATTTGACCGAAAAAAGCAAGAAAAACTAATAATTTTAGCGAAATTTCAATTTTTTCCTCTTTTTTTCCCTTAATTTTCCTTATTTTATCGAGATTTGACCGAAAAAGGAAGAAAAACGAATAATTTTAGCGAAATCTCAATTTTTACCCTCTTTTTTCGCTTAATTTTCCCTATTTTATTGAGATTTCATCGAAAAAAGCAAGAAAAACGAATAATTATAGCGAAATTTCAATTTTTTTTCCACTTTTTTTCCCTTAATTTTCCTTATTTTATCGACATTTGACCGAAAAAAGCAAGAAAAACGAATAATTTTAGCAAAATTTCAATTTTTTTCCTCTTTTTTTCCCTTTATTTTCCTTATTTTATCGAGATTTGACAAAAAAAAGAAAGAAAAACGAATAATTTTAGCGAAATTTCAATTTTTTTCCTCTTTTTTTCCCTTAATTTTTCTTATTTTATCGAGATTTGACCGAAAAAAGCAAGAAAAACGAATAATTTTAGCAAAATTACATTTTTTTTCCTCTTTTTTTCCTTCATTCTCCTCATTTAACGAGATTTGACCGAAAAAAGCAAGAAAAACGAATAATTTTAGCGAAATATGAATTTTTTTCCTCTTTTTTCCCTTAATTCTCCTTATTTTATCGAGATTTCATCGAAAAAAGCAAGAAAAACGAATAATTATAGCGAAATTTCAATTTTTTTCCTCTTTTTTTCCCTTAATTTTTCTTATTTTAACGAGATTTGACCGAAAAAAGCAAGAAAAACGAATAATTTTAGCGAAATTTCAATTTTTTTCCTCTTTTTTTCCCTTAATTTTCCTTATTTTATCGAGATTTGACCGAAAAAAGCAAGAAAAACGAATAATTTTAGCGAAATTTCAATTTTTTTCCTCTTTTTTTCCCTTAATTTTTCCTTATTTTATCGAGATTTGACAAAAAAAAGCAAGAAAAACAAATAATTTTAGCAAAATTTCAATTTTTTTCCTTTTTTTTCCTTCATTCTACTCATTTAACGAGATTTGACAGAAAAAAGCAAAAAAAACGAATAATTTTAGCGAAATATCAATTTATATCCTCTTTTTTCCCTTAATTTTCCTTATTTTATTGAGATTTGACCGAAAAAAGCAAGAAAAACGAATAATTTTAGCGAAATTTCAATTTTTTTCCTCTTTTTTTCCCATAATTTTCCTTATTTTATCGAGATTTGACCGAATAAAGCAAGAAAACGAATACTTTTAGCGAAATTTCAATTTTTTTCCTTTTTTTTTCCCTTAATTTTCCTTATTTTATTGAGATTTGACCGAAAAAGGCAAGAAAAACGAATAATTTTAGCGAAATTTCAATTTTTTTCCTCTTTTTTTCCCTTAATTTTCCTTATTTTATCGAGATTTGACCGAAAAAAGCAAGAAAAACGAATAATTTTAGCGAAATTTCAATTTTTATCCTCTTTTTTCCCTTAATTTTCCTTATTTTATTGAGATTTGACCGAAAAAAGCAAGAAAAACGAATAATTTTCGCGAAATTTCAAATTTTTTCCTCGTTTTTTCCCTTAATTTTCCTTATTTTATCGAGATTTGACCGAAAAAAGCAAGAAAAACGAATAATTTTAGCGAAATTTCTATTTTTTACCTCTTTTTTTCCCTTAATTTTCCTTGTTTTATCGAGATTTGACCGAAAAAAGCAAGAAAAACGAATAATTTTAGCGAAATTTCAATTTTTATCCTATTTTTTTCCCTTCATTTTCCTTATTTTTATCGAGATTTGACCGAAAAAGGCAAGAAAAACGAATAATTTTAGCGAAATTTCAATTTTTTTCCTCTTTTTTTCCCTTTATTTTCCTTATTTTATCGAGATTTGACCGAAAAAAGCAAGAAAAACTAATAATTTTAGCGAAATTTCAATTTTTTCCTCTTTTTTTCCCTTAATTTTCCTTATTTTATCGAGATTTGACCGAAAAAGGAAGAAAAACGAATAATTTTAGCGAAATCTCAATTTTTACCCTCTTTTTTCGCTTAATTTTCCCTATTTTATTGAGATTTCATCGAAAAAAGCAAGAAAAACGAATAATTATAGCGAAATTTCAATTTTTTTTCCACTTTTTTTCCCTTAATTTTCCTTATTTTATCGACATTTGACCGAAAAAAGCAAGAAAAACGAATAATTTTAGCAAAATTTCAATTTTTTTCCTCTTTTTTTCCCTTTATTTTCCTTATTTTATCGAGATTTGACAAAAAAAAGAAAGAAAAACGAATAATTTTAGCGAAATTTCAATTTTTTTCCTCTTTTTTTCCCTTAATTTTTCTTATTTTATCGAGATTTGACCGAAAAAAGCAAGAAAAACGAATAATTTTAGCAAAATTACATTTTTTTTCCTCTTTTTTTCCTTCATTCTCCTCATTTAACGAGATTTGACCGAAAAAAGCAAGAAAAACGAATAATTTTAGCGAAATATGAATTTTTTTCCTCTTTTTTCCCTTAATTCTCCTTATTTTATCGAGATTTCATCGAAAAAAGCAAGAAAAACGAATAATTATAGCGAAATTTCAATTTTTTTCCTCTTTTTTTCCCTTAATTTTTCTTATTTTAACGAGATTTGACCGAAAAAAGCAAGAAAAACGAATAATTTTAGCGAAATATGAATTTTTTTCCTCTTTTTTCCCTTAATTTTCCTTATTTTATCGAGATTTCATCGAAAAAAGCAAGAAAAACGAATAATTATAGCGAAATTTCAATTTTTTTCCTCTTTTTTTCCCTTAATTTTCCTTATTTTATCGAGATTTGACCGAAAAAAGCAAGAAAAACGAATAATTTTAGCGAAATTTCAATTTCTATCTTCTTTTTTTCCCTTAATTATCCTTATTTTATCGAGATTTGACCGAAAAAAGCAAGAAAAACGAATAATTTTAGCGAAATTTCAATTTTTATCCTCTTTTTTTCCCTTAATTTTCCTTATTTTATCGAGATTTGACCGAAATAAGCAAGAAAAACGAATAATTTTAGCGAAATTTCAATTTTTTCTCTTTTATTCCCTTAATTTTCCTTATTTTATCGAGATTTGACCGAAAAAAGCAAGAAAAACGAATAATTTTAGCGAAATTTCAATTTTTATCTTCTTTTCCCTTTATTTTCCTTATTTTATCGATATTTGACCGAAAAAAGCAAGAAAAACGAATAATTTTAGCGATATATCAATTTTTATCCTATTTTTTCCCTTTATTTTCCTTATTTTATCGAGATTTGACCGAAAAAAGCAAGAAAAACGAATAATTTTATCGAAATATCAATTTTTATCCTCTTTTTTTCCCTTAATTTTCCTTTTTTTATCGAGATTTGACCGAAAAAAGCAAGAAAAACGAATAATTTTAGCGAAATTTCAATTTATTTCCTCTTTTTTTCCCTTAATTTTCCTTACGTTATCGAGATTTGACCGCAAAAGGCAAGAAAAACGAATAATTTTAGCGAAATTTCAATTTTTTTCCTCTTTTTTTCCCTTAATTTTCCTTATTTTATCGAGATTTGACCGAAAAAAGCAAGAAAAACGAATAATTTTAGCGAAATTTCAATTTTTTTCCTCTTTTTTTCCCTTAATTTTTCCTTATTTTATCGAGATTTGACAAAAAAAAGCAAGAAAAACAAATAATTTTAGCAAAATTTCAATTTTTTTCCTTTTTTTTCCTTCATTCTACTCATTTAACGAGATTTGACAGAAAAAAGCAAAAAAAAACGAATAATTTTAGCGAAATATCAATTTATATCCTCTTTTTTCCCTTAATATTCCTTATTTTATCGAGATTTCATCGAAAAAAGCAAGAAAAACGAATAATTATAGCGAAATTTCAATTTTTTTCCTCTTTTTTTCCCATAATTTTCCTTATTTTATCGAGATTTGACCGAATAAAGCAAGAAAACGAATAATTTTAGCGAAATTTCAATTTTTTTCCTCTTTTTTTCCCTTATATTTACTTATTTTATCGAGATTTGACCGAAAAAAGCAAGAAAAACGAATAATTTTAGCGAAATTTCAATTTTTTTCCTCTTTTTTTCCCATAATTTTCCTTATTTTATCGAGATTTGACCGAATAAAGCAAGAAAACGAATACTTTTAGCGAAATTTCAATTTTTTTCCTTTTTTTTTCCCTTAATTTTCCTTATTTTATTGAGATTTGACCGAAAAAGGCAAGAAAAACGAATAATTTTAGCGAAATTTCAATTTTTTTCCTCTTTTTTTCCCTTAATTTTCCTTATTTTATCGAGATTTGACCGAAAAAAGCAAGAAAAACGAATAATTTTAGCGAAATTTCAATTTTTATCCTCTTTTTTCCCTTAATTTTCCTTATTTTATTGAGATTTGACCGAAAAAAGCAAGAAAAACGAATAATTTTCGCGAAATTTCAAATTTTTTCCTCGTTTTTTCCCTTAATTTTCCTTATTTTATCGAGATTTGACCGAAAAAAGCAAGAAAAACGAATAATTTTAGCGAAATTTCTATTTTTTACCTCTTTTTTTCCCTTAATTTTCCTTGTTTTATCGAGATTTGACCGAAAAAAGCAAGAAAAACGAATAATTTTAGCGAAATTTCAATTTTTATCCTATTTTTTTCCCTTCATTTTCCTTATTTTTATCGAGATTTGACCGAAAAAGGCAAGAAAAACGAATAATTTTAGCGAAATTTCAATTTTTTTCCTCTTTTTTTCCCTTTATTTTCCTTATTTTATCGAGATTTGACCGAAAAAAGCAAGAAAAACTAATAATTTTAGCGAAATTTCAATTTTTTCCTCTTTTTTTCCCTTAATTTTCCTTATTTTATCGAGATTTGACCGAAAAAGGAAGAAAAACGAATAATTTTAGCAAAATTTCAATTTTTTTCCTCTTTTTTTCCTTCATTCTCCTCATTTAACGAGATTTGACCGAAAAAAGCAAGAAAAACGAATAATTTTAGCGAAACATCAATTTTTATCATCTTTTTTCCCTTAATTTTCCTTTTTTTATCGAGATTTCATCGAAAAAAGCAAGAAAAACGAATAATTATAGCGAAATTTCAATTTTCTTCCTCTTTTTTTCCCTTAATTTTCCTTATTTTATCCAGATTTGACCGAAAAAAGCAAGAAAAACGAATATTTTTAGCGAAATTTCAATTTTTTTCCTCTTTTATTCCCTTAATTTTCCTTATTTTATCGAGATTTGACCGAAAAAAGCAAGAAAAACGAATAATTTTAGCGAAATTTCAATTTTTATCCTCTTTTTTTCCCTTAATTTTCCTTATTTTATTGAGATTTGACCGAAAAAAGCAAGAAAAACGAATAATTTTCGCGAAATTTCAAGTTTTTTCCTCTTTTTTTCCCTTAATTTTCCTTATTTTATCGAGATTTGACCGAAAAAAGCAAGAAAAACGAATAATTTTAGCGAAATTTCTATTTTTTACCTCTTTTTTCCCTTAATATTCCTTATTTTATCGAGATTTGACCGAAAAAGGCAAGAAAAACGAATAATTTTAGCGAAATTTCAATTTTTTTCCTCTTTTTTTCCTTTTATTTTCCTTATTTTATCAAGATTTGACCAAAAAAAGCAAGAAAAACGAATAATTTTAGCGAAATTTCAATTTTTTTCCTCTTTTTTTCCCTTAATTTTTCTTATCTTATCGAGATTTGACCGAAAAAAGCAAGAAAAACGAATAATTTTAGCAAAATTACATTTTTTTTCCTCTTTTTTCCTTCATTCTCCTCATTTAACGAGATTTGACCGAAAAAAGCAAGAAAAACGAATAATTTTAGCGAAATTTCAATTTTTTTCCTCTTTTTTTCCCTTAATTTTCCTTATTTTATCGAGATTTGACCGAAAAAAGCAAGAAAAACGAATAATTTTAGCGAAATTTCAATTTTTATCCTCTTTTTTTCCCTTAATTTTCCTTATTTTATCGAGATTTGACGAAAAAAGCAAGAAAAACGAATAATTTAAGCGAAATTTCAATCTTTTTCCTCTTTTTTTCCCTTAATTTTCCTTATTTTATCGAGATTTGACCGAAAAAAGCAAGAAAAACGAATAATTTTTGCGAAATTTCAATTTTTTTCCTCTTTTTTTCCTTCATTCTCCTCATTTAACGAGATTTGACCGAAAAAAGCAAGAAAAACGAATAATTTTAGCGAAATATCAATTTTTATCCTCTTTTTTCCCCTAATTTCCTTATTTTATCGAGATTTCATCGAAAAAAGCAAGAAAAACGAATACTTTTAGCGAAATTTCAATTTTTTTTCCTTTTTTTCCCTTAATTTTCCTTATTTTATCGAGATTTGACCGAAAAAAGCAAGAAAAACGAATAATTTTAGCGAAATTTCAATTTTTTCCTCTTTTTTTCCCATAATTTTCCTTATTTTATCGAGATTTGGCCGAATAAAGCAAGAAAACGAATACTTTTAGCGAAATTTCAATTTTTTTCCTTTTTTTCCCTTAATTTTCCTTATTTTATCGAGATTTGACCGAAAAAAGCAAGAAAAACGAATAATTTTAGCGAAATTTCAATCTTTTTCCTCTTTTTTTCCCTTAATTTTCCTTATTTTATCGAGATTTGACCGAAAAATGCAAGAAAAACGAATAATTTTTGCGAAATTTCAATTTTTTTCCTCCTTTTTTCCCTTAATTTTCCTTATTTTATCGAGATTTGACCGAAAAATGCAAGAAAAACGAATAATTTTTGCGAAATTTCAATTTTTTTCCTCCTTTTTTCCCTTAATTTTCCTTATTTTATCGAGATTTGACCGAAAAAGGCAAGAAAAACGAATAATTTTAGCGAAATTTCAATTTTTTCCTCTTTTTTTCCCTTAATTTTCCTTATTTTATCGAGATTTGACCGAAAAAAGCAAGAAAAACGAATAATTTTAGCAAAATTTCAATTTTTTTCCGCTTTTTTTCCTTCATTCTCCTCATTTAACGAGATATGACCGAAAAAAGCAAGAAAAACGAATAATTTTAGCGAAATATCAATTTTTATCATCTTTTTTCCCTTAATTTTCCTTATTTTATCGAGATTTCATCGAAAAAAGCAAGAAAAACGAATAATTATAGCGAAATTTCAATTTTTTTCCTCTTTTTTTCCTTCATTCTCCTCATTTAACGAGATTTGACCGAAAAAAGCAAGAAAAACGAATAATTTTAGCGAAATTTCAATCTTTTTCCTCTTTTTTTCCCTTAATTTTCCTTATTTTATCGAGATTTGACCGAAAAATGCAAGAAAAACGAATAATTTTTGCGAAATTTCAATTTTTTTCCTCCTTTTTTCCCTTAATTTTCCTTATTTTATCGAGATTTGACCGAAAAATGCAAGAAAAACGAATAATTTTTGCGAAATTTCAATTTTTTTCCTCCTTTTTTCCCTTAATTTTCCTTATTTTATCGAGATTTGACCGAAAAAGGCAAGAAAAACGAATAATTTTAGCGAAATTTCAATTTTTTCCTCTTTTTTTCCCTTAATTTTCCTTATTTTATCGAGATTTGACCGAAAAAAGCAAGAAAAACGAATAATTTTAGCAAAATTTCAATTTTTTTCCGCTTTTTTTCCTTCATTCTCCTCATTTAACGAGATATGACCGAAAAAAGCAAGAAAAACGAATAATTTTAGCGAAATATCAATTTTTATCATCTTTTTTCCCTTAATTTTCCTTATTTTATCGAGATTTCATCGAAAAAAGCAAGAAAAACGAATAATTATAGCGAAATTTCAATTTTTTTCCTCTTTTTTTCCTTCATTCTCCTCATTTAACGAGATTTGACCGAAAAAAGCAAGAAAAACGAATAATTTTAGCGAAATATCAATTTTTATCCTCTTTTTTCCCTTAATTTATCCTTATTTTATCGAGATTTGACCGAAAAAAGCAAGAAAAACGAATAATTATAGCGAAATTTCAATTTTTATTCTCTTTTTCTCCCTTAATATTCCTTATTTTATCGAGATTTTACGAAAAAAGCAAGAAAAACGAATAATTTTAGCGAAATTTCAATCTTTTTCCTCTTTTTTTCCCTTAATTTTCCTTATTTTATCGAGATTTGACCGAAAAAAGCAAGAAAAACAAATAATTTTAGCGAAATTTCAATTTTTTTCCTCTTTTTTTCCCTTAATTTTCCTCATTTTATCGAGATTTGACCAAAAAAAGCAAGAAAAACGAATAATTTTAGCGAATTTCAATTTTTTTTCTCTTTTTTTTCGCTAATTTTCATTATTTTATCGAGATTTGACCGAAAAAAGCAAGAAAAACGAATAATTTTAGCGAAATCTCAATTTTTATCCTCTTTTTTCCCTTAATTTTCCCTATTTTATCGAGATTTCATCGAAAAAAGCAAGAAAAACGAATAATTATAGCGAAATTTCAATTTATTTCCTCTTTTTTTCCCTTAATTTTCCTTATTTTATCGAAATTTGACCGAAAAAAGCAAGAAAAACGAATAAATTTAGCAAAATTACATTTTTTTTCCTCTTTTCTTCCTTCATTCTCCTCATTTAACGAGATTTGACCGAAAAAAGCAAGAAAAACGAATAATTTTAGCGAAA
Organism: Sympetrum striolatum; assembly: GCA_947579665.1. Classification (NCBI taxonomy): domain Eukaryota; kingdom Metazoa; phylum Arthropoda; class Insecta; order Odonata; family Libellulidae; genus Sympetrum; species Sympetrum striolatum. The sequence continues at coordinate 128,083,979 of OX388342.1, forward strand.
TCTCAATTTTTATCCTCTTTTTTTCCTTCATTCTTCTCATTTAACGAGATTTGACCGAAAAAAGCAAGAAAAACGAATAATTTTAGCGAAATATCAATTTTTATCCTCTTTTTTTCCTTTTATTTTCCTTATTTTATCGAGATTTGACCAAAAAAAGCAAGAAAAACGAATAATATTAGCGAAATTTCAATTTTTTTCCTCTTTTTTTCCATTAATTTTTCTTATTTTATCGAAATTTGACCGAAAAAAGCAAGAAAAACGAATAATTTTAGCAAAATTACATTTTTTTTCCTCTTTTTTTCCTTCATTCTCCTCATTTAACGAGATTTGACCGAAAAAAGCAAGAAAAACGAATAATTTTAGCGAAATCTCAATTTTTATCCTCTTTTTTCCCTTAATTTTCCCTATTTTATCGAGATTTCATCGAAAAAAGCAAGAAAAACGAATAATTATAGCGAAATTTCAATTTATTTCCTCTTTTTTTCCCTTAATTTTCCTTATTTTATCGATATTTGACCGAAAAAAGCAAGAAAAACGAATAATTTTAGCGAAATTTCAATTTTTTTCCTCTTTTTTTCCCTTTATTTTCCTTATTTTATCGAGATTTGACCAAAAAAATCAAGAAAAACGAATAATTTTAGCGAAATTTCAATTTTTTTCCTCTTTTTTTCCCTTAATTTTTCTTATTTTAACGAGATTTGACCGAAAAAAGCAAGAAAAACGAATAATTTTAGCGAAATTTCAATTTTTTACCTCTTTTTTTCCCCATTATTTTCCTTGTTTTATCGAGATTTGACAGAAAAAAGCAAGAAAAACGAATAATTTTAGCGAAATTTCAATTTTTATCCTCTTTTTTTCCCTTAATTTTCCTTATTTTATCGAGATTTGACCGAAAAAAGCAAGAAAAACGAATAATTTTAGCGAAATTTCAATCTTTTTCCTCTTTTTTTCCCTTAATTTTCCTTATTTTATCGAGATTTGACCGAAAAAAGCAAGAAAAACGAATAATTTTTGCGAAATTTCAATTTTTTTCCTCTTTTTTTCCCTTTATTTTCCTTATTTTATCGAGATTTGACCGAAAAAAGCAAGAAAAACGAATAATTTTAGCGAAATTTAAATTTTTTTTCCTCTTTTTTTCCCTTAATTTATCCTTATTTTATCGAGATTTGACCGAAAAAAGCAAGAAAAACGAATAATTATAGCGAAATTTCTATTTTTTCCTCTTTTTTTCCTTCATTCTCCTCATTTAACGAGATTTGACCGAAAAAAGCAAGAAAAACGAATAATTTTAGCGAAATCTCAATTTTTACCCTCTTTTTTCGCTTAATTTTCCCTATTTTATTGAGATTTCATCGAAAAAAGCAAGAAAAACGAATAATTATAGCGAAATTTCAATTTTTTTCCACTTTTTTTCCCTTAATTTTCCTTATTTTATCGACATTTGACCGAAAAAAGCAAGAAAAACGAATAATTTTAGAAAAATTTGAATTTTTTTCCTCTTTTTTTCCCTTTATTTTCCTTATTTTATCGAGATTTGACCAAAAAAAGCAAGAAAAACGAATAATTTTAGCGAAATTTAAATTTTTTTCCTCTTTTTTTCCCTTAATTTTTCTTATTTTATCGAGATTTGACCGAAAAAAGCAAGAAAAACGAATAATTTTAGCAAAATTACATTTTTTTTCCTCTTTTTTTCCTTCATTCTCCTCATTTAACGAGATTTGACCGAAAAAAGCAAGAAAAACGAATAATTTTAGCGAAATATGAATTTTTTTCCTCTTTTTTCCCTTAATTCTCCTTATTTTATCGAGATTTCATCGAAAAAAGCAAGAAAAACGAATAATTATAGCGAAATTTCAATTTTTTTCCTCTTTTTTTCCCTTTATTTTCCTTATTTTATCGAGATTTGACAAAAAAAATCAAGAAAAACGAATAATTTTAGCGAAATTTCAATTTTTTTCCTCTTTTTTTCCCTTAATTTTTCTTATTTTAACGAGATTTGACCGAAAAAAGCAAGAAAAACGAATAATTTTAGCGAAATATGAATTTTTTTCCTCTTTTTTCCCTTAATTCTCCTTATTTTATCGAGATTTGACCGAAAAAAGCAAGAAAAACGAATAATTTTAGCGAAATATGAATTTTTTTCCTCTTTTTTCCCTTAATTCTCCTTATTTTATCGAGATTTCATCGAAAAAAGCAAGAAAAACGAATAATTATAGCGAAATTTCAATTTTTTTCCTCTTTTTTTCCCTTTATTTTCCTTATTTTATCGAGATTTGACCAAAAAAATCAAGAAAAACGAATAATTTTAGCGAAATTTCAATTTTTTTCCTCTTTTTTTCCCTTAATTTTTCTTATTTTAACGAGATTTGACCGAAAAAAGCAAGAAAACGAATAATTTTAGCGAAATATGAATTTTTTTCCTCTTTTTTCCCTTAATTCTCCTTATTTTATCGAGATTTCATCAAAAAAAGCAAGAAAAACGAATAATTTTAGCGAAATTTCAATTTTTATCCTCTTTTTTTCCCTTAATTTTCCCTATTTTATCGAGATTTGACCGAAAAAAGCAATAAAAACGAATAATTTTCGCGAAATTTCAAATTTTTTCCTCTTTTTTTCCCTTAATTTTCTTTGTTTTATCGAGATTTGACAGAAAAAAGCAAGAAAAACGAATAATTTTAGCGAAATTTCAATTTTTATCCTCTTTTTTTCCCTTAATTTTCCTTATTTTATCGAGATTTGACCGAAAAAAGCAAGAAAAACGAATAATTTTAGCGAAATTTCAATCTTTTTCCTCTTTTTTTCCCTTAATTTTCCTAATTTTATCGAGATTTGACCGAAAAAAGCAAGAAAAACGAATAATTTTTGCGAAATTTCAATTTTTTTCCTCATTTTTCCCTTTATTTTCCTTATTTTATCGAGATTTGACCAAAAAAGCAAGAAAAACGAATAATTTTAGCGAAATTTCAATTTTTTTCCTCATTTTTCCCTTTATTTTCCTTATTTTATCGAGATTTGACCAAAAAAGCAAGAAAAACGAATAATTTTAGCGAAATTTCAATTTTTTTCCTCTTTTTTCCCTTAATTTATCCTTATTTTATCGAGATTTGACCGAAAAAAGCAAGAAAAACGAATAATTATAGCGAAATTTCTATTTTTTCCTCTTTTTTTCCTTCATTCTCCTCATTTAACGAGATTTGACCGAAAAAAGCAAGAAAAACGAATAATTTTAGCGAAATCTCAATTTTTATCCTCTTTTTTCCCTTAATTTTCCCTATTTTATCGAGATTTCATCGAAAAAAGCAAGAAAAACGAATAATTATAGCGAAATTTCAATTTATTTCCTCTTTTTTTCCCTTAATTTTCCTTATTTTATCGATATTTGACCGAAAAAAGCAAGAAAAACGAATAATTTTAGCGAAATTTCAATTTTTTTCCTCTTTTTTTCCCTTTATTTTCCTTATTTTATCGAGATTTGACCAAAAAAATCAAGAAAAACGAATAATTTTAGCGAAATTTCAATTTTTATCCTCTTTTTTTCCCTTAATTTTCCTTATTTTATCGGGATTTGACCGAAAAAAGCAATAAAAACGAATAATTTTCGCGAAATTTCAAATTTTTCCCTTAATTTTCCTTATTTTATCGAGATTTGACCGAAAAAAGCAAGAAAAACGAATAATTTTAGCGAAATTTCAATTTTTTACCTCTTTTTTTCCCTTAATTTTCCTTGTTTTATCGAGATTTGACAGAAAAAAGCAAGAAAAACGAATAATTTTAGCGAAATTTCAATCTTTTTCCTCTTTTTTTCCCTTAATTTTCCTTATTTTATCGAGATTTGACCGAAAAAAGCAAGAAAAACGAATAATTTTTGCGAAATTTCAATTTTTTTCCTCTTTTTTTCCCTTAATTTTCCTTATTTTATCGAGATTTGACCGAAAAAGGCAAGAAAAACGAATAATTTTAGCGAAATTTCAATCTTTTTCCTCTTTTTTTCCCTTAATTTTCCTTATTTTATCGAGATTTGACCGAAAAAAGCAAGAAAAACGAATAATTTTTGCGAAATTTCAAATTTTTCCCTTAATTTTCCTTATTTTTATCGAGATTTGACCGAAAAAAGCAAGAAAAACGAATAATTTTAGCGAAATTTCAATTTTTTACCTCTTTTTTTCCCTTAATTTTCCTTGTTTTATCGAGATTTGACAGAAAAAAGCAAGAAAAACGAATAATTTTAGCGAAATTTCAATCTTTTTCCTCTTTTTTTCCTTAATTTTCCTTATTTTATCGAGATTTGACCGAAAAAAAGCAAGAAAAACGAATAATTTTTGCGAAATTTCAATTTTTTTCCTCTTTTTTTCCCTTAATTTTCCTTATTTTATCGAGATTTGACCGAAAAAGGCAAGAAAAACGAATAATTTTAGCGAAATTTCAATCTTTTTCCTCTTTTTTTCCCTTAATTTTCCTTATTTTATCGAGATTTGACCGAAAAAAGCAAGAAAAACGAATAATTTTTGCGAAATTTCAATTTTTTTCCTCTTTTTTTCCCTTTATTTTCCTTATTTTATCGAGATTTGACCGAAAAAAGCAAGAAAAACGAATAATTTTAGCGAAATTTCAATTTTTTTCCTCTTTTTTTCCCTTAATTTATCCTTATTTTATCGAGATTTGACCGAAAAAAGCAAGAAAAACGAATAATTATAGCGAAATTTCTATTTTTTCCTCTTTTTTTCCTTCATTCCCTCATTTAACGAGATTTGACCGAAAAAAGCAAGAAAAAACGAATAATTTTAGCGAAATCTCAATTTTTACCCTCTTTTTTCGCTTAATTTTCCCTATTTTATTGAGATTTCATCGAAAAAAGCAAGAAAAACGAATAATTATAGCGAAATTTCAATTTTTTTTCCACTTTTTTTCCCTTAATTTTCCTTATTTTATCGACATTTGACCGAAAAAAGCAAGAAAAACGAATAATTTTTGCAAAATTTCAATTTTTTTCCTCTTTTTTTCCCTTTATTTTCCTTATTTTATCGAGATTTGACAAAAAAAAGAAAGAAAAACGAATAATTTTAGCGAAATTTCAATTTTTTTCCTCTTTTTTTCCCTTAATTTTTCTTATTTTATCGAGATTTGACCGAAAAAAAGCAAGAAAAACGAATAATTTTAGCAAAATTACATTTTTTTTCCTCTTTTTTTCCTTCATTCTCCTCATTTAACGAGATTTGACCGAAAAAAGCAAGAAAAACGAATAATTTTAGCGAAATATGAATTTTTTTCCTCTTTTTTCCCTTAATTCTCCTTATTTTATCGAGATTTCATCGAAAAAAGCAAGAAAAACGAATAATTATAGCGAAATTTCAATTTTTTTCCTCTTTTTTTCCCTTTATTTTCCTTATTTTATCGAGATTTGACCAAAAAAATCAAGAATAACGAATAATTTTAGCGAAATTTCAATTTTTTTCCTCTTTTTTTCCCTTAATTTTTCTTATTTTAACGAGATTTGACCGAAAAAAGCAAGAAAAACGAATAATTTTAGCGAAATATGAATTTTTTTCCTCTTTTTTCCCTTAATTCTCCTTATTTTATCGAGATTTCATCAAAAAAAGCAAGAAAAAACGAATAATTTTAGCGAAATTTCAATTTTTATCCTCTTTTTTTCCCTTAATTTTCCTATTTTATCGAGATTTGACCGAAAAAAGCAATAAAAACGAATAATTTTCGCGAAATTTCAAATTTTTTCCTCTTTTTTTCCCTTAATTTTCCTTGTTTTATCGAGATTTGACAGAAAAAAGCAAGAAAAACGAATAATTTTAGCGAAATTTCAATTTTTATCCTCTTTTTTTCCCTTAATTTTCCTTATTTTATCGAGATTTGACCGAAAAAAGCAAGAAAAACGAATAATTTTAGCGAAATTTCAATCTTTTTCCTCTTTTTTTCCCTTAATTTTCCTTATTTTATCGAGATTTGACCGAAAAAAGCAAGAAAAACGAATAATTTTTGCGAAATTTCAATTTTTTTCCTCTTTTTTTCCTTCATTCTCCTCATTTAACGAGATTTGACCGAAAAAAGCAAGAAAAACGAATAATTTTAGCGAAATATCAATTTTTATCCTCTTTTTTTCCCTTAATTTATCCTTATTTTATCGAGATTTGACCGAAAAAAGCAAGAAAAACGAATAATTATAGCGAAATTTCAATTTTTATTCTCTTTTTCTCCCTTAATTTTCCTTATTTTATCGAGATTTGACGAAAAAAGCAAGAAAAACGAATAATTTTAGCGAAATTTCAATCTTTTTCCTCTTTTTTTCCCTTAATTTTCCTTATTTTATCGAGATTTGACCGAAAAAAGCAAGAAAAACAAATAATTTTAGCGAAATTTCAATTTTTTTCCTCTTTTTTTCCCTTAATTTTCCTCATTTTATCGAGATTTGACCAAAAAAAGCAAGAAAAACGAATAATTTTAGCGAATTTCAATTTTTTTCCTCTTTTTTTCCCTTAATTTTTCTTATTTTAACGAGATTTGACCGAAAAAAGCAAGAAAAACGAATAATTTTAGCGAAATATGAATTTTTTTCCTCTTTTTTCCCTTAATTCTCCTTATTTTATCGAGATTTCATCGAAAAAAGCAAGAAAAACGAATAATTATAGCGAAATTTCAATTTTTTTCCTCTTTTTTTCCCTTTATTTTCCTTATTTTATCGAGATTTGACCAAAAAAATCAAGAAAAACGAATAATTTTAGCGAAATTTCAATTTTTTCCTCTTTTTTTCCCTTAATTTTTCTTATTTTAACGAGATTTGACCGAAAAAAGCAAGAAAAACGAATAATTTTAGCGAAATATGAATTTTTTTCCTCTTTTTTCCCTTAATTCTCCTTATTTTATCGAGATTTCATCAAAAAAAGCAAGAAAAACGAATAATTTTAGCGAAATTTCAATTTTTATCCTCTTTTTTTCCCTTAATTTTCCTTATTTTATCGAGATTTGACCGAAAAAAGCAATAAAAACGAATAATTTTCGCGAAATTTCAAATTTTTTCCTCTTTTTTTCCCTTAATTTTCCTTATTTTATCGAGATTTGACCGAAAAAAGCAAGAAAAACGAATAATTTTAGCGAAATTTCCATTTTTTACCTCTTTTTTTCCCTTAATTTTCCTTGTTTTATCGAGATTTGACAGAAAAAAGCAAGAAAAACGAATAAATATAGCGAAATTTCTATTTTTTCCTCTTTTTTTCCTTCATTCTCCTCATTTAACGAGATTTGACCGAAAAAAGCAAGAAAAACGAATAATTTTAGCGAAATCTCAATTTTTATCCTCTTTTTTCCCTTAATTTTCCCTATTTTATCGAGATTTCATCGAAAAAAGCAAGAAAAACGAATAATTATAGCGAAATTTCAATTTATTTCCTCTTTTTTTCCCTTAATTTTCCTTATTTTATCGATATTTGACCGAAAAAAGCAAGAAAAACGAATAATTTTAGCGAAATTTCAATTTTTTTCCTCTTTTTTTCCCTTTATTTTCCTTATTTTATCGAGATTTAACCAAAAAAATCAAGAAAAACGAATAATTTTAGCGAAATTTCAATTTTTTTCCTCTTTTTTTCCCTTAATTTTTCTTATTTTAACGAGATTTGACCGAAAAAAGCAAGAAAAACGAATAATTTTAGCGAAATATGAATTTTTTTCCTCTTTTTTCCCTTAATTCTCCTTATTTTATCGAGATTTCATCAAAAAAAGCAAGAAAAACGAATAATTTTAGCGAAATTTCAATTTTTATCCTCTTTTTTTCCCTTAATTTTCCTTATTTTATCGGGATTTGACCGAAAAAAGCAATAAAAACGAATAATTTTCGCGAAATTTCAAATTTTTTCCTCTTTTTTTCCCTTAATTTTCCTTATTTTATCGAGATTTGACCGAAAAAAGCAAGAAAAACGAATAATTTTAGCGAAATTTCAATTTTTTACCTCTTTTTTTCCCTTAATTTTCCTTGTTAAATCGAGATTTGACAGAAAAAAGCAAGAAAAACGAATAATTTTAGCGAAATTTCAATTTTTATCCTCTTTTTTTCCCTTAATTTTCCTTATTTTATCGAGATTTGACCGAAAAAGGCAAGAAAAACGAATAATTTTAGCGAAATTTCAATCTTTTTCCTCTTTTTTTCCCTTAATTTTCCTTATTTTATCGAGATTTGACCGAAAAAAGCAAGAAAAACGAATAATTTTTGCGAAATTTCAATTTTTTTCCTCTTTTTTCCCTTTATTTTCCTTATTTTATCGAGATTTGACCGAAAAAAGCAAGAAAAACGAATAATTTTAGCGAAATTTCAATTTTTTTCCTCTTTTTTTCCCTTAATTTATCCTTATTTTATCGAGATTTGACCGAAAAAAGCAAGAAAAACGAATAATTATAGCGAAATTTCTATTTTTTCCTCTTTTTTTCCTTCATTCCCTCATTTAACGAGATTTGACCGAAAAAAGCAAGAAAAACGAATAATTTTAGCGAAATCTCAATTTTTACCCTCTTTTTTCGCTTAATTTTCCCTATTTTATTGAGATTTCATCGAAAAAAGCAAGAAAAACGAATAATTATAGCGAAATTTCAATTTTTTTTCCACTTTTTTTCCCTTAATTTTCCTTATTTTATCGACATTTGACCGAAAAAAGCAAGAAAAACGAATAATTTTAGCAAAATTTCAATTTTTTTCCTCTTTTTTTCCCTTTATTTTCCTTATTTTATCGAGATTTGACCAAAAAAAGCAAGAAAAACGAATAATTTTAGCGAAATTTCAATTTTTTTCCTCTTTTTTTCCCTTAATTTTTCTTATTTTATCGAGATTTGACCGAAAAAAGCAAGAAAAACGAATAATTTTAGCAAAATTACATTTTTTTCCTCTTTTTTTCCTTAATTTTCCTTATTTTATCCAGATTTGACCGAAAAAAGCAAGAAAAACGAATATTTTTAGCAAAATTTCAATTTTTTTCCTCTTTTTTTCCCTTAATTTTCCTTATTTTATCGAGATTTGACCGAAAAAAGCAAGAAAAACGAATAATTTTAGCGAAATTCCAATCTTTTTCCTCTTTTTTTCCCTTAATTTTCCTTATTTTATCGAGATTTGACCGAAAAAAGCAAGAAAAACGAATAATTTTTGCGAAATTTCAATTTTTATCCTCTTTTTTCCCTTTATTTTCCTTATTTTATCGAGATTTGACCGAAAAAAGCAAGAAAAACGAATAATTTTAGCGAAATTTCAATTTTTTTCCTCTTTTTTTCCCTTAATTTATCCTTATTTTATCGAGATTTGACCGAAAAAAGCAAGAAAAACGAATAATTATAGCGAAATTTCTATTTTTTCCTCTTTTTTTCCTTCATTCTCCTCATTTAACGAGATTTGACCGAAAAAAGCAAGAAAAACGAATAATTTTAGCGAAATCTCAATTTTTATCCTCTTTTTTCGCTTAATTTTCCCTATTTTATTGAGATTTCATCGAGAAAAGCAACAAAAACGAATAATTATAGCGAAATTTCAATTGTTTTCCACTTTTTTTCCCTTAATTTTCCTTATTTTATCGACATTTGACCGAAAAAAGCAAGAAAAACGAATAATTTTAGAAAAATTTCAATTTTTTTCCTCTTTTTTTCCCTTTATTTTCCTTATTTTATCGAGATTTGACCAAAAAAAGCAAGAAAAACGAATAATTTTAGCGAAATTTCAATTTTTTTCCTCTTTTTTTCCCTTAATTTTTCTTATTTTATCGAGATTTGACCGAAAAAAGCAAGAAAAACGAATAATTTTAGCAAAATTACATTTTTTTTCCTCTTTTTTTCCTTCATTCTCCTCATTTAACGAGATTTGACCGAAAAAAAGCAAGAAAAACGAATAATTTTAGCGAAATATGAATTTTTTTCCTCTTTTTTTCCCTTTATTTTCCTTATTTTATCGAGATTTGACCAAAAAAATCAAGAAAAACGAATAATTTTAGCGAAATTTCAATTTTTTCCTCTTTTTTTCCCTTAATTTTTCTTATTTTAACGAGATTTGACCGAAAAAAGCAAGAAAAACGAATAATTTTAGCGAAATATGAATTTTTTTCCTCTTTTTTCCCTTAATTCTCCTTATTTTATCGAGATTTCATCAAAAAAAGCAATAAAAACGAATAATTTTAACGAAATTTCAATTTTTATCCTTTTTTTTTCCCTTAATTTTCCTTATTTTATCGAGATTTGACCGAAAAAAGCAATAAAAACGAATAATTTTCGCGAAATTTCAAATTTTTTCCTCTTTTTTTCCCTTAATTTTCCTAATTTTATCGAGATTTGACCGAAAAAAGCAAGAAAAACGAATAATTTTAGCGAAATTTCAATTTTTTACCTCTTTTTTTCCCTTAATTTTCCTTGTTTTATCGAGATTTGACAGAAAAAAGCAAGAAAAACGAATAATTTTAGCGAAATTTGAATTTTTATCCTCTTTTTTTCCCTTAATTTTCCTTATTTTATCGAGATTTGACCGAAAAAAGCAAGAAAAACTAATAATGTTTGCGAAATTTCAATTTTTTTCCTCTTTTTTTCCTTCATTCTCCTCATTTAACGAGATTTGACCGAAAAAAGCAAGAAAAACGAATAATTTTAGCGAAATATGAATTTTTTTTCCTCTTTTTTCGCTTAATTTTCCCTATTTTATTGAGATTTCATCGAAAAAAGCAAGAAAAACGAATAATTATAGCGAAATTTCAATTTTTTTCCACTTTTTATCCCTTTATTTTCTTTATTTTATCGACATTTGACCGAAAAAAAGCAAGAAAAACGAATAATTTTAGCGAAATATGAATTTTTTTTCCTCTTTTTTCGCTTAATTTTCCCTATTTTATTGAGATTTCATCGAAAAAAGCAAGAAAAACGAATAATTATAGCGAAATTTCAATTTTTTTCCACTTTTTATCCCTTTATTTTCCTTATTTTATCGACATTTGACCGAAAAAAGCAAGAAAAACGAATAATTTTAGCAAAATTTCAATTTTTTTCCTCTTTTTTTCCCTTTATTTTCCTTATTTTATCGAGATTTGACCAAAAAAAGCAAGAAAAACGAATAATTTTTGCGAAATTTCTATTTTTTTCCTCTTTTTTTCCCTTAATTTTTCTTATTTTATCGAGATTTGACCGAAAAAAGCAAGAAAAACGAATAATTTTAGCAAAATTACATTTTTTTTCCTCTTTTTTTCCTTCATTCTCCTCATTTAACGAGATTTGACCAAAAAAAGCAAGAAAAACTAATAATTTTAGCGAAATATGAATTTTTTTCCTCTTTTTTCCCTTAATTTTAGCGAAATTTCAATTTTTATCCTCTTTTTTTCCCTTAATTTTCCTTATTTTATCGAGATTTGACCGAAAAAGGCAAGAAAAACGAATAATTTTAGCGAAATTTCAATCTTTTTCCTCTTTTTTTCCCTTAATTTTCCTTATTTTATCGAGATTTGACCGAAAAAAGCAAGAAAAACGAATAATTTTTGCGAAATTTCAATTTTTTTCCTCTTTTTTCCCTTTATTTTCCTTATTTTATCGAGATTTGACCGAAAAAAGCAAGAAAAACGAATAATTTTAGCGAAATTTCAATTTTTTTCCTCTTTTTTTCCCTTAATTTATCCTTATTTTATCGAGATTTGACCGAAAAAAGCAAGAAAAACGAATAATTATAGCGAAATTTCTATTTTTTCCTCTTTTTTTCCTTCATTCCCTCATTTAACGAGATTTGACCGAAAAAAGCAAGAAAAACGAATAATTTTAGCGAAATCTCAATTTTTACCCTCTTTTTTCGCTTAATTTTCCCTATTTTATTGAGATTTCATCGAAAAAAGCAAGAAAAACGAATAATTATAGCGAAATTTCAATTTTTTTTCCACTTTTTTTCCCTTAATTTTCCTTATTTTATCGACATTTGACCGAAAAAAGCAAGAAAAACGAATAATTTTAGCAAAATTTCAATTTTTTTCCTCTTTTTTTCCCTTTATTTTCCTTATTTTATCGAGATTTGACCAAAAAAAGCAAGAAAAACGAATAATTTTAGCGAAATTTCAATTTTTTTCCTCTTTTTTTCCCTTAATTTTTCTTATTTTATCGAGATTTGACCGAAAAAAGCAAGAAAAACGAATAATTTTAGCAAAATTACATTTTTTTCCTCTTTTTTTCCTTAATTTTCCTTATTTTATCCAGATTTGACCGAAAAAAGCAAGAAAAACGAATATTTTTAGCAAAATTTCAATTTTTTCCTCTTTTTTTCCCTTAATTTTCCTTATTTTATCGAGATTTGACCGAAAAAAGCAAGAAAAACGAATAATTTTAGCGAAATTCCAATCTTTTTCCTCTTTTTTTCCCTTAATTTTCCTTATTTTATCGAGATTTGACCGAAAAAAGCAAGAAAAACGAATAATTTTTGCGAAATTTCAATTTTTATCCTCTTTTTTCCCTTTATTTTCCTTATTTTATCGAGATTTGACCGAAAAAAGCAAGAAAAACGAATAATTTTAGCGAAATTTCAATTTTTTTCCTCTTTTTTTCCCTTAATTTATCCTTATTTTATCGAGATTTGACCGAAAAAAGCAAGAAAAACGAATAATTATAGCGAAATTTCTATTTTTTCCTCTTTTTTTCCTTCATTCTCCTCATTTAACGAGATTTGACCGAAAAAAGCAAGAAAAACGAATAATTTTAGCGAAATCTCAATTTTTATCCTCTTTTTTCGCTTAATTTTCCCTATTTTATTGAGATTTCATCGAGAAAAGCAACAAAAACGAATAATTATAGCGAAATTTCAATTGTTTTCCACTTTTTTTCCCTTAATTTTCCTTATTTTATCGACATTTGACCGAAAAAAGCAAGAAAAACGAATAATTTTAGAAAAATTTCAATTTTTTTCCTCTTTTTTTCCCTTTATTTTCCTTATTTTATCGAGATTTGACCAAAAAAAAGCAAGAAAAACGAATAATTTTAGCGAAATTTCAATTTTTTTCCTCTTTTTTTCCCTTAATTTTTCTTATTTTATCGAGATTTGACCGAAAAAAGCAAGAAAAACGAATAATTTTAGCAAAATTACATTTTTTTTCCTCTTTTTTTCCTTCATTCTCCTCATTTAACGAGATTTGACCGAAAAAAGCAAGAAAAACGAATAATTTTAGCGAAATATGAATTTTTTTCCTCTTTTTTTCCCTTTATTTTCCTTATTTTATCGAGATTTGACCAAAAAAATCAAGAAAAACGAATAATTTTAGCGAAATTTCAATTTTTTCCTCTTTTTTTCCCTTAATTTTTCTTATTTTAACGAGATTTGACCGAAAAAAGCAAGAAAAACGAATAATTTTAGCGAAATATGAATTTTTTTCCTCTTTTTTCCCTTAATTCTCCTTATTTTATCGAGATTTCATCAAAAAAAGCAATAAAAACGAATAATTTTAACGAAATTTCAATTTTTATCCTCTTTTTTTCCCTTAATTTTCCTTATTTTATCGAGATTTGACCGAAAAAAGCAATAAAAACGAATAATTTTCGCGAAATTTCAAATTTTTTCCTCTTTTTTTCCCTTAATTTTCCTAATTTTATCGAGATTTGACCGAAAAAAGCAAGAAAAACGAATAATTTTAGCGAAATTTCAATTTTTTACCTCTTTTTTTCCCTTAATTTTCCTTGTTTTATCGAGATTTGACAGAAAAAAGCAAGAAAAACGAATAATTTTAGCGAAATTTGAATTTTTATCCTCTTTTTTTCCCTTAATTTTCCTTATTTTATCGAGATTTGACCGAAAAAAGCAAGAAAAACTAATAATGTTTGCGAAATTTCAATTTTTTTCCTCTTTTTTTCCTTCATTCTCCTCATTTAACGAGATTTGACCGAAAAAAGCAAGAAAAACGAATAATTTTAGCGAAATATGAATTTTTTTTCCTCTTTTTTCGCTTAATTTTCCCTATTTTATTGAGATTTCATCGAAAAAAGCAAGAAAAACGAATAATTATAGCGAAATTTCAATTTTTTTCCACTTTTTATCCCTTTATTTTCTTTATTTTATCGACATTTGACCGAAAAAAAGCAAGAAAAACGAATAATTTTAGCGAAATATGAATTTTTTTTCCTCTTTTTTCGCTTAATTTTCCCTATTTTATTGAGATTTCATCGAAAAAAGCAAGAAAAACGAATAATTATAGCGAAATTTCAATTTTTTTCCACTTTTTATCCCTTTATTTTCCTTATTTTATCGACATTTGACCGAAAAAAGCAAGAAAAACGAATAATTTTAGCAAAATTTCAATTTTTTTCCTCTTTTTTTCCCTTTATTTTCCTTATTTTATCGAGATTTGACCAAAAAAAGCAAGAAAAACGAATAATTTTTGCGAAATTTCTATTTTTTTCCTCTTTTTTTCCCTTAATTTTTCTTATTTTATCGAGATTTGACCGAAAAAAGCAAGAAAAACGAATAATTTTAGCAAAATTACATTTTTTTTCCTCTTTTTTTCCTTCATTCTCCTCATTTAACGAGATTTGACCAAAAAAAGCAAGAAAAACTAATAATTTTAGCGAAATATGAATTTTTTTCCTCTTTTTTCCCTTAATTCTCCTTATTTTATCGAGATTTCATCGAAAAAAGCAAGAAAAACGAATAATTTTAGCAAAATTACATTTTTTTTCCTTCATTCTCCTCATTTAACGAGATTTGACCAAAAAAAGCAAGAAAAACGAATAATTTTAGCGAAATATGAATTTTTTTCCCTTAATTCTCCTTATTTTATCGAGATTTCATCGAAAAAAGCAAGAAAAACGAATAATTATAGCAAAATTTCAATTTTTTTCCTCTTTTTTTCCCTTTATTTTCCTTATTTTATCGAGATTTGACCAAAAAATAAAGAAAAACGAATAATTTTAGCGAAATTTCAATTTTTTTCCTCTTTTTTTTCCTTAATTTTTCTTATTTTAACGAGATTTGACCGAAAAAAGCAAGAAAAACGAATAATTTTAGCGAAATATGAATTTTTTTCCTCTTTTTTCCCTTAATTCTCCTTATTTTATCGAGATTTCATCAAAAAAGCAAGAAAAACGAATAATTTTAGCGAAATTTCAATTTTTATCCTCTTTTTTTCCCTTAATTCTCCTCATTTAACGAGATTTGACCGAAAAAAGCAAGAAAAACGAATAATTTTGCGAAATATGAATTTTTTTCCTCTTTTTTCCCTTAATTCTCCTTATTTTATCGAGATTTCATCGAAAAAAGCAAGAAAAACGAATAATTATAGCAAAATTTCAATTTTTTTCCTCTTTTTTTCCCTTAATTTTCCTTATTTTATCGAGATTTGACCGAAAAAAAGCAAGAAAAACGAATAATTTTTGCGAAATTTCAATTTTTATCCTCTTTTTTTCCCTTAATTTTCCTTATTTTATCGAGATTTGACGAAAAAAGCAAGAAAAACGAATAATTTTAGCGAAATTTCAATCTTTTTCCTCTTTTTTTCCCTTAATTTTCCTTATTTTATCGAGATTTGACCGAAAAAAGCAAGAAAAACGAATAATTTTTGCGAAATTTCAATTTTTTTCCTCTTTTTTTCCTTCATTCTCCTCATTTAACGAGATTTGACCGAAAAAAGCAAGAAAAACGAATAATTTTAGCGAAATATCAATTTTTATCCTCTTTTTTCCCTTAATTTATCCTTATTTTATCGAGATTTGACCGAAAAAAGCAAGAAAAACGAATAATTATAGCGAAATTTCAATTTTTATTCTCTTTTTCTCCCTTAATTTTCCTTATTTTATCGAGATTTGACGAAAAAAGCAAGAAAAACGAGTAATTTTAGCGAAATTTCAATCTTTTTCCTCTTTTTTTCCCTTAATTTTCCTTATTTTATCGAGATTTGACCGAAAAAAGCAAGAAAAACGAATAATTTTTGCGAAATTTCAATTTTTTTCCTCTTTTTTTCCTTCATTCTCCTCATTTAACGAGATTTGACCGAAAAAAAAGAAAAAACGAATAATTTTAGCGAAATATCAATTTTTATCCACTTTTTTCCCCAAATTTTCCTTATTTTATCGAGATTTCATCGAAAAAAGCAAGAAAAACGAATAATTTTAGCGAAATTTCAATTTTTTTCCTCTTTTTTTCCCTTAATTTTCCTCATTTTATCGAGATTTGACCAAAAAAAGCAAGAAAAACGAATAATTTTAGCGAATTTCAATTTTTTTCCTCTTTTTTTCCGCTAATTTTCATTATTTTATCGAGATTTGACCGAAAAAAGCAAGAAAAACGAATAATTTTAGCGAAATTTCAATTTTTATCCTCTTTTTTTCCCTTAATTTTCCTTATTTTATCGAGATTTGATTGAAAAAAGCAATAAAAACGAATAATTTTCGCGAAATTTCAAATTTTTTCCTCTTTTTATCCCTTAATTTTCCTTATTTTATCGAGATTTGACCGAAAAAAGCAAGAAAAACGAATAATTTTAGCGAAATTTACATTTTTTACCTCCTTTTTTCCCTTAATTTTCCTTGTTTTATTGAGATTTGACAGAAAAAAGCAAGAAAAACGAATAATTTTAGCGAAATTTCAATTTTTATCCTCTTTTTTTCCCTTAATTTTCCTTATTTTATCGAGATTTGACCGAAAAAAGCAAGAAAAACGAATAATTTTTGCGAAATTTCAATCTTTTTCCTCTTTTTTTCCCTTAATTTTCCTTATTTTATCGAGATTTGACCGAAAAAAGCAAGAAAAACGAATAATTTTTGCGAAATTTCAATTTTTTTCCTCATTTTTCCCTTTATTTTCCTTATTTTATCGAGATTTGACCGAAAAAAGCAAGAAAAACGAATAATTTTAGCGAAATTTCAATTTTTTTCCTCTTTTTTCCCTTAATTTATCCTTATTTTATCGAGATTTGACCGAAAAAAGCAAGAAAAACGAATAATTATAGCGAAATTTCTATTTTTTCCTCTTTTTTTCCTTCATTCTCCTCATTTAACGAGATTTGACCGAAAAAAGCAAGAAAAACGAATAATTTTAGCGAAATCTCAATTTTTATCCTCTTTTTTCCCTTAATTTTCCCTATTTTATCGAGAGTTCATTGGAAAAATCAAGAAAAACGAATAATTATAGCGAAATTTTAATTTTTTTCCTCTTTTTTTCCCTTAATTTTCCTTATTTTATCGATATTTGACCGAAAAAAGCAAGAAAAACGAATAATTTTAGCGAAATTTCAATTTTTTTTCCCTTTTTTTCCCTTTATTTTCCTTATTTTATCGAGATTTGACCAAAAAAATCAAGAAAAACGAATAATTTTAGCGAAATTTCAATTTTTTTCCTCTTTTTTTCCCTTAATTTTTCTTATTTTAACGAGATTTGACCGAAAAAAGCAAGAAAAACGAATAATTTTAGCGAAATATGAATTGTTTTCCTCTTTTTTTCCTTAATTCTCCTTATTTTATCGAGATTTCATCAAAAAAAGCAAGAAAAACGAATAATTTTAGCGAAATTTCAATTTTTATCCTCTTTTTTTCCCTTAATTTTCCTTATTTTATCGAGATTTGACCGAAAAAAGCAATAAAAACGTATAATTTTCGCGAAATTTCAAATTTTTTCCTCTTTTTTTCCCTTAATTTTCCTTATTTTATCGAGATTTGACCGAAAAAAGCAAGAAAAACGAATAATTTTAGCGAAATTTCAATTTTTTACCTCTTTTTTTCCCTTAATTTTCCTTATTTTATCGATATTTGACCGAAAAAAGCAAGAAAACGAATAATTTTAGCGATATTTCAATTTTTTTCCCTTAATTTTCCTTATTTTATCGAGATTTCATCGAAAAAAGCAAGAAAAACGAATAATTTTAGCAAAATTACATTTTTTTTCCTCTTTTTTTCCTTCATTCTCCTCATTTAACGAGATTTGACCAAAAAAGCAAGAAAAACGAATAATTTTAGCGAAATATGAATTTTTTTCCCTTAATTCTCCTTATTTTATCGAGATTTCATCGAAAAAAGCAAGAAAAACGAATAATTATAGCAAAATTTCAATTTTTTTCCTCTTTTTTTCCCTTTATTTTCCTTATTTTATCGAGATTTGACCAAAAAAATAAAGAAAAACGAATAATTTTAGCGAAATTTCAATTTTCTCTTTTTTTTCCTTAATTTTTCTTATTTTAACGAGATTTGACCGAAAAAAGCAAGAAAAACGAATAATTTTAGCGAAATATGAATTTTTTTCCTCTTTTTTTCCCTTAATTCTCCTTATTTTATCGAGATTTCATCAAAAAAGCAAGAAAA
The DNA here is from genome assembly GCA_947579665.1 of Sympetrum striolatum. Lineage (NCBI taxonomy): Eukaryota > Metazoa > Arthropoda > Insecta > Odonata > Libellulidae > Sympetrum > Sympetrum striolatum. The sequence continues at coordinate 128,102,246 of OX388342.1, forward strand.
ACGAATAATTTTAGCGAAATTTCAATTTTTATCCTCTTTTTTTCCCTTAATTCTCCTCATTTAACGAGATTTGACCGAAAAAAGCAAGAAAAACGAATAATTTTGCGAAATATGAATTTTTTTCCTCTTTTTTCCCTTATTTCTCCTTATTTTATCGAGATTTCATCGAAAAAAGCAAGAAAAACGAATAATTATAGCGAAATTTCAATTTTTTTCCTCTTTTTTTCCCTTAATTTTCCTTATTTTATCGAGATTTGACCGAAAAAAGCAAGAAAAACGAATAATTTTTGCGAAATTTCAATTTTTATCCTCTTTTTTTCCCTTAATTTTCCTTATTTTATCGAGATTTGACGAAAAAAGCAAGAAAAACGAATAATTTTAGCGAAATTTCAATCTTTTTCCTCTTTTTTTCCCTTAATTTTCCTTATTTTATCGAGATTTGACCGAAAAAAGCAAGAAAAACGAATAATTTTTGCGAAATTTCAATTTTTTTCCTCTTTTTTTCCTTCATTCTCCTCATTTAACGAGATTTGACCGAAAAAAGCAAGAAAAACGAATAATTTTAGCGAAATATCAATTTTTATCCTCTTTTTTCCCTTAATTTATCCTTAATTAATCGAGATTTGACCGAAAAAAGCAAGAAAAACGAATAATTATAGCGAAATTTCAATTTTTATTCTCTTTTTCTCCCTTAATTTTCCTTATTTTATCGAGATTTGACGAAAAAAGCAAGAAAAACGAGTAATTTTAGCGAAATTTCAATCTTTTTCCTCTTCTTTTCCCTTAATTTTCCTTATTTTATCGAGATTTGACCGAAAAAAGCAAGAAAAACGAATAATTTTTGCGAAATTTCAATTTTTTTCCTCTTTTTTTCCTTCATTCTCCTCATTTAACGAGATTTGACCGAAAAAAAAAAGAAAAAACGAATAATTTTAGCGAAATATCAATTTTTATCCACTTTTTTCCCCAAATTTTCCTTATTTTATCGAGATTTCATCGAAAAAAGCAAGAAAAACGAATAATTTTAGCGAAATTTCAATTTTTTTCCTCTTTTTTTCCCTTAATTTTCCTCATTTTATCGAGATTTGACCAAAAAAAGCAAGAAAAACGAATAATTTTAGCGAATTTCAATTTTTTTCCTCTTTTTTTCCGCTAATTTTCATTATTTTATCGAGATTTGACCGAAAAAAGCAAGAAAAACGAATAATTTTAGCGAAATTTCAATTTTTATCCTCTTTTTTTCCCTTAATTTTCCTTATTTTATCGAGATTTGACCGAAAAAAGCAATAAAAACGAATAATTTTCGCGAAATTTCAAATTTTTTCCTCTTTTTATCCCTTAATTTTCCTTATTTTATCGAGATTTGACCGAAAAAAGCAAGAAAAACGAATAATTTTAGCGAAATTTCAATTTTTTACCTCTTTTTTTCCCTTAATTTTCCTTGTTTTATTGAGATTTGACAGAAAAAAGCAAGAAAAACGAATAATTTTAGCGAAATTTCAATTTTTATCCTCTTTTTTTCCCTTAATTTTCCTTATTTTATCGAGATTTGACCGAAAAAAGCAAGAAAAACGAATAATTTTTGCGAAATTTCAATCTTTTTCCTCTTTTTTTCCCTTAATTTTCCTTATTTTATCGAGATTTGACCGAAAAAAGCAAGAAAAACGAATAATTTTTGCGAAATTTCAATTTTTTTCCTCATTTTTCCCTTTATTTTCCTTATTTTATCGAGATTTGACCGAAAAAAGCAAGAAAAACGAATAATTTTAGCGAAATTTCAATTTTTTTCCTCTTTTTTCCCTTAATTTATCCTTATTTTATCGAGATTTGACCGAAAAAAAGCAAGAAAAACGAATAATTATAGCGAAATTTCTATTTTTTCCTCTTTTTTTCCTTCATTCTCCTCATTTAACGAGATTTGACCGAAAAAAGCAAGAAAAACGAATAATTTTAGCGAAATCTCAATTTTTATCCTCTTTTTTCCCTTAATTTTCCCTATTTTATCGAGAGTTCATTGGAAAAATCAAGAAAAACGAATAATTATAAAGAAATTTTAATTTTTTTCCTCTTTTTTTCCCTTAATTTTCCTTATTTTATCGATATTTGACCGAAAAAAGCAAGAAAAACGAATAATTTTAGCGAAATTTCAATTTTTTTTCTCTTTTTTTCCCTTTATTTTCCTTATTTTATCGAGATTTGACCAAAAAAATCAAGAAAAACGAATAATTTTAGCGAAATTTCAATTTTTTTCCTCTTTTTTTCCCTTAATTTTTCTTATTTTAACGAGATTTGACCGAAAAAAGCAAGAAAAACGAATAATTTTAGCGAAATATGAATTGTTTTCCTCTTTTTTTCCTTAATTCTCCTTATTTTATCGAGATTTCATCAAAAAAAGCAAGAAAAACGAATAATTTTAGCGAAATTTCAATTTTTATCCTCTTTTTTTCCCTTAATTTTCCTTATTTTATCGAGATTTGACCGAAAAAAGCAATAAAAACGAATAATTTTCGCAAAATTTCAAATTTTTTCCTCTTTTTTTCCCTTAATTTTCCTTATTTTATCGAGATTTGACCGAAAAAAGCAAGAAAAACGAATAATTTTAGCGAAATTTCAATTTTTTACCTCTTTTTTTCCCTTAATTTTCCTTATTTTATCGATATTTGACCGAAAAAAGCAAGAAAACGAATAATTTTAGCGATATTTCAATTTTTTTCCCTTAATTTTCCTTATTTTATCGAGATTTGACCGAAAAAAGCAAGAAAAACGAAATATTTTAGCGAAATTTCAATTTTTATCATCTTTTTTTCCCTTAATTTTCCTTATTTTACCGAGATTTGACCGAAAAAAGCAAGAAAAACGAATAATTTTCGCGAAATTTCAAATTTTTTCCTCTTTTTTTCCATTAATTTTCCTTATTTTATCGAGATTTGACCGAAAAAAGCAAGAAAAACGAATAATTTTAGCGAAATTTCAAATTTTTACCTCTTTTTTTCCCTTAATTTTCCTTGTTTTATCGAGATTTGACCGAAAAAAGCAAGAAAAACGAATAGTTTTAGCGAAATTTCCATTTTTATCCTCTTTTTTCCCTTAATTTTCCTTACTTTATCGAGATTTGACCGCAAAAAGCAAGAAAAACGAATAATTTTAGCGAAATTTCAATTTTTTTCCTCTTTTTTTATCGTGATTTGACCGAAAAAAGCAAGAAAAACGAATAATTTTATCGCAATATCAATTTTTATCCTCTTTTTTCCCTTAATTTTCCTTATTTTATCGAGGTTTGACCGAAAAAAGCAAGAAAAACGAATAATTTTAGCGAAATTTCAATTTTTATCCTCTTTTTTTCCCTTAATTTTCCTTATTTTATCGAGATTTGACCGAAAAAAGCAATAAAAACGAATAATTTTCGCGAAATTTCAAATTTTTTCCTCTTTTTATCCCTTAATTTTCCTTATTTTATCGAGATTTGACCGAAAAAAGCAAGAAAAACGAATAATTTTAGCGAAATTTCAATTTTTTACCTCTTTTTTTCCCTTAATTTTCCTTGTTTTATTGAGATTTGACAGAAAAAAGCAAGAAAAACGAATAATTTTAGCGAAATTTCAATTTTTATCCTCTTTTTTTCCCTTAATTTTCCTTATTTTATCGAGATTTGACCGAAAAAAGCAAGAAAAACGAATAATTTTTGCGAAATTTCAATCTTTTTCCTCTTTTTTTCCCTTAATTTTCCTTATTTTATCGAGATTTGACCGAAAAAAGCAAGAAAAACGAATAATTTTTGCGAAATTTCAATTTTTTTCCTCATTTTTCCCTTTATTTTCCTTATTTTATCGAGATTTGACCGAAAAAAGCAAGAAAAACGAATAATTTTAGCGAAATTTCAATTTTTTTCCTCTTTTTTCCCTTAATTTATCCTTATTTTATCGAGATTTGACCGAAAAAAGCAAGAAAAACGAATAATTATAGCGAAATTTCTATTTTTTCCTCTTTTTTTCCTTCATTCTCCTCATTTAACGAGATTTGACCGAAAAAAGCAAGAAAAACGAATAATTTTAGCGAAATCTCAATTTTTATCCTCTTTTTTCCCTTAATTTTCCCTATTTTATCGAGAGTTCATTGGAAAAATCAAGAAAAACGAATAATTATAAAGAAATTTTAATTTTTTTCCTCTTTTTTTCCCTTAATTTTCCTTATTTTATCGATATTTGACCGAAAAAAGCAAGAAAAACGAATAATTTTAGCGAAATTTCAATTTTTTTTCTCTTTTTTTCCCTTTATTTTCCTTATTTTATCGAGATTTGACCAAAAAAATCAAGAAAAACGAATAATTTTAGCGAAATTTCAATTTTTTTCCTCTTTTTTTCCCTTAATTTTTCTTATTTTAACGAGATTTGACCGAAAAAAGCAAGAAAAACGAATAATTTTAGCGAAATATGAATTGTTTTCCTCTTTTTTTCCTTAATTCTCCTTATTTTATCGAGATTTCATCAAAAAAAGCAAGAAAAACGAATAATTTTAGCGAAATTTCAATTTTTATCCTCTTTTTTTCCCTTAATTTTCCTTATTTTATCGAGATTTGACCGAAAAAAGCAATAAAAACGAATAATTTTCGCAAAATTTCAAATTTTTTCCTCTTTTTTTCCCTTAATTTTCCTTATTTTATCGAGATTTGACCGAAAAAAGCAAGAAAAACGAATAATTTTAGCGAAATTTCAATTTTTTACCTCTTTTTTTCCCTTAATTTTCCTTATTTTATCGATATTTGACCGAAAAAAGCAAGAAAACGAATAATTTTAGCGATATTTCAATTTTTTTCCCTTAATTTTCCTTATTTTATCGAGATTTGACCGAAAAAAGCAAGAAAAACGAAATATTTTAGCGAAATTTCAATTTTTATCATCTTTTTTTCCCTTAATTTTCCTTATTTTACCGAGATTTGACCGAAAAAAGCAAGAAAAACGAATAATTTTCGCGAAATTTCAAATTTTTTCCTCTTTTTTTCCATTAATTTTCCTTATTTTATCGAGATTTGACCGAAAAAAGCAAGAAAAACGAATAATTTTAGCGAAATTTCAAATTTTTACCTCTTTTTTTCCCTTAATTTTCCTTGTTTTATCGAGATTTGACCGAAAAAAGCAAGAAAAACGAATAGTTTTAGCGAAATTTCCATTTTTATCCTCTTTTTTCCCTTAATTTTCCTTACTTTATCGAGATTTGACCGCAAAAAGCAAGAAAAACGAATAATTTTAGCGAAATTTCAATTTTTTTCCTCTTTTTTTATCGTGATTTGACCGAAAAAAGCAAGAAAAACGAATAATTTTATCGCAATATCAATTTTTATCCTCTTTTTTCCCTTAATTTTCCTTATTTTATCGAGGTTTGACCGAAAAAAGCAAGAAAAACGTATAATTTTAGCAAAATTTCAATTTTTTTCCTTTTTTTTTCCCTTAATTTTCCTTACTTTATCGAGATTTGACCGCAAAAAGCATGAAAAACGAATAATTTTAGCGAAATTTCAATTTTTTTCCTCTTTTTTTCCCTTAATTTTCCTTATTTTATCGAGATTTGACCGAAAAAAGCAAGAAAAACGAATAATTTTAGCGAAATTTCAATTTTTTTCATCTTTTTTTCCTTATTTTATCGAGATTTGAACGAAAAAAGCAAGAAAAACGAATTATTTTATCGAAATATCAATTTTTATCCTCTTTTTTTCCCTTAATTTCCCTTATTTTATCGAGATTTGACCGAAAAAAGCAATAAAAACGAATAATTTTCGCGAAATTTCAAATTTTTTCCTCTTTTTTTCCCTTAATTTTCCTTATTTTATCGAGATTTGACCGAAAAAAGCAAGAAAAACGAATAATTTTAGCGAAATTTCAATTTTTTACCTCTTTTTTTCCCTTAATTTTCCTTGTTTTATTGAGATTTGTCAGAAAAAAGCAAGAAAAACGAATAATTTTAGCAAAATTTCAATTTTTTTCCTTTTTTTTTCCCTTAATTTTCCTTACTTTATCGAGATTTGACCGCAAAAAGCATGAAAAACGAATAATTTTAGCGAAATTTCAATTTTTTTCCTCTTTTTCCCCCTTAATTTTCCTTATTTTATCGAGATTTGACCGAAAAAAGCAAGAAAAACGAATAATTTTAGCGAAATTTCAATTTTTTTCCTCTTTTTTTCCTTCATTCTCCTCATTTAACGAGATTTGACCGAAAAAAGCAAGAAAAACGAATAATTTTAGCGAAATATCAATTTTTATCCTCTTTTTTCCCCAAATTTTCCTTATTTTATCGAGATTTCATCGAAAAAAGCAAGAAAAACGAATAATTTTAGCGAAATTTCAATTTTTTTCCTCTTTTTTTCCCTTAATTTTCCTCATTTTATCGAGATTTGACCAAAAAAAGCAAGAAAAACGAATAATTTTAGCGAATTTCAATTTTTTTCCTCTTTTTTTCCGCTAATTTTCATTATTTTATCGAGATTTGACCGAAAAAACGAATAATTTTAGCGAAATTTCAATTTTTATCCTCTTTTTTTCCCTTAATTTTCCTTATTTTATCGAGATTTGACCGAAAAAAGCAATAAAAACGAATAATTTTCGCGAAATTTCAAATTTTTTCCTCTTTTTTTCCCTTAATTTTCCTTATTTTATCGAGATTTGACCGAAAAAAGCAAGAAAAACGAATAATTTTAGCGAAATTTCAATTTTTTACCTCTTTTTTTCCCTTAATTTTCCTTGTTTTATTGAGATTTGTCAGAAAAAAGCAAGAAAAACGAATAATTTTAGCGAAATTTCAATTTTTATCCTCTTTTTTTCCCTTAATTTTCCTTATTTTATCGAGATTTGACCGAAAAAAGCAAGAAAAACGAATAATTTTTGCGAAATTTCAATCTTTTTCCTCTTTTTTTCCCTTAATTTTCCTTATTTTATCGAGATTTGACCGAAAAAAGCAAGAAAAACGAATAATTTTTCCGAAATTTCAATTTTTTTCCTCATTTTTCCCTTTATTTTCCTTATTTTATCGAGATTTGACCGAAAAAAGCAAGAAAAACGAATAATTTTAGCGAAATTTCAATTTTTTTCCTCTTTTTTCCCTTAATTTTCCTTATTTTATCGTGATTTCATCGAAAAAAGCAAGAAAAACGAATAATTTTAGCGAAATTTCAATTTTTTTCCTCTTTTTTTCCCTTAATTTTCCTCATTTTATCGAGATTTGACCAAAAAAAGCAAGAAAAACGAATAATTTTAGCGAATTTCAATTTTTTTCCTCTTTTTTTCCGCTAATTTTCATTATTTATCGAGATTTGACCGAAAAAAGCAAGAAAAACGAATAATTTTAGCGAAATTTCAATTTTTATCCTCTTTTTTTCCCTTAATTTTCCTTATTTTATCGAGATTTGACCGAAAAAAGCAATAAAAACGAATAATTTTCGCGAAATTTCAAATTTTTTCCTCTTTTTTTCCCTTAATTTTCCTTATTTTATCGAGATTTGACCGAAAAAAGCAAGAAAAACGAATAATTTTAGCGAAATTTCAATTTTTTACCTCTTTTTTTCCCTTAATTTTCCTTGTTTTATTGAGATTTGTCAGAAAAAAGCAAGAAAAACGAATAATTTTAGCGAAATTTCAATTTTTATCCTCTTTTTTTCCCTTAATTTTCCTTATTTTATCGAGATTTGACCGAAAAAAGCAAGAAAAACGAATAATTTTTGCGAAATTTCAATCTTTTTCCTCTTTTTTTCCCTTAATTTTCCTTATTTTATCGAGATTTGACCGAAAAAAACAAGAAAAACGAATAATTTTTCCGAAATTTCAATTTTTTTCCTCATTTTTCCCTTTATTTTCCTTATTTTATCGAGATTTGACCGAAAAAAGCAAGAAAAACGAATAATTTTAGCGAAATTTCAATTTTTTTCCTCTTTTTTCCCTTAATTTATCCTTATTTTATCGAGATTTGACCGAAAAAAGCAAGAAAAACGAATAATTATAGCGAAATTTCTATTTTTTCCTCTTTTTTTCCTTCATTCTCCTCATTTAACGAGATTTGACCGAAAAAAGCAAGAAAAACGAATAATTTTAGCGAAATCTCAATTTTATCCTCTTTTTTCCCTTAATTTTCCCTATTTTATCGAGATTTCATTGGAAAAATCAAGAAAAACGAATAATTATAGCGAAATTTTAATTTTTTTCCTCTTTTTTTCCCTTAATTTTCCTTATTTTATCGATATTTGACCGAAAAAAGCAAGAAAAACGAATAATTTTAGCGAAATTTCACTTTTTTTCCTCTTTTTTTCCCTTTATTTTCCTTATTTTATCGAGATTTGACCAAAAAAATCAAGAAAAACGAATAATTTTAGCGAAATTTCAATTTTTTTCCTCTTTTTTTTCCCTTAATTTTTCTTATTTTAACGAGATTTGACCGAAAAAAGCAAGAAAAACGAATAATTTTAGCGAAATATGAATTTTTTTCCTCTTTTTTCCCTTAATTCTCCTTATTTTATCGAGATTTCATCAAAAAAAGGAAGAAAAACGAATAATTTTAGCGAAATTTCAATTTTTATCCTCTTTTTTCCCTTAATTTTCCTTATTTTATCGAGATTTGACCGAAAAAAGCAAGAAAAACGAATAATTTTAGCGAAATTTCAATTTTTTACCTCTTTTTTTCCCTTAATTTTCCTTATTTTATCGATATTTGACCGAAAAAAGCAAGAAAACGAATAATTTTAGCGATATTTCAATTTTTTTCCCTTAATTTTCCTTATTTTATCGAGATTTGACCGAAAAAAGCAAGAAAAACGAAAAATTTTAGCGAAATTTCAATTTTTATCCTCTTTTTTCCCTTAATTTTCCTTATTTTACCGAGATTTGACCGAAAAAAGCAAGAAAAACGAATAATTTTCGCGAAATTTCAAATTTTTTCCTCTTTTTTTCCATTAATTTTCCTTATTTTATCGAGATTTGACCGAAAAAAGCAAGAAAAACGAATAATTTTAGCGAAATTTCAAATTTTTACCTCTTTTTTTCCCTTAATTTTCCTTGTTTTATCGAGATTTGACCGAAAAAAGCAAGAAAAACGAATAATTTTAGCGAAATTTCAATTTTTATCCTCTTTTTTTCCCTTAATTTTCCTTACTTTATCGAGATTTGACCGCAAAAAGCAAGAAAAACGAATAATTTTAGCGAAATTTCAATTTTTTTCCTCTTTTTTTATCGTGATTTGACCGAAAAAAGCAAGAAAAACGAATAATTTTATCGCAATATCAATTTTTATCCTCTTTTTTCCCTTAATTTTCCTTATTTTATCGAGATTTGACCGAAAAAAGCAAGAAAAACGTATAATTTTAGCGAAATTTCAATTTTTTTCATCTTTTTTTCCTTATTTTATCGAGATTTGACCGAAAAAAGCAAGAAAAACGAATTATTTTATCGAAATATCAATTTTTATCCTCTTTTTTTCCCTTAATTTCCCTTATTTTATCGAGATTTGACCGAAAAAAGCAAGAAAAACGAATAATTTTAGCGAAAATTCAATTTATTTCCTCTTTTTTTCCCTTAATTTTCCTTACTTTATCGAGATTTGACCGCAAAAAGCAAGAAAAACGAATAATTTTAGCGAAATTTCAATTTTTTTCCTCTTTTTTCCCCATAATTTTCCTTATTTTATCGAGATTTGACCGAAAAAAGCAAGAAAAACGAATAATTTTAGCGAAATTTCAATTTTTTTCCTCTTTTTTTCCTTCATTCTCCTCATTTAACGAGATTTGACCGAAAAAAGCAAGAAAAACGAATAATTTTAGCAAAATGTCAATTTTTATCCTCTTTTTTCCCTTAATTTTCCTTATTTTATCGAGATTTCATCGAAAAAAGGAAGAAAAACGAATAATTATAGCAAAATTTCAATTTTTTTCCTCTTTTTTTCCCTTAATTTTCCTAATTTTATCGAGATTTGACCGAAAAAAGCAAGAAAAACGAATAATTTTTGCGAAATTTCAATTTTTATCCTCTTTTTTCCCTTAATTTTCCTTATTTTATCGAGATTTGACCGAAAAAAGCAAGAAAAACGAATAATTTTTGCGAAATTTTAAATTTTTTCCTCTTTTTTTCCCTTAATTTTCCTTATTTTATCGAGATTTCACCGAAAAAAGCAAGAAAAACGAATAATTTTAGCGAAATTTCAAATTTTTTCCTCTTTTTTTCCATTAATTTTCCTTATTTTATCGAGATTTGACCGAAAAAAGCAAGAAAAACGAATAATTTTAGCGAAATTTCAACTTTTATCTTCTTTTTTCCCTTAATTTTCCTTATTTTATCGAGATTTGACCGAAAAAAGCAAGAAAAACGAATAATTTTATCGAAATATCAATTTTTATCCTCTTTTTTTCCCTTAATTTTCCTTATTTTATCGAGATTTGACCGAAAAAAGCAAGAAAAACGAATAATTTTAGCAAAAATTCAATTTATTTCCTCTTTTTTTCCCTTCATTTTCCTTACTTTATCGAGATTTGACCGCAGAAAGCAAGAAAAACGAATAATTTTAGCGAAATTTCAATTTTTTTCCTCTTTTTTCCCCTTAATTTTCCTTCTTTTATCGAGATTTGACCGAAAAAAGCAAGAAAAACGAATTATTTTATCGAAATATCAATTTTTATCCTCTTTTTTTCCCTTAATTTCCCTTATTTTATCGAGATTTGACCGAAAAAAGCAAGAAAAACGAATAATTTTAGCGAAAATTCAATTTATTTCCTCTTTTTTTCCCTTAATTTTCCTTACTTTATCGAGATTTGACCGCAAAAAGCAAGAAAAACGAATAATTTTAGCGAAATTTCAATTTTTTTCCTCTTTTTTTCCTTCATTCTCCTCATTTAACGAGATTTGACCGAAAAAAGCAAGAAAAACGAATAATTTTAGCAAAATGTCAATTTTTATCCTCTTTTTTCCCTTAATTTTCCTTATTTTATCGAGATTTCATTGAAAAAAGGAAGAAAAACGAATAATTATAGCGAAATTTCAATTTTTTTCCTCTTTTTTTCCCTTAATTTTCCTAATTTTATCGAGATTTGACCGAAAAAAGCAAGAAAAACGAATAATTTTTTCGAAATTTCAATTTTTATCCTCTTTTTTCCCTTAATTTTCCTTATTTTATCGAGATTTGACCGAAAAAAGCAAGAAAAACGAATAATTTTAGCGAAATTTTAAATTTTTTCCTCTTTTTTTCCCTTAATTTTCCTTATTTTATCGAGATTTCACCGAAAAAAGCAAGAAAAACGAATAATTTTCGCGAAATTTCAAATTTTTTCCTCTTTTTTTCCATTAATTTTCCTTATTTTATCGAGATTTGACCGAAAAAAGCAAGAAAAACGAATAATTTTTGCGAAATTTCTATTTTTTACCTCTTTTTTTCCCTTAATTTTCCTTGTTTTATCGAGATTTGACCGAAAAAAGCAAGAAAAACGAATAATTTTAGCGAAATTTCAATTTTTATCCTCTTTTTTCCCTTAATTTTCCTTATTTTATCGAGATTTGACCGAAAAAAGCAAGAAAAACGAATAATTTTATCGAAATATCAATTTTTATCCTCTTTTTTTCCCTTAATTTTCCTTATTTTATCGAGATTTGACCGAAAAAAGCAAGAAAAACGAATAATTTTAGCGAAAATTCAATTTATTTCCTCTTTTTTTCCCTTCATTTTCCTTACTTTATCGAGATTTGACCGCAGAAAGCAAGAAAAACGAATAATTTTAGCGAAATTTCAATTTTTTTCCTCTTTTTTCCCCTTAATTTTCCTTATTTTATCGAGATTTGACCGAAAAAAGCAAGAAAAACGAATAATTTTAGCGAAATTTCAATTTTTTTCCTCTTTTTTTCCTTCATTCTCCTCATTTAACGAGATTTGACCGAAAAAAGCAAGAAAAACGAATAATTTTAGCAAAATGTCAATTTTTATCCTCTTTTTTCCCTTAATTTTCCTTATTTTATCGAGATTTCATCGAAAAAAGGAAGAAAAACGAATAATTATAGCGAAATTTCAATTTTTTTCCTCTTTTTTTCCCTTAATTTTCCTTATTTTATCGAGATTTCATCGAAAAAAGCAAGAAAAACGAATAATTTTAGGAAATTTCAATTTTTATCTTCTTTTTATCCCTTAATTTTCCTTATTTTATCGAGATTTGACCGAAAAAAGCAAGAAAAACGAATAATTTTAGCGAAATTTCAGTTTTTATCCTCTTTTTTTCCCTTAATTTTCCTTATTTTATCGAGATTTGACCGAAAAAAGCAAGAAAAACGAATAATTTTAGCGAAATTTCAATTTTTATCCTCTTTTTTTCCCTTAATTTTCCTTATTTTATTGAGATTTGACCGAAAAAAGCAAGAAAAACGAATAATTTTCGCGAAATTTGAAATTTTTTCCTCTTTTTTTACCTTAATTTTCCTTATTTTATCGAGATTTGACCGAAAAAAGCAAGAAAAACGAATAATTTTAGCAAAATTTCTATTTTTTACCTCTTTTTTTCCCTTAATTTTCCTTGTTTAATCGAGATTTGACCGAAAAAAGCAAGAAAAACGAATAATTTTAGCGAAATTTCAATTTTTATCCCATTTTTTTCCCTTAATTTTCCTTATTTTATCGAGATTTGACCGAAAAAAGCAAGAAAAACGAATAATTTTTAGCGTAATTTCAATCTTTTTCCTCTTTTTTTCCCTTAATTTTCCTTATTTTATCGAGATTTGACCAAAAAAAGCAAGAAGAACGAATAATTTTTGCGAAATTTCAATTTTTTCCTCTTTTTTTCCCTTAATTTTCCTTATTTTATCGAGATTTGACCGAAAAAGTCAAGAAAAACGAATAATTTTAGCGAAATTTCAATTTTTTTCCTCTATTTTTCCCTTTATTTTCCTTATTTTATCGAGATTTGACCGCAGAAAGCAAGAAAAACGAATAATTTTAGCGAAATTTCAATTTTTTTCCTCTTTTTTCCCCTTAATTTTCCTTATTTTATCGAGATTTGACCGAAAAAAGCAAGAAAAACGAATAATTTTAGCGAAATTTCAATTTTTTTCCTCTTTTTTTCCTTCATTCTCCTCATTTAACGAGATTTGACCGAAAAAAGCAAGAAAAACGAATAATTTTAGCAAAATGTCAATTTTTATCCTCTTTTTTCCCTTAATTTTCCTTATTTTATCGAGATTTCATCGAAAAAAGGAAGAAAAACGAATAATTATAGCGAAATTTCAATTTTTTTCTTCTTTTTATCCCTTAATTTTCCTTATTTTATCGAGATTTGACCGAAAAAAGCAAGAAAAACGAATAATTTTAGCGAAATTTCAGTTTTTATCCTCTTTTTTTCCCTTAATTTTCCTTATTTTATCGAGATTTGACCGAAAAAAGCAAGAAAAACGAATAATTTTAGCGAAATTTCAATTTTTATCCTCTTTTTTTCCCTTAATTTTCCTTATTTTATTGAGATTTGACCGAAAAAAGCAAGAAAAACGAATAATTTTCGCGAAATTTGAAATTTTTTCCTCTTTTTTTACCTTAATTTTCCTTATTTTATCGAGATTTGACCGAAAAAAGCAAGAAAAACGAATAATTTTAGCAAAATTTCTATTTTTTACCTCTTTTTTTCCCTTAATTTTCCTTGTTTAATCGAGATTTGACCGAAAAAAGCAAGAAAAACGAATAATTTTAGCGAAATTTCAATTTTTATCCTATTTTTTTCCCTTAATTTTCCTTATTTTATCGAGATTTGACCGAAAAAAGCAAGAAAAACGAATAATTTTAGCGTAATTTCAATCTTTTTCCTCTTTTTTTCCCTTAATTTTCCTTATTTTATCGAGATTTGACCAAAAAAAGCAAGAAGAACGAATAATTTTTGCGAAATTTCAATTTTTTCCTCTTTTTTTCCCTTAATTTTCCTTATTTTATCGAGATTTGACCGAAAAAGGCAAGAAAAACGAATAATTTTAGCGAAATTTCAATTTTTTTCCTCTTTTTTTCCCTTAATTTTTCTTATTTTATCGAGATTTGACCGAAAAAAGCAAGAAAAACGAATAATTTTAGCGAAATATGAATTTTTTTCCTCTTTTTTCCCTTAATTCTCCTTATTTTATCGAGATTTCATCGAAAAAAGCAAGAAAAACGAATAATTTTTGCGAAATTTTAATTTTTTTCCTCTTTTTTTCCCTTAATTTTCCTTATTTTATTGAGATTTGACCGAAAAAAGCAAGAAAAACGAATAATTTTAGCGAAATTTCAATTTTTATCTTCTTTTTTTCCCTTAATTTTCCTTATTTTATTGAGATTTGACCGAAAAAAGCAAGAAAAACGAATAATTTTAGCGAAATATGAATTTTTTTCCTCTTTTTTACCTTAATTCTCCTTATTTTATCGAGATTTCATCAAAAAAAGCAAGAAAAACGAATAATTTTAGCGAAATTTCAATTTTTATCCTCTTTTTTTCCCTTAATTTTCCTTATTTTATCGGGATTTGACCGAAAAAAGCAATAAAAACGAATAATTTTCGCGAAATTTCAAATTTTTTCCTCTTTTTTTCCCTTAATTTTCCTTATTTTATCGAGATTTGACCGAAAAAAGCAAGAAAAACGAATAATTTTAGCGAAATTTCAATTTTTTTCCTCTTTTTTTCCCTTAATTTTCCTTATTTTATCGAGATTTCATCGAAAAAAGCAAGAAAAACGAATAATTTTAGGAAATTTCAATTTTTATCTTCTTTTTATCCCTTAATTTTCCTTATTTTATCGAGATTTGACCGAAAAAAGCAAGAAAAACGAATAATTTTAGCGAAATTTCAGTTTTTATCCTCTTTTTTTCCCTTAATTTTCCTTATTTTATCGAGATTTGACCGAAAAAAGCAAGAAAAACGAATAATTTTAGCGAAATTTCAATTTTTATCCTCTTTTTTTCCCTTAATTTTCCTTATTTTATTGAGATTTGACCGAAAAAAGCAAGAAAAACGAATAATTTTCGCGAAATTTCAAATTTTTTCTTCTTTTTTTCCCTTAATTTTCCTTATTTTATCGAGATTTGACCGAAAAAAGCAAGAAAAACGAATAATTTTAGCAAAATTTCTATTTTTTACCTCTTTTTTTCCCTTAATTTTCCTTGTGTAATCGAGATTTGACCGAAAAAAGCAAGAAAAACGAATAATTTTAGCGAAATTTCAATTTTTATCCTATTTTTTCCCTTAATTTTCCTTATTTTATCGAGATTTGACCGAAAAAAGCAAGAAAAACGAATAATTTTAGCGTAATTTCAATCTTTTTCCTCTTTTTTTCCCTTAATTTTCCTTATTTTATCGAGATTTGACCAAAAAAAGCAAGAAAAACGAATAATTTTTGCGAAATTTCAATTTTTTCCTCTTTTTTTCCCTTAATTTTCCTTATTTTATCGAGATTTGACCGAAAAAGGCAAGAAAAACGAATAATTTTAGCGAAATTTCAATTTTTTTCCTCTATTTTTCCCTTTATTTTCCTTTTTTTATCGAGATTTGACCAAAAAAAGCAAGAAAAACGAATAATTTTAGCGAAATTTCAATTTTTTTCCTCTTTTTTTCCCTTAATTTTTCTTATTTTATCGAGATTTGACCGAAAAAAGCAAGAAAAACGAATAATTTTAGCATAATTACATTTATTTCCTCTTTTTTTCCTTCAATCTCCTCATTTAACGAGATTTGACCGAAAAAAGCAAGAAAAACGAATAATTTCAGCGAAATATGAATTTTTTTCCTTTTTTTTCCCTTAATTCTCCTTATTTTATCGAGATTTCATCGAAAAAAGCAAGAAAAACGAATAATTTTTGCGAAATTTTAATTTTTTTCCTCTTTTTTTCACTTAATTTTCCTTATTTTATTGAGATTTGACCGAAAAAAGCAAGAAAAACGAATAATTTTAGCGAAATTTCAATTTTTATCTTCTTTTTTTCCCTTAATTTTCCTTATTTTATTGAGATTTGACCGAAAAAAGCAAGAAAAACGAATAATTTTAGCGAAATATGAATTTTTTTCCTCTTTTTTCCCTTAATTCTCCTTATTTTATCGAGATTTCATCAAAAAAAGCAAGAAAAACGAATAATTTTAGCGAAATTTCAATTTTTATCCTCTTTTTTTCCCTTAATTTTCCTTATTTTATCGGGATTTGACCGAAAAAAGCAATAAAAACGAATAATTTTCGCGAAATTTCAAATTTTTTCCTCTTTTTTTCCCTTAATTTTCCTTATTTTATCGAGATTTGACCGAAAAAAGCAAGAAAAACGAATAATTTTAGCGAAATTTCAATTTTTTTCCTCTTTTTTTCCCTTAATTTTCCTTATTTTATCGAGATTTCATCGAAAAAAGCAAGAAAAACGAATAATTTTAGGAAATTTCAATTTTTATCTTCTTTTTATCCCTTAATTTTCCTTATTTTATCGAGATTTGACCGAAAAAAGCAAGAAAAACGAATAATTTTAGCGAAATTTCAGTTTTTAACCTCTTTTTTTCCCTTAATTTTCCTTATTTTATCGAGATTTGACCGAAAAAAGCAAGAAAAACGAATAATTTTAGCGAAATTTCAATTTTTATCCTCTTTTTTTCCCTTAATTTTCCTTATTTTATTGAGATTTGAGCGAAAAAAGCAAGAAAAACGAATAATTTTCGCGAAATTTCAAATTTTTTCCTCTTTTTTTCCCTTAATTTTCCTTATTTTATCGAGATTTGACCGAAAAAAGCAAGAGAAACGAATAATTTTTGCGAAATTTCAATTTTTTCCTCTTTTTTCCCCTTAATTTTCCTTATTTTATCGAGATTTGACCGAAAAAGGCAAGAAAAACGAATAATTTTAGCGAAATTTCAATTTTTTTCCTCTATTTTTCCCTTTATTTTCCTTTTTTTATCGAGATTTGACCAAAAAAAGCAAGAAAAACGAATAATTTTGGCGAAATTTCAATTTTTTTCCTCTTTTTTTCCCTTAATTTTTCTTATTTTATCGAGATTTGACCGAAAAAAGCAAGAAAAACGAATAATTTTAGCATAATTACATTTTTTTTCCTCTTTTTTTCCTTCAATCTCCTCATTTAACGAGATTTGACCGAAAAAAGCAAGAAAAACGAATAATTTTAGCGAAATATGAATTTTTTTCCTCTTTTTTCCCTTAATTCTCCTTATTTTATCGAGATTTCATCGAAAAACGCAAGAAAAACGAATAATTTTTGCGAAATTTTAATTTTTTTCCTCTTTTTTTCCCTTAATTTTCCTTATTTTATTGAGATTTGACCGAAAAAAGCAAGAAAAACGAATAATTTTAGCGAAATTTCAATTTTTATCTTCTTTTTTTCCCTTAATTTTCCTTATTTTATTGAGATTTGACCGAAAAAAGCAAGAAAAACGAATAATTTTAGCGAAATTTCAATTTTTTTCCTCTTTTTTTCCCTTAATTTTCCTTATTTTATTGAGATTTGACCGAAAAAAGCAAGAAAAACGAATAATTTTAGCGAAATTTCAATTTTTTTCCTCTTTTTTTCCCTTAATTTTCCTTATTTTATTGAGATTTGACCGAAAAAAGCAAGAAAAACGAATAATTTTAGCGAAATTTCAATTTTTATCTTCTTTTTATCCCTTAATTTTCCTTATTTTATCGAGATTTGACCGAAAAAAGCAAGAAAAACGAATAATTTTAGCGAAATTTCAATTTTTATCCTCTTTTTTTCCCTTAATTTTCCTTTTTTTATCGAGATTTCATCTAAAAAAACTAGAAAAACGAATAATTATAGCGAAATTTCAATTTTTTCCTCTTTTTTTCCCTTAATTTTCCTAATTTTATCGAGATTTGAACGAAAAAAGCAAGAAAAACGAATAATTTTTGCGAAATTTTAAATTTTTTCCTCTTTTTTTCCCTTAATTTTCCTTATTTTATCGAGATTTGACCAAAAAAAAGCAAGAAATACGAATAATTTTAGCGAAATTTCAATTTTTTTCCTCTTTTTTTCCTTCATTCTCCTCATTTAACGAGATTTGACCGAAAAAAGCAAGAAAGACGAATAATTTTATCGAAATATCAATTTTTATCCTCTTTTTTCCCTTAATTTTCCTTATTTTATCGAGATTTCATCGAAAAAAGCAAGAAAAACGAATAATTATAGCGAAATTTCAATTTTTTTCCTCTTTTTTTCCCTTAATTTTCCTTATTTTTTGAGATTTGACCGAAAAAAGCAAGAAAAACGAATAATTTTAGCGAAATTTAATTTTTTTCCTCTTTTTTTCCCATAATTTTCCTTATTTAGCGAGATTTGACCGAAAAAAGCAAGAAAAACGAATAATTTTAGCAAAATTTCAATTTTCTTCCACTTTTTTTCCCTTAAATTTCCTTACTTTATCGAGATTTGACCGCAAAAAGCAAGAAAAACGAATAATTTTAGCGAAATTTAATTTTTTTCCTCTTTTTTTCCCATAATTTTCCTTATTTTATCGAGATTTGACCGAAAAAAGCAAGAAAAACGAATAATTTTAGCGAAATTTCAATTTTTATCCTCTTTTTTTCCCTTAATTTTCCTTATTTTATTGAGATTTGACCGAAAAAAGCAAGAAAAACGAATAATTTTCGCGAAATTTGAAATTTTTTCCTCTTTTTTTACCTTAATTTTCCTTATTTTATCGAGATTTGACCGAAAAAAGCAAGAAAAACGAATAATTTTAGCAAAATTTCTATTTTTTACCTCTTTTTTTCCCTTAATTTTCCTTGTTTAATCGAGATTTGACCGAAAAAAGCAAGAAAAACGAATAATTTTAGCGAAATTTCAATTTTTATCCTATTTTTTTCCCTTAATTTTCCTTATTTTATCGAGATTTGACCGAAAAAAGCAAGAAAAACGAATAATTTTAGCGTAATATGAATTTTTTTCCTCTTTTTTACCTTAATTCTCCTTATTTTATCGAGATTTCATCAAAAAAAGCAAGAAAAACGAATAATTTTAGCGAAATTTCAATTTTTATCCTCTTTTTTTCCCTTAATTTTCCTTATTTTATCGGGATTTGACCGAAAAAAGCAATAAAAACGAATAATTTTCGCGAAATTTCAAATTTTTTCCTCTTTTTTTCCCTTAATTTTCCTTATTTTATCGAGATTTGACCGAAAAAAGCAAGAAAAACGAATAATTTTAGCGAAATTTCAATTTTTTTCCTCTTTTTTTCCCTTAATTTTCCTTATTTTATCGAGATTTCATCGAAAAAAGCAAGAAAAACGAATAATTTTAGGAAATTTCAATTTTTATCTTCTTTTTATCCCTTAATTTTCCTTATTTTATCGAGATTTGACCGAAAAAAGCAAGAAAAACGAATAATTTTAGCGAAATTTCAGTTTTTATCCTCTTTTTTTCCCTTAATTTTCCTTATTTTATCGAGATTTGACCGAAAAAAGCAAGAAAAACGAATAATTTTAGCGAAATTTCAATTTTTATCCTCTTTTTTTCCCTTAATTTTCCTTATTTTATTGAGATTTGACCGAAAAAAGCAAGAAAAACGAATAATTTTCGCGAAATTTCAAATTTTTTCTTCTTTTTTTCCCTTAATTTTCCTTATTTTATCGAGATTTGACCGAAAAAAGCAAGAAAAACGAATAATTTTAGCAAAATTTCTATTTTTTACCTCTTTTTTTCCCTTAATTTTCCTTGTGTAATCGAGATTTGACCGAAAAAAGCAAGAAAAACGAATAATTTTAGCGAAATTTCAATTTTTATCCTATTTTTTTCCCTTAATTTTCCTTATTTTATCGAGATTTGACCGAAAAAAGCAAGAAAAACGAATAATTTTAGCGTAATTTCAATCTTTTTCCTCTTTTTTTCCCTTAATTTTCCTTATTTTATCGAGATTTGACCAAAAAAAGCAAGAAAAACGAATAATTTTTGCGAAATTTCAATTTTTTCCTCTTTTTTTCCCTTAATTTTCCTTATTTTATCGAGATTTGACCGAAAAAGGCAAGAAAAACGAATAATTTTAGCGAAATTTCAATTTTTTTCCTCTATTTTTCCCTTTATTTTCCTTTTTTTATCGAGATTTGACCAAAAAAAGCAAGAAAAACGAATAATTTTAGCGAAATTTCAATTTTTTTCCTCTTTTTTTCCCTTAATTTTTCTTATTTTATCGAGATTTGACCGAAAAAAGCAAGAAAAACGAATAATTTTAGCATAATTACATTTATTTCCTCTTTTTTTCCTTCAATCTCCTCATTTAACGAGATTTGACCGAAAAAAGCAAGAAAAACGAATAATTTCAGCGAAATATGAATTTTTTTCCTTTTTTTTCCCTTAATTCTCCTTATTTTATCGAGATTTCATCGAAAAAAGCAAGAAAAACGAATAATTTTTGCGAAATTTTAATTTTTTTCCTCTTTTTTTCACTTAATTTTCCTTATTTTATTGAGATTTGACCGAAAAAAGCAAGAAAAACGAATAATTTTAGCGAAATTTCAATTTTTATCTTCTTTTTTTCCCTTAATTTTCCTTATTTTATTGAGATTTGACCGAAAAAAGCAAGAAAAACGAATAATTTTAGCGAAATATGAATTTTTTTCCTCTTTTTTCCCTTAATTCTCCTTATTTTATCGAGATTTCATCAAAAAAAGCAAGAAAAACGAATAATTTTAGCGAAATTTCAATTTTTATCCTCTTTTTTTCCCTTAATTTTCCTTATTTTATCGGGATTTGACCGAAAAAAGCAAGAAAAACGAATAATTTTCGCGAAATTTCAAATTTTTTCCTCTTTTTTTCCCTTAATTTTCCTTATTTTATCGAGATTTGACCGAAAAAAGCAAGAGAAACGAATAATTTTAGCGTAATATGAATTTTTTTCCTCTTTTTTACCTTAATTCTCCTTATTTTATCGAGATTTCATCAAAAAAAGCAAGAAAAACGAATAATTTTAGCGAAATTTCAATTTTTATCCTCTTTTTTTCCCTTAATTTTCCTTATTTTATCGGGATTTGACCGAAAAAAGCAATAAAAACGAATAATTTTCGCGAAATTTCAAATTTTTTCCTCTTTTTTTCCCTTAATTTTCCTTATTTTATCGAGATTTGACCGAAAAAAGCAAGAAAAACGAATAATTTTAGCGAAATTTCAATTTTTTTCCTCTTTTTTTCCCTTAATTTTCCTTATTTTATCGAGATTTCATCGAAAAAAGCAAGAAAAACGAATAATTTTAGGAAATTTCAATTTTTATCTTCTTTTTATCCCTTAATTTTCCTTATTTTATCGAGATTTGACCGAAAAAAGCAAGAAAAACGAATAATTTTAGCGAAATTTCAATTTTTTTCCTCTATTTTTCCCTTTATTTTCCTTTTTTTATCGAGATTTGACCAAAAAAAGCAAGAAAAACGAATAATTTTGGCGAAATTTCAATTTTTTTCCTCTTTTTTTCCCTTAATTTTTCTTATTTTATCGAGATTTGACCGAAAAAAGCAAGAAAAACGAATAATTTTAGCATAATTACATTTTTTTTCCTCTTTTTTTCCTTCAATCTCCTCATTTAACGAGATTTGACCGAAAAAAGCAAGAAAAACGAATAATTTTAGCGAAATATGAATTTTTTTCCTCTTTTTTCCCTTAATTCTCCTTATTTTATCGAGATTTCATCGAAAAACGCAAGAAAAACGAATAATTTTTGCGAAATTTTAATTTTTTTCCTCTTTTTTTCCCTTAATTTTCCTTATTTTATTGAGATTTGACCGAAAAAAGCAAGAAAAACGAATAATTTTAGCGAAATTTCAATTTTTATCTTCTTTTTTTCCCTTAATTTTCCTTATTTTATTGAGATTTGACCGAAAAAAGCAAGAAAAACGAATAATTTTAGCGAAATTTCAATTTTTTTCCTCTTTTTTTCCCTTAATTTTCCTTATTTTATTGAGATTTGACCGAAAAAAGCAAGAAAAACGAATAATTTTAGCGAAATTTCAATTTTTTTCCTCTTTTTTTCCCTTAATTTTCCTTATTTTATTGAGATTTGACCGAAAAAAGCAAGAAAAACGAATAATTTTAGCGAAATTTCAATTTTTATCTTCTTTTTATCCCTTAATTTTCCTTATTTTATCGAGATTTGACCGAAAAAAGCAAGAAAAACGAATAATTTTAGCGAAATTTCAATTTTTATCCTCTTTTTTTCCCTTAATTTTCCTTTTTTTATCGAGATTTCATCTAAAAAAACTAGAAAAACGAATAATTATAGCGAAATTTCAATTTTTTCCTCTTTTTTTCCCTTAATTTTCCTAATTTTATCGAGATTTGAACGAAAAAAGCAAGAAAAACGAATAATTTTTGCGAAATTTTAAATTTTTTCCTCTTTTTTTCCCTTAATTTTCCTTATTTTATCGAGATTTGACCAAAAAAAAGCAAGAAATACGAATAATTTTAGCGAAATTTCAATTTTTTTCCTCTTTTTTTCCTTCATTCTCCTCATTTAACGAGATTTGACCGAAAAAAGCAAGAAAGACGAATAATTTTATCGAAATATCAATTTTTATCCTCTTTTTTCCCTTAATTTTCCTTATTTTATCGAGATTTCATCGAAAAAAGCAAGAAAAACGAATAATTATAGCGAAATTTCAATTTTTTTCCTCTTTTTTTCCCTTAATTTTCCTTATTTTTTGAGATTTGACCGAAAAAAGCAAGAAAAACGAATAATTTTAGCGAAATTTAATTTTTTTCCTCTTTTTTTCCCATAATTTTCCTTATTTAGCGAGATTTGACCGAAAAAAGCAAGAAAAACGAATAATTTTAGCAAAATTTCAATTTTCTTCCACTTTTTTTCCCTTAAATTTCCTTACTTTATCGAGATTTGACCGCAAAAAGCAAGAAAAACGAATAATTTTAGCGAAATTTAATTTTTTTCCTCTTTTTTTCCCTTTATTTTCCTTATTTTATCGAGATTTGACCGAAAAAAGCAAGAAAAACGAATAATTTTAGCAAAATTTCAATTTTTTTCCTCTTTTTTACCTTCATTCTCCTCATTTAACGAGATTTGACCGAAAAAAGCAAGAAAAACGAATAATTTTAGCGAAATATCAATTTTTATCCTCTTTTTTCCCTAAATTTTCCTTATTTTATCGAGATTTCATCGAAAAAAGCAAGAAAAACGAATAATTATAGCGAAATTTCAATTTATTTCCTCTTTTTTTCCCTTAATTTCCTTATTTTATCGAGATTTGACCGAAAAAAGCAAGAAAAACGAATAATTTTAGCGAAATTTAATTTTTTTCCTCTTTTTTTCCCATAAATTTCCTTATTTAGCGAGATTTGACCGAAAAAAGCAAGAAAAACGAAGAATTTTAGCCAAATTTCAATTTTTATCCTCTTTTTTCCCTTAATTTTCCTTATTTTATCGAGATTTGACCGAAAAAAGCAAGAAAAACGAATAATTTTAGCGAAATATCAATTTTTATCCTCTTTTTTTCCCTTAATTTTTCTTATTTTATCGATATTTGACCGAAAAAAGCAAGAAAAACGAATAATTTTAGCAAAATTTCAATTTTCTTCCACTTTTTTTCCCATAAATTTCCTTACTTTATCGAGATTTGACCGAAAAAAGCAAGAAAAACGAATAATTTTAGCGAAATTTCAATTTTTATCCTCTTTTTTTCCCTTAATTTTCCTTTTTTTATCGAGATTTCATCTAAAAAAACTAGAAAAACGAATAATTATAGCGAAATTTCAATTTTTTCCTCTTTTTTTCCCTTAATTTTCCTAATTTTATCGATATTTGACCGAAAAAAGCAAGAAAAACGAATAATTTTTGCGAAATTTTAAATTTTTTCCTCTTTTTTTCCCTTAATTTTCCTTATTTTATCGAGATTTGACCGAAAAAAGCAAGATAGACGAATAATTTTATCGAAATATCAATTTTTATCCTCTTTTTTTCCCTTAATTTTTCTTATTTTATCGATATTTGACCGAAAAAAGCAAGAAAAACGAATAATTTTAGCAAAATTTCAATTTTCTTCCACTTTTTTTCCCTTAAATTTCCTTACTTTATCGAGATTTGACCGAAAAAAGCAAGAAAAACGAATAATTTTAGCGAAATTTCAATTTTTATCCTCTTTTTTTCCCTTAGTTTTCCTTTTTTTATCGAGATTTCATCTAAAAAAACTAGAAAAACGAATAATTATTGCGAAATTTCAATTTTTTCCTCTTTTTTTCCCTTAATTTTCCTAATTTTATCGAGATTTGACCGAAAAAAGCAAGAAACACGAATAATTTTTGCGAAATTTTAAATTTTTTCCTCTTTTTTTTCCTTAATTTTCCTTATTTTATCGAGATTTGACCAAAAAAAGCCAGAAATACGAATAATTTTAGCGAAATTTCAATTTTTTTCCTCTTTTTTTCCTTCATTCTCCTCATATAACGAGATTTGACCGAAAAAAGCAAGAAAGACGAATAATTTTATCGAAATATCAATTTTTATCCTCTTTTTTTCCCTTAATTTTTCTTATTTTATCGATATTTGACCGAAAAAAGCAAGAAAAACGAATAATTTTAGCAAAATTTCAATTTTCTTCCACTTTTTTTCCCTTAAATTTCCTTACTTTATCGAGATTTGACCGCAAAAAGCAAGAAAAACGAATAATTTTAGCGAAATTTAATTTTTTTCCTCTTTTTTTCCCTTTATTTTCCTTATTTTATCGAGATTTGACCGCAAAAAGCAAGAAAAACGAATAATTTTAGCAAAATTTCAATTTTTTTCCTTTTTTTTTCCTTCATTCTCCTCATTTAACGAGATTTGACCGAAAAAAGCAAGAAAAACGAATAATTATAGCGAAATTTCTATTGTTTCCTCTTTTTTTCCTTCATTCTCCTCATTTAACGAGATTTGACCGAAAAAAGCAAGAAAAACGAATAATTTTAGCGAAATCTCAATTTTTATCCTCTTTTTTCCCTTAATTTACCCTATTTTATCGAGATTTGACCGAAAAAAGCAAGAAAAACGAATAATTTTTTCGAAATTTTAATTTTTTCCCCTTTTTTACCCTTAATTTTCCTTATTTTATCGAGATTTGAACGAAAAAAAGCAAGAAAAACGAATAATTTTTGCGAAATTTTAAATTTTTTCCTCTTTTTTTCCCTTAATTTTCCTTATTTTATCGAGATTTGACCAAAAAAAAGCAAGAAATACGAATAATTTTAGCGAAATTTCAATTTTTTTCCTCTTTTTTTCCTTCATTCTCCTCATTTAACGAGATTTGACCGAAAAAAGCAAGAAAGACGAATAATTTTATCGAAATATCAATTTTTATCCTCTTTTTTCCCTTAATTTTCCTTATTTTATCGAGATTTCATCGAAAAAAGCAAGAAAAACGAATAATTATAGCGAAATTTCAATTTTTTTCCTCTTTTTTTCCCTTAATTTTCCTTATTTTTTGAGATTTGACCGAAAAAAGCAAGAAAAACGAATAATTTTAGCGAAATTTAATTTTTTTCCTCTTTTTTTCCCATAATTTTCCTTATTTAGCGAGATTTGACCGAAAAAAGCAAGAAAAACGAATAATTTTAGCAAAATTTAAATTTTCTTCCACTTTTTTTCCCTTAAATTTCCTTACTTTATCGAGATTTGACCGCAAAAAGCAAGAAAAACGAATAATTTTAGCGAAATTTAATTTTTTTCCTCTTTTTTTCCCTTTATTTTCCTTATTTTATCGAGATTTGACCGAAAAAAGCAAGAAAAACGAATAATTTTAGCAAAATTTCAATTTTTTTCCTCTTTTTTACCTTCATTCTCCTCATTTAACGAGATTTGACCGAAAAAAGCAAGAAAAACGAATAATTTTAGCGAAATATCAATTTTTATCCTCTTTTTTCCCTAAATTTTCCTTATTTTATCGAGATTTCATCGAAAAAAGCAAGAAAAACGAATAATTATAGCGAAATTTCAATTTATTTCCTCATTTTTTCCCTTAATTTCCTTATTTTATCGAGATTTGACCGAAAAAAGCAAGAAAAACGAATAATTTTAGCGAAATTTAATTTTTTTCCTCTTTTTTTCCCATAATTTTCCTTATTTAGCGAGATTTGACCGAAAAAAGCAAGAAAAACGAAGAATTTTAGCCAAATTTCAATTTTTATCCTCTTTTTTCCCTTAATTTTCCTTATTTTATCGAGATTTGACCGAAAAAAGCAAGAAAAACGAATAATTTTAGCGAAATATCAATTTTTATCCTCTTTTTTTCCCTTAATTTTTCTTATTTTATCGATATTTGACCGAAAAAAGCAAGAAAAACGAATAATTTTAGCAAAATTTCAATTTTCTTCCACTTTTTTTCCCATAAATTTCCTTACTTTATCGAGATTTGACCGAAAAAAGCAAGAAAAACGAATAATTTTAGCGAAATTTCAATTTTTATCCTCTTTTTTTCCCTTAATTTTCCTTTTTTTATCGAGATTTCATCTAAAAAAACTAGAAAAACGAATAATTATTGCGAAATTTCAATTTTTTCCTCTTTTTTTCCCTTAATTTTCCTAATTTTATCGAGATTTGAACGAAAAAAGCAAGAAAAACGAATAATTTTAGCGAAATTTCAATTTTTATCCTCTTTTTTCCCTTAATTTTCCTTATTTTACCGAGATTTGACCGAAAAAAGCAAGAAACACGAATAATTTTTGCGAAATTTTAAATTTTTTCCTCTTTTTTTTCCTTAATTTTCCTTATTTTATCGAGATTTGACCAAAAAAAGCCAGAAATACGAATAATTTTAGCGAAATTTCAATTTTTTTCCTCTTTTTTTCCTTCATTCTCCTCATATAACGAGATTTGACCGAAAAAAGCAAGAAAGACGAATAATTTTATCGAAATATCAATTTTTATCCTCTTTTTTTCCCTTAATTTTTCTTATTTTATCGATATTTGACCGAAAAAAGCAAGAAAAACGAATAATTTTAGCAAAATTTCAATTTTCTTCCACTTTTTTTCCCTTAAATTTCCTTACTTTATCGAGATTTGACCGCAAAAAGCAAGAAAAACGAATAATTTTAGCGAAATTTAATTTTTTTCCTCTTTTTTTCCCTTTATTTTCCTTATTTTATCGAGATTTGACCGCAAAAAGCAAGAAAAACGAATAATTTTAGCAAAATTTCAATTTTTTTCCTCTTTTTTTCCTTCATTCTCCTCATTTAACGAGATTTGACCGAAAAAAGCAAGAAAAACGAATAATTATAGCGAAATTTCTATTGTTTCCTCTTTTTTTCCTTCATTCTCCTCATTTAACGAGATTTGACCGAAAAAAGCAAGAAAAACGAATAATTTTAGCGAAATCTCAATTTTTATCCTCTTTTTTCCCTTAATTTACCCTATTTTATCGAGATTTGACCGAAAAAAGCAAGAAAAACGAATAATTTTTTCGAAATTTTAATTTTTTCCCCTTTTTTACCCTTAATTTTCCTTATTTTATCGAGATTTGACCAAAAAAAGCAAGAAAAACGAATAATTTTAGCGAAATTTCAATTTTTTACCTCTTTTTTCCCTTCATTCTCCTCATTTAACGAGATTTGACCGAAAAAAGCAAGAAAAACGAATAATTTTAGCAAAATTTCAATTTTTTTCCTCTTTTTTTCCTTCATTATCCTCATTTAACGAGATTTGACCGAAAAAACCAAGAATAACGAATAATTTTAGCGAAATATCAATTTTTATCCTCTTTTTCCCCTTAATATTCCTTATTTTATCGAGATTTCATCGAAAAAAGCAAGAAAAACGAATAATTATAACGAAATTTCAATATTTTTCCTCTTTTTTTCCCTTAATTTTCCTTATTTTATCGAGATTTGACCGAAAAAAGAAAGAAAAACGAATAATTTTACCGAAATATCAATTTTTATCCTCTTTTTTTCCCTTAATTTTCCTTATTTTATCGAGATTTGACCGTAAAAAGCAAGAAAAACGAATAATTTTAGCGAAATTTCAATTTATTTCCTCTTTTTTTCCCTTAATTTTCCTTACTTTATCGAGATTTGACCGCAAAAAGCAAGAAAAACGAATAATTTTAGCGAAATTTCAATTTTTTTCCTCTTTTTTTCCCTTAATTTTTCTTATTTTATCCAGATTTGACCGAAAAAAGCAAGAAAAACGAATAATTTTAGCGAAATTTCAATTTTTTTCCTCTTTTTTTCCTTCATTCTCCTCATTTAACGAGATTTGACCGAAAAAAGCAAGAAAAACGAATAATTTTAGCAAAATATCAATTTTTATCCTCTTTTTTTCCCTTAATTTTCCTTAACTTATCGAGATTTGACCGAAAAAAGCAAGAAAAACGAATAATTTTAGCGAAATTTCAATTTTTATCTTCTTTTTATCCCTTAATTTTCCTTATTTTATCGAGATTTCATCGAAAAAAGCAAGAAAAACGAATAATTATAGCGAAATTTCAATTTTTTTCCTCTTTTTTTCCCTTAATTTTCCTTATCTTATCGAGATTTGACCGAAAAAAGCAAGAAAAACGAATAATTTTAGCGAAATTTCAATTTTTATCTTCTTTTTATCCCTTAATTTTCCTTATTTTATCGAGATTTGACCGAAAAAAGCAAGAAAAACGAATAGTTTTAGCGAAATGTCAGTTTTTATCCTCTTTTTTTCCCTTAATTTTCCTTATTTTATCGAGATTTGACCGAAAAAAGCAAGAAAAACGAATAATTTTAGCGAAATTTAAATTTTTTCCTCTTTTTTTCCCTTAATTTTCCTTATTTTATCGTGATTTGACCGAAAAAAGCAAGAAAAACGAATAATTTTAGCGAAATTTCAATTTTTTTCCTTTTTTACCCTTAATTTTCCTTATTTTATCGAGATTTGACCGAAAAAAGCAAGAAAAACGAATAATTTTAGCGAAATTTCAATTTTTTCCTCTTTTTTTCCCTTAATTTTCCTTATTTTATCGAGATTTGACCGAAAAAGGCAAGAAAAACGAATAATTTTAGCGAAATTTCAATTTTTTTCCTCTATTTTTCCCTTTATTTTCCTTTTTTTATCGAGATTTGACCAAAAAAAGCAAGAAAAACGAATAATTTTAGCGAAATTTCAATTTTTTTCCTCTTTTTTTCCCTTAATTTTTCTTATTTTATCGAGATTTGACCGAAAAAAGCAAGAAAAACGAATAATTTTAGCATAATTACATTTATTTCCTCTTTTTTTCCTTCAATCTCCTCATTTAACGAGATTTGACCGAAAAAAGCAAGAAAAACGAATAATTTCAGCGAAATATGAATTTTTTTCCTTTTTTTCCCTTAATTCTCCTTATTTTATCGAGATTTCATCGAAAAAAGCAAGAAAAACGAATAATTTTTGCGAAATTTTAATTTTTTTCCTCTTTTTTTCACTTAATTTTCCTTATTTTATTGAGATTTGACCGAAAAAAGCAAGAAAAACGAATAATTTTAGCGAAATTTCAATTTTTATCTTCTTTTTTTCCCTTAATTTTCCTTATTTTATTGAGATTTGACCGAAAAAAGCAAGAAAAACGAATAATTTTAGCGAAATATGAATTTTTTTCCTCTTTTTTCCCTTAATTCTCCTTATTTTATCGAGATTTCATCAAAAAAAGCAAGAAAAACGAATAATTTTAGCGAAATTTCAATTTTTATCCTCTTTTTTTCCCTTAATTTTCCTTATTTTATCGGGATTTGACCGAAAAAAGCAATAAAAACGAATAATTTTCGCGAAATTTCAAATTTTTTCCTCTTTTTTTCCCTTAATTTTCCTTATTTTATCGAGATTTGACCGAAAAAAGCAAGAAAAACGAATAATTTTAGCGAAATTTCAATTTTTTTCCTCTTTTTTTCCCTTAATTTTCCTTATTTTATCGAGATTTCATCGAAAAAAGCAAGAAAAACGAATAATTTTAGGAAATTTCAATTTTTATCTTCTTTTTATCCCTTAATTTTCCTTATTTTATCGAGATTTGACCGAAAAAAGCAAGAAAAACGAATAATTTTAGCGAAATTTCAGTTTTTAACCTCTTTTTTTCCCTTAATTTTCCTTATTTTATCGAGATTTGACCGAAAAAAGCAAGAAAAACGAATAATTTTAGCGAAATTTCAATTTTTATCCTCTTTTTTTCCCTTAATTTTCCTTATTTTATTGAGATTTGAGCGAAAAAAGCAAGAAAAACGAATAATTTTCGCGAAATTTCAAATTTTTTCCTCTTTTTTTCCCTTAATTTTCCTTATTTTATCGAGATTTGACCGAAAAAAGCAAGAGAAACGAATAATTTTTGCGAAATTTCAATTTTTTCCTCTTTTTTCCCCTTAATTTTCCTTATTTTATCGAGATTTGACCGAAAAAGGCAAGAAAAACGAATAATTTTAGCGAAATTTCAATTTTTTTCCTCTATTTTTCCCTTTATTTTCCTTTTTTTATCGAGATTTGACCAAAAAAAGCAAGAAAAACGAATAATTTTGGCGAAATTTCAATTTTTTTCCTCTTTTTTTCCCTTAATTTTTCTTATTTTATCGAGATTTGACCGAAAAAAGCAAGAAAAACGAATAATTTTAGCATAATTACATTTTTTTTCCTCTTTTTTTCCTTCAATCTCCTCATTTAACGAGATTTGACCGAAAAAAGCAAGAAAAACGAATAATTTTAGCGAAATATGAATTTTTTTCCTCTTTTTTCCCTTAATTCTCCTTATTTTATCGAGATTTCATCGAAAAACGCAAGAAAAACGAATAATTTTTGCGAAATTTTAATTTTTTTCCTCTTTTTTTCCCTTAATTTTCCTTATTTTATTGAGATTTGACCGAAAAAAGCAAGAAAAACGAATAATTTTAGCGAAATTTCAATTTTTATCTTCTTTTTTTCCCTTAATTTTCCTTATTTTATTGAGATTTGACCGAAAAAAGCAAGAAAAACGAATAATTTTAGCGAAATTTCAATTTTTTTCCTCTTTTTTTCCCTTAATTTTCCTTATTTTATTGAGATTTGACCGAAAAAAGCAAGAAAAACGAATAATTTTAGCGAAATTTCAATTTTTTTCCTCTTTTTTTCCCTTAATTTTCCTTATTTTATTGAGATTTGACCGAAAAAAGCAAGAAAAACGAATAATTTTAGCGAAATTTCAATTTTTATCTTCTTTTTATCCCTTAATTTTCCTTATTTTATCGAGATTTGACCGAAAAAAGCAAGAAAAACGAATAATTTTAGCGAAATTTCAATTTTTATCCTCTTTTTTTCCCTTAATTTTCCTTTTTTTATCGAGATTTCATCTAAAAAAACTAGAAAAACGAATAATTATAGCGAAATTTCAATTTTTTCCTCTTTTTTTCCCTTAATTTTCCTAATTTTATCGAGATTTGAACGAAAAAAGCAAGAAAAACGAATAATTTTTGCGAAATTTTAAATTTTTTCCTCTTTTTTTCCCTTAATTTTCCTTATTTTATCGAGATTTGACCAAAAAAAAGCAAGAAATACGAATAATTTTAGCGAAATTTCAATTTTTTTCCTCTTTTTTTCCTTCATTCTCCTCATTTAACGAGATTTGACCGAAAAAAGCAAGAAAGACGAATAATTTTATCGAAATATCAATTTTTATCCTCTTTTTTCCCTTAATTTTCCTTATTTTATCGAGATTTCATCGAAAAAAGCAAGAAAAACGAATAATTATAGCGAAATTTCAATTTTTTTCCTCTTTTTTTCCCTTAATTTTCCTTATTTTTTGAGATTTGACCGAAAAAAGCAAGAAAAACGAATAATTTTAGCGAAATTTAATTTTTTTCCTCTTTTTTTCCCATAATTTTCCTTATTTAGCGAGATTTGACCGAAAAAAGCAAGAAAAACGAATAATTTTAGCAAAATTTCAATTTTCTTCCACTTTTTTTCCCTTAAATTTCCTTACTTTATCGAGATTTGACCGCAAAAAGCAAGAAAAACGAATAATTTTAGCGAAATTTAATTTTTTTCCTCTTTTTTTCCCTTTATTTTCCTTATTTTATCGAGATTTGACCGAAAAAAGCAAGAAAAACGAATAATTTTAGCAAAATTTCAATTTTTTTCCTCTTTTTTACCTTCATTCTCCTCATTTAACGAGATTTGACCGAAAAAAGCAAGAAAAACGAATAATTTTAGCGAAATATCAATTTTTATCCTCTTTTTTCCCTAAATTTTCCTTATTTTATCGAGATTTCATCGAAAAAAGCAAGAAAAACGAATAATTATAGCGAAATTTCAATTTATTTCCTCTTTTTTTCCCTTAATTTCCTTATTTTATCGAGATTTGACCGAAAAAAGCAAGAAAAACGAATAATTTTAGCGAAATTTAATTTTTTTCCTCTTTTTTTCCCATAAATTTCCTTATTTAGCGAGATTTGACCGAAAAAAGCAAGAAAAACGAAGAATTTTAGCCAAATTTCAATTTTTATCCTCTTTTTTCCCTTAATTTTCCTTATTTTATCGAGATTTGACCGAAAAAAGCAAGAAAAACGAATAATTTTAGCGAAATATCAATTTTTATCCTCTTTTTTTCCCTTAATTTTTCTTATTTTATCGATATTTGACCGAAAAAAGCAAGAAAAACGAATAATTTTAGCAAAATTTCAATTTTCTTCCACTTTTTTTCCCATAAATTTCCTTACTTTATCGAGATTTGACCGAAAAAAGCAAGAAAAACGAATAATTTTAGCGAAATTTCAATTTTTATCCTCTTTTTTTCCCTTAATTTTCCTTTTTTTATCGAGATTTCATCTAAAAAAACTAGAAAAACGAATAATTATAGCGAAATTTCAATTTTTTCCTCTTTTTTTCCCTTAATTTTCCTAATTTTATCGATATTTGACCGAAAAAAGCAAGAAAAACGAATAATTTTTGCGAAATTTTAAATTTTTTCCTCTTTTTTTCCCTTAATTTTCCTTATTTTATCGAGATTTGACCGAAAAAAGCAAGATAGACGAATAATTTTATCGAAATATCAATTTTTATCCTCTTTTTTTCCCTTAATTTTTCTTATTTTATCGATATTTGACCGAAAAAAGCAAGAAAAACGAATAATTTTAGCAAAATTTCAATTTTCTTCCACTTTTTTTCCCTTAAATTTCCTTACTTTATCGAGATTTGACCGAAAAAAGCAAGAAAAACGAATAATTTTAGCGAAATTTCAATTTTTATCCTCATTTTTTCCCTTAATTTTCCTTTTTTTATCGAGATTTCATCTAAAAAAACTAGAAAAACGAATAATTATTGCGAAATTTCAATTTTTTCCTCTTTTTTTCCCTTAATTTTCCTAATTTTATCGAGATTTGACCGAAAAAAGCAAGAAACACGAATAATTTTTGCGAAATTTTAAATTTTTTCCTCTTTTTTTTCCTTAATTTTCCTTATTTTATCGAGATTTGACCAAAAAAAGCCAGAAATACGAATAATTTTAGCGAAATTTCAATTTTTTTCCTCTTTTTTTCCTTCATTCTCCTCATATAACGAGATTTGACCGAAAAAAGCAAGAAAGACGAATAATTTTATCGAAATATCAATTTTTATCCTCTTTTTTTCCCTTAATTTTTCTTATTTTATCGATATTTGACCGAAAAAAGCAAGAAAAACGAATAATTTTAGCAAAATTTCAATTTTCTTCCACTTTTTTTCCCTTAAATTTCCTTACTTTATCGAGATTTGACCGCAAAAAGCAAGAAAAACGAATAATTTTAGCGAAATTTAATTTTTTTCCTCTTTTTTTCCCTTTATTTTCCTTATTTTATCGAGATTTGACCGCAAAAAGCAAGAAAAACGAATAATTTTAGCAAAATTTCAATTTTTTTCCTCTTTTTTTCCTTCATTCTCCTCATTTAACGAGATTTGACCGAAAAAAGCAAGAAAAACGAATAATTATAGCGAAATTTCTATTGTTTCCTCTTTTTTTCCTTCATTCTCCTCATT
The DNA here is from genome assembly GCA_947579665.1 of Sympetrum striolatum. NCBI lineage: Eukaryota > Metazoa > Arthropoda > Insecta > Odonata > Libellulidae > Sympetrum > Sympetrum striolatum. The sequence goes on from OX388342.1 coordinate 128,136,120, forward strand.
TAACGAGATTTGACCGAAAAAAGCAAGAAAAACGAATAATTTTAGCGAAATCTCAATTTTTATCCTCTTTTTTCCCTTAATTTACCCTATTTTATCGAGATTTGACCGAAAAAAGCAAGAAAAACGAATAATTTTTTCGAAATTTTAATTTTTTCCCCTTTTTTACCCTTAATTTTCCTTATTTTATCGAGATTTGAACGAAAAAAGCAAGAAAAACGAATAATTTTTGCGAAATTTTAAATTTTTTCCTCTTTTTTTCCCTTAATTTTCCTTATTTTATCGAGATTTGACCAAAAAAAAGCAAGAAATACGAATAATTTTAGCGAAATTTCAATTTTTTTCCTCTTTTTTTCCTTCATTCTCCTCATTTAACGAGATTTGACCGAAAAAAGCAAGAAAGACGAATAATTTTATCGAAATATCAATTTTTATCCTCTTTTTTCCCTTAATTTTCCTTATTTTATCGAGATTTCATCGAAAAAAGCAAGAAAAACGAATAATTATAGCGAAATTTCAATTTTTTTCCTCTTTTTTTCCCTTAATTTTCCTTATTTTTTGAGATTTGACCGAAAAAAGCAAGAAAAACGAATAATTTTAGCGAAATTTAATTTTTTTCCTCTTTTTTTCCCATAATTTTCCTTATTTAGCGAGATTTGACCGAAAAAAGCAAGAAAAACGAATAATTTTAGCAAAATTTAAATTTTCTTCCACTTTTTTTCCCTTAAATTTCCTTACTTTATCGAGATTTGACCGCAAAAAGCAAGAAAAACGAATAATTTTAGCGAAATTTAATTTTTTTCCTCTTTTTTTCCCTTTATTTTCCTTATTTTATCGAGATTTGACCGAAAAAAGCAAGAAAAACGAATAATTTTAGCAAAATTTCAATTTTTTTCCTCTTTTTTACCTTCATTCTCCTCATTTAACGAGATTTGACCGAAAAAAGCAAGAAAAACGAATAATTTTAGCGAAATATCAATTTTTATCCTCTTTTTTCCCTAAATTTTCCTTATTTTATCGAGATTTCATCGAAAAAAGCAAGAAAAACGAATAATTATAGCGAAATTTGATTTATTTCCTCTTTTTTTCCCTTAATTTCCTTATTTTATCGAGATTTGACCGAAAAAAGCAAGAAAAACGAATAATTTTAGCGAAATTTAATTTTTTTCCTCTTTTTTTCCCATAATTTTCCTTATTTAGCGAGATTTGACCGAAAAAAGCAAGAAAAACGAAGAATTTTAGCCAAATTTCAATTTTTATCCTCTTTTTTCCCTTAATTTTCCTTATTTTATCGAGATTTGACCGAAAAAAGCAAGAAAAACGAATAATTTTAGCGAAATATCAATTTTTATCCTCTTTTTTTCCCTTAATTTTTCTTATTTTATCGATATTTGACCGAAAAAAGCAAGAAAAACGAATAATTTTAGCAAAATTTCAATTTTCTTCCACTTTTTTTCCCATAAATTTCCTTACTTTATCGAGATTTGACCGAAAAAAGCAAGAAAAACGAATAATTTTAGCGAAATTTCAATTTTTATCCTCTTTTTTTCCCTTAATTTTCCTTTTTTTATCGAGATTTCATCTAAAAAAACTAGAAAAACGAATAATTATAGCGAAATTTCAATTTTTTCCTCTTTTTTTCCCTTAATTTTCCTAATTTTATCGATATTTGACCGAAAAAAGCAAGAAAAACGAATAATTTTTGCGAAATTTTAAATTTTTTCCTCTTTTTTTCCCTTAATTTTCCTTATTTTATCGAGATTTGACCGAAAAAAGCAAGATAGACGAATAATTTTATCGAAATATCAATTTTTATCCTCTTTTTTTCCCTTAATTTTTCTTATTTTATCGATATTTGACCGAAAAAAGCAAGAAAAACGAATAATTTTAGCAAAATTTCAATTTTCTTCCACTTTTTTTCCCTTAAATTTCCTTACTTTATCGAGATTTGACCGAAAAAAGCAAGAAAAACGAATAATTTTAGCGAAATTTCAATTTTTATCCTCTTTTTTTCCCTTAATTTTCCTTTTTTTATCGAGATTTCATCTAAAAAAACTAGAAAAACGAATAATTATTGCGAAATTTCAATTTTTTCCTCTTTTTTTCCCTTAATTTTCCTAATTTTATCGAGATTTGAACGAAAAAAGCAAGAAAAACGAATAATTTTAGCGAAATTTCAATTTTTATCCTCTTTTTTCCCTTAATTTTCCTTATTTTACCGAGATTTGACCGAAAAAAGCAAGAAACACGAATAATTTTTGCGAAATTTTAAATTTTTTCCTCTTTTTTTTCCTTAATTTTCCTTATTTTATCGAGATTTGACCAAAAAAAGCCAGAAATACGAATAATTTTAGCGAAATTTCAATTTTTTTCCTCTTTTTTTCCTTCATTCTCCTCATATAACGAGATTTGACCGAAAAAAGCAAGAAAGACGAATAATTTTATCGAAATATCAATTTTTATCCTCTTTTTTTCCCTTAATTTTTCTTATTTTATCGATATTTGACCGAAAAAAGCAAGAAAAACGAATAATTTTAGCAAAATTTCAATTTTCTTCCACTTTTTTTCCCTTAAATTTCCTTACTTTATCGAGATTTGACCGCAAAAAGCAAGAAAAACGAATAATTTTAGCGAAATTTAATTTTTTTCCTCTTTTTTTCCCTTTATTTTCCTTATTTTATCGAGATTTGACCGCAAAAAGCAAGAAAAACGAATAATTTTAGCAAAATTTCAATTTTTTTCCTCTTTTTTTCCTTCATTCTCCTCATTTAACGAGATTTGACCGAAAAAAGCAAGAAAAACGAATAATTATAGCGAAATTTCTATTGTTTCCTCTTTTTTTCCTTCATTCTCCTCATTTAACGAGATTTGACCGAAAAAAGCAAGAAAAACGAATAATTTTAGCGAAATCTCAATTTTTATCCTCTTTTTTCCCTTAATTTACCCTATTTTATCGAGATTTGACCGAAAAAAGCAAGAAAAACGAATAATTTTTTCGAAATTTTAATTTTTTCCCCTTTTTTACCCTTAATTTTCCTTATTTTATCGAGATTTGACCAAAAAAAGCAAGAAAAACGAATAATTTTAGCGAAATTTCAATTTTTTACCTCTTTTTTCCCTTCATTCTCCTCATTTAACGAGATTTGACCGAAAAAAGCAAGAAAAACGAATAATTTTAGCAAAATTTCAATTTTTTTCCTCTTTTTTTCCTTCATTATCCTCATTTAACGAGATTTGACCGAAAAAACCAAGAATAACGAATAATTTTAGCGAAATATCAATTTTTATCCTCTTTTTCCCCTTAATATTCCTTATTTTATCGAGATTTCATCAAAAAAAGCAAGAAAAACGAATAATTATAACGAAATTTCAATATTTTTCCTCTTTTTTTCCCTTAATTTTCCTTATTTTATCGAGATTTGACCGAAAAAAGAAAGAAAAACGAATAATTTTACCGAAATATCAATTTTTATCCTCTTTTTTTCCCTTAATTTTCCTTATTTTATCGAGATTTGACCGTAAAAAGCAAGAAAAACGAATAATTTTAGCGAAATTTCAATTTATTTCCTCTTTTTTTCCCTTAATTTTCCTTACTTTATCGAGATTTGACCGCAAAAAGCAAGAAAAACGAATAATTTTAGCGAAATTTCAATTTTTTTCCTCTTTTTTTCCCTTAATTTTTCTTATTTTATCCAGATTTGACCGAAAAAAGCAAGAAAAACGAATAATTTTAGCGAAATTTCAATTTTTTTCCTCTTTTTTTCCTTCATTCTCCTCATTTAACGAGATTTGACCGAAAAAAGCAAGAAAAACGAATAATTTTAGCGAAATTTCAATTTTTATCTTCTTTTTATCCCTTAATTTTCCTTATTTTATCGAGATTTCATCGAAAAAAGCAAGAAAAACGAATAATTATAGCGAAATTTCAATTTTTTTCCTCTTTTTTTCCCTTAATTTTCCTTATCTTATCGAGATTTGACCGAAAAAAGCAAGAAAAACGAATAATTTTAGCGAAATTTCAATTTTTATCTTCTTTTTATCCCTTAATTTTCCTTATTTTATCGAGATTTGACCGAAAAAAGCAAGAAAAACGAATAGTTTTAGCGAAATGTCAGTTTTTATCCTCTTTTTTTCCCTTAATTTTCCTTATTTTATCGAGATTTGACCGAAAAAAGCAAGAAAAACGAATAATTTTAGCGAAATTTAAATTTTTTCCTCTTTTTTTCCCTTAATTTTCCTTATTTTATCGTGATTTGACCGAAAAAAGCAAGAAAAACGAATAATTTTAGCGAAATTTCAATTTTTTTCCTTTTTTACCCTTAATTTTCCTTATTTTATCGAGATTTGACCGAAAAAAGCAAGAAAAACGAATAATTTTAGCGAAATATCAATTTTTATGCTCTTTTTTCCCTTAATTTTCCTTATATTATCGAGATTTGACCGAAAAATGCAAGAAAAACGAATAATTTTTGCGAAATTTCAATTTTTTTCCTCTTTTTTTCCCTAAATTTTCCTTATTTTATCGAGATTTGACCAAAAAAAGCAAGAAAAACGTATAATATTAGCGAAATTTAAATTTTTTCCTCTTTTTTTCCTTCATTCTCCTCATTTAACGAGATTTACCGAAAAAAGCAAGAAAAACGAATAATTTTATCGAAATATCAATTTTTATCCTCTTTTTTTCCCTTAATTTTCCTTATTTTATCGAGATTTGACCGAAAAAAGCAGGAAAAACGAATAATTTTAGCGAAATTTCAATTTTTTTCCTCTTTTTTTCCTTTAATTTTCCTTATTTTTATCGAGATCTGACCGAAAAAAGCAAGAAAAACGAATAATTTTAGCGAAATTTAAATTTTTTTCCTTTTTTTTTCCCGTAATTTTCCTTATATTATCGAGACTTGACCAAAAAAAGCAAGAAAAACGAATAATTATAGCGAAATTTCAATTTTTTTCCTCTTTTTTTATCGAGATTTGACCGAAAAAAGCAAGAAAAACGAATAATTTTAGCGAAATTTTAATTTTTTTCCTCTTTTTTTCCCTTAATTTTCCTTCTTTTATCGAGATTTGACCGAAAAAAGCAAGAAAAACGAATAATTTTAGCAAATTTTCAATTTTTATCCTCTTTTTTTCCCTTAATCTTCCTTATTTTATCGAGATTTGACCGAAAAAAGCAAGAAAAACGAATAATTTTAGCGAAATTTCAATTTTTTTCCTCTTTTTTCCCTTAATTTTCCTTATTTTATCGAGATTTGACCGAAAAAAGCAAGAAAAACGAATACTTTTAGCGAAATATCAATTTTTTTCCTTTTTTTCCCTTAATTTTCCTTATTTTATCGAGATTTGACTGAAAAAAGCAAGAAAAACGAATAATTTTAGCGAAATATCAATTTTTATCCTCTTTTTTCCCTTAATTTTCCTTATTTAATCGAGATTTGACCGAAAAAAGCAAGAAAAACGAATAATTTTTGCGAAATTTCGATTTTTTTCCTCTTTTTTTCCCTTAATTTTCCTTATTTTATGGAGATTTGACCAAAAAAAGCAAGAAAAACGAATAATATCAGCGAAATTTCAATTTTTTTCCTTCATTCTCCTCATTTAACAAGATTTACCGAAAAAAGCAAGAAAAACGAATAATTTTATCGAAATATCAATTTTTATCCTCTTTTTTTCCCTTAATTTTCCTTATTTTATCGAGATTTGACCGAAAAAAGCAAGAAAAACGAATAATTTTAGCGAAATTTCAATTTTCTTCCTCTTTTTTTCCCTTAATTTTCCTTACTTTATCGAGATTTGACCGCAAAACCAAGAAAAACGAATAATTTTAGCGAAATTTCAATTTTTTTCCTCTTTTTTTCCCTTAATTTTCCTTATCTTATCGAGATTTGACCGAAAAAAGCAAGAAAAACGAATAATTTTAGCGAAATTTCAATTTTTATCTTCATTTTATCCCTTAATTTTCCTTATTTTATCGAGATTTGACCGAAAAAAGCAAGAAAAACGAATAGTTTTAGCGAAATGTCAGTTTTTATCCTCTTTTTTTCCCTTAATTTTCCTTATTTTATCGAGATTTGACCGAAAAAAGCAAGAAAAACGAATAATTTTAGCGAAATTTAAATTTTTTCCTCTTTTTTTCCCTTAATTTTCCTTATTTTATCGTGATTTGACCGAAAAAAGCAAGAAAAACGAATAATTTTAGCGAAATTTCAATTTTTTTCCTTTTTTTCCCTTAATTTTCCTTATTTTATCGAGATTTGACCGAAAAAAGCAAGAAAAACGAATAATTTTAGCGAAATATCAATTTTTATGCTCTTTTTTCCCTTAATTTTCCTTATATTATCGAGATTTGACCGAAAAATGCAAGAAAAACGAATAATTTTTGCGAAATTTCAATTTTTTTCCTCTTTTTTTCCCTAAATTTTCCTTATTTTATCGAGATTTGACCAAAAAAAGCAAGAAAAACGTATAATATTAGCGAAATTTAAATGTTTTCCTCTTTTTTTCCTTCATTCTCCTCATTTAACGAGATTTACCGAAAAAAGCAAGAAAAACGAATAATTTTATCGAAATATCAATTTTTATCCTCTTTTTTTCCCTTAATTTTCCTTATTTTATCGAGATTTGACCGAAAAAAGCAGGAAAAACGAATAATTTTAGCGAAATTTCAATTTTTTTCCTCTTTTTTTCCTTTAATTTTCCTTATTTTTATCGAGATCTGACCGAAAAAAGCAAGAAAAACGAATAATTTTAGCGAAATTTAAATTTTTTTCCTCTTTTTTTCCCTTAATTTTCCTTCTTTTATCGAGATTTGACCGAAAAAAGCAAGAAAAACGAATAATTTTAGCAAATTTTCAATTTTTATCCTCTTTTTTTTCCCTTAATCTTCCTTATTTTATCGAGATTTGACCGAAAAAAGCAAGAAAAACGAATAATTTTAGCGAAATTTCAATTTTTTTCCTCTTTTTTCCCTTAATTTTCCTTATTTTATCGAGATTTGACCGAAAAAAGCAAGAAAAACGAATACTTTTAGCGAAATATCAATTTTTTTCCTTTTTTTCCCTTAATTTTCCTTATTTTATCGAGATTTGACTGAAAAAAGCAAGAAAAACGAATAATTTTAGCGAAATATCAATTTTTATCCTCTTTTTTCCCTTAATTTTCCTTATTTAATCGAGATTTGACCGAAAAAAGCAAGAAAAACGAATAATTTTTGCGAAATTTCGATTTTTTTCCTCTTTTTTTCCCTTAATTTTCCTTATTTTATGGAGATTTGACCAAAAAAAGCAAGAAAAACGAATAATATCAGCGAAATTTCAATTTTTTTCCTTCATTCTCCTCATTTAACAAGATTTACCGAAAAAAGCAAGAAAAACGAATAATTTTATCGAAATATCAATTTTTATCCTCTTTTTTTCCCTTAATTTTCTTTATTTTATCGAGATTTGACCGAAAAAAGCAAGAAAAACGAATAATTTTAGCGAAATTACAATTTTCTTCCTCTTTTTTTCCCTTAATTTTCCTTACTTTATCGAGATTTGACCGCAAAACCAAGAAAAACGAATAATTATAGCGAAATTTCAATTTTTTTCCTCTTTTTTTGCCTTAATTTTCCTTATTTTTATCGAGATTTGACCGAAAAAAGCAAGAAAAACGAATAATTTTAGCGAAATTTAAATTTTTTTCCTCTTTTTTTATCGAGATTTGACCGAAAAAAGCAAGAAAAACGAATAATTTTAGCGAAATTTCAATTTTTTTCCTCTTTTTTTCCCTTAATTTTCCTTATTTTATTTAGATTTGACCGAAAAAAGCAAGAAAAACGAATAATTTTTGCGAAATTTCAATTTTTATCCTCTTTTTTTCCCTTAATTTTCCTTATTTTATCGAGATTTGACCGAAAAAAGCAAGAAAAACGAATAATTTTCGCGAAATTTCAAATTTTTTCCTCTTTTTTTCCCTTAATTTTCCTTTTTTTATCGAGATTTGAACGAAAAAAGCAAGAAAAACGAATAATTTTAGCGAAATATCAATTTTTATCCTCTTTTTTTCCCTTAATTTTTCTTATTTTATCGAGATTTGACTGAAAAAAGCAAGAAAAACGAATAATTTTAGCGAAATATCAATTTTTATCGAGATTTGACCGAAAAAAGCAAGAAAAACGAATAATTTTAGCGAAATTTCAATTTTTTTCCTCTTTTTTCCCTTAATTTTCCTTATTTTATCGAGATTTGACCGAAAAAAGCAAGAAAAACGAATACTTTTAGCGAAATATCAATTTTTTTTCCTTTTTTTCCCTTAATTTTCCTTATTTTATCGAGATTTGACTGAAAAAAGCAAGAAAAACGAATAATTTTAGCGAAATATCAATTTTTATCCTCTTTTTTCCCTTAATTTTCCTTATTTAATCGAGATTTGACCGAAAAAAGCAAGAAAAACGAATAATTTTTGCGAAATTTCAATTTTTTTCCTCTTTTTTTCCCTTAATTTTCCTTATTTTATGGAGATTTGACCAAAAAAAGCAAGAAAAACGAATAATATCAGCGAAATTTCAATTTTTTTCGTCTTTTTTTCCTTCATTCTCCTCATTTAACAAGATTTACCGAAAAAAGCAAGAAAAACGAATAATTTTATCGAAATATCAATTTTTATCCTCTTTTTTTCCCTTAATTTTCCTTATTTTATCGAGATTTGACCGAAAAAAGCAAGAAAAACGAATTATTTTAGCGAAATTACAATTTTCTTCCTCTTTTTTTCCCTTAATTTTCCTTACTTTATCGAGATTGACCGCAAAACCAAGAAAAACGAATAATTATAGCGAAATTTCAATTTTTTTCCTCTTTTTTTGCCTTAATTTTCCTTATTTTTATCGAGATTTGACCGAAAAAAGCAAGAAAAACGAATAATTTTAGCGAAATTTAAATTTTTTTCCTCTTTTTTTATCGAGATTTGACCGAAAAAAGCAAGAAAAACGAATAATTTTAGCGAAATTTCAATTTTTTTCCTCTTTTTTTCCCTTAATTTTCCTTATTTTATCGAGATTTGACCGAAAAAAGCAAGAAAAACGAATAATTTTTGCGAAATTTCAATTTTTATCCTCTTTTTTTCCCTTAATTTTCCTTATTTTATCGAGATTTGACCGAAAAAAGCAAGAAAAACGAATAATTTTCGCGAAATTTCAAATTTTTTCCTCTTTTTTTCCCTTAATTTTCCTTTTTTTATCGAGATTTGAACGAAAAAAGCAAGAAAAACGAATAATTTTTGCAAAATTTCTATTTTTTACCTCTTTTTTTCCGTTAATTTTCCTGGTTTTATCGAGATTTGACCGAAAAAAGCAAGAAAAACGAAAAATTTTAGCGAAATTACAATTTCTTTCCTCTTTTTTTCCCTTAATTTTCCTTATTTTATCGAGATTTGACCGAAAAAAGCAAGAAAAACGAATAATTTTAGCGAAATTTCAATTTTTTTCCTCTTTTTTTCCTTCATTCTCCTCATTTAACGAGATTTGACCAAAAAAAGCAAGAAAAACGAATAATTTTAGCGAAATTTCAATTTTTTTCCTTTTTTTTTTCCTTCACTCTCCTCATTTAACGAGATTTGACCGAAAAAAGCAAGAAAAACGAATAATTTTATCGAAATATCAATTTTTATCCTCTTTTTTTCCCTTAATTTTTCTTATTTTATCGATATTTGACCGAAAAAAGCAAGAAAAACGAATAATTTTAGCAAAATTTCAATTTTTTTCCTCTTTTTTTTCCCTTAAATTTCCTTACTTTATCGAGATTTGACCGCAAAAAGCAAGAAAAACGATTAATTTTAGCGAAATTTAATTTTTTTCCTCTTTTTTTCCCTTAATTTTCCTTATTTTATCCTGATTTGACCGAAAAAAGCAAGAAAAACGAATAATTTTAGCGAAATTTCAATTTTTTTCCTTTTTTTCCCTTAATTTTCCTTATTTTATCGAGATTTGACCGAAAAAAGCAAGAAAAACGAATAATTTTAGCGAAATATCAATTTTTATGCTGTTTTTTCCCTTAATTTTCCTTATATTATCGAGATTTGACCGATAAATGCAAGAAAAACGAATAATTTTTGCGAAATTTCAATTTTTTTCCTCTTTTTTTCCCTAAATTTTCCTTATTTTATCGAGATTTGACCAAAAAAAGCAAGAAAAACGTATAATATTAGCGAAATTTAAATTTTTTCCTCTTTTTTTCCTTCATTCTCCTCATTTAACGAGATTTACCGAAAAAAGCAAGAAAAACGAATAATTTTATCGAAATATCAATTTTTATCCTCTTTTTTTCCTTCATTCTCCTCATTTAACGAGATTTGACCGAAAAAAGCAAGAAAAACGAATAATTTTAGCGAAATCTCAATTTTTATCCTCTTTTTTCCCTTAATTTACCCTATTTTATCGAGATTTGACCGAAAAAAGCAAGAAAAACGAATAATTTTTTCGAAATTTTAATTTTTTTCCCCTTTTTTACCCTTAATTTTCCTTATTTTATCGAGATTTGACCAAAAAAAGCAAGAAAAACGAATAATTTTAGCGAAATTTCGATTTTTTTCCTCTTTTTTTCCTTCATTCTCCTCATTTAACGAGATTTGACCGAAAAAAGCAAGAAAAACGAATAATTTTAGCAATATTTCAATTTCAATTTTTCAATTTCAATTTCAAACGAATAATTTTAGCAAATTTTCAATTTTTATCCTCTTTTTTTCCCTTAATCTTCCTTATTTTATCGAGATTTGACCGAAAAAAGCAAGAAAAACGAATAATTTTAGCGAAATTTCAATTTTTTTCCTCTTTTTTCCCTTAATTTTCCTTATTTTATCGAGATTTGACCGAAAAAAGCAAGAAAAACGAATAATATCAGCGAAATTTCAATTTTTTTCGTCTTTTTTTCCTTCATTCTCCTCATTTAACAAGATTTACCGAAAAAAGCAAGAAAAACGAATAATTTTATCGAAATATCAATTTTTATCCTCTTTTTTTCCCTTAATTTTCCTTATTTTATCGAGATTTGACCGAAAGAAGCAAGAAAAACGAATAATTTTAGCGAAATTATAATTTTCTTCCTCTTTTTTTCCCTTAATTTTCCTTACTTTATCGAGATTTGACCGCAAAACCAAGAAAAACGAATAATTATAGCGAAATTACAATTTCTTTCCTCTTTTTTTCCCTTAATTTTCCTTATTTTATCGAGATTTGACCGAAAAAAGCAAGAAAAACGAATAATTTTAGCGAAATTTCAATTTTTTTCCTCTTTTTTTCCTTCATTCTCCTCATTTAACGAGATTTGACCAAAAAAAGCAAGAAAAACGAATAATTTTAGCGAAATTTCAATTTTTTTCCTCTTTTTTTCCTTCACTCTCCTCATTTAACGAGATTTGACCGAAAAAAGCAAGAAAAACGAATAATTTTATCGAAATATCAATTTTTATCCTCTTTTTTTCCCTTAATTTTTCTTATTTTATCGATATTTGACCGAAAAAAGCAAGAAAAACGAATAATTTTAGCAAAATTTCAATTTTTTTCCTCTTTTTTCCCCTTAAATTTCCTTACTTTATCGAGATTTGACCGCAAAAAGCAAGAAAAACGATTAATTTTAGCGAAATTAATTTTTTTCCTCTTTTTTTCCCTTAATTTTCCTTATTTTATCGAGATTTGACCGAAAAAAGCAAGAAAAACGAATAATTTTAGCGAAATTTCAATTTTTTTCCTCTTTTTTCCCATAATTTTCCTTATTTTATCGAGATTTGACCGAAAAAAGCAAGAAAAACGAATAATTTTAGCGAAATTTCAATTTTTATCTTCTTTTTATCCCTTAATTTTCCTTATTTTATCGAGATTTGACCGAAAAAAGCAAGAAAAACGAATAATTTTAGCGAAATTTAATTTTTTTTCGTCTTTTTTTCCTTCATTCTCCTCATTTAACGAGATTTGACCGAAAAAAGCAAGATAAACGAATAATTTTAGCAAAATATCAATTTTTATCCTCTTGTTTCCCTTAAATTTTTATTTTATCGAGATTTCAACTAAGAAAGCAAGAAAAACGAATAATTATACCGAAATATCAATTTTTTTCCTCTTTTTTTCCCTTAATTTTCCTTATTTTATTGAGATTTGACCGAAAAAAGCTAGAAAAACGAATAATTTTAGCGAAATTTCAATTTTTATCTTCTTTTTTTCCCTTAATTTTCCTTATTTTATCGAGATTTGACCGAAAAAAGCAAGAAAAACGAATAATTTTAGCGGAATTTCAATTTTTAACCTCTTTTTTTCCCTTAATTTTCCTTATTTTATCGAGATTTCATCTAAAAAAGCAAGAAAAACGAATAATTATAGCGAAATTTCAAATTTTTTCCTCTTTTTTTCCCTTAATTTTCCATATTTTATCGAGATTTGACCGAAAAAAGCAAGAAAAACGAATAATTTTAGCGAAATTTCAATTTTTATCCTCTTTTTTCCCTCAATTTTCCTTATTTTATCGAGATTTGACCGAAAAAAGCAAGAAAAACGAATAATTTTAGCGAAATTTCAATTTTTTTCCTTCATTCTCCTCATTTAACGAGATTTGACCAAAAAAAGCAAGAAAAACGAATAATTTTAGTGAAATTTCAATTTTTTTCCTCTTTTTTTCCTTCACTCTCCTCATTTAACGAGATTTGACCGAAAAAAGCAAGAAAAACGAATAATTTTATCGAAATATCAATTTTTATCCTCTTTTTTTCCTTCATTCTCCTCATTTAACGAGATTTGACCAAAAAAAGCAAGAAAAACGAATAATTTTAGCGAAATATCAATATTTATCCTCTTTTTTCCCTTATTTTTCCTTATTTTATCGAGATTTCATCGAAAAAAGCAAGAAAAACGAATAATTATAGCGAAATTTCAATTTTTTTCCTCTTTTTTTCCCTTAATTTTCCTTATTTTATCGAGATTTGACCGAAAAAAGCAAGAAAAACCAATAATTTTAGCGAAATTTCAATTTTTATCCTCTTTTTTTCCCTTAATTTTCCTTATTTTATCGAGATTTGACCGAAAAAAGCAAGAAAAACGAATAATTTTAGCAAAATTTCAACCTTTTTCCTCTTTTTTTCCCTTAATTTTCCTTATTTTATCGAGATTTGACAGAAAAAAGCAAGAAAAACGAATAATTTTAGCGAAATATCAATTTTTATCTTCTTTTTCCCTTAATTTTCCTTATTTTATCGAGATTTGACCGAAAAAAGCAAGAAAAACGAATAATTTTAGCGAAATATCAATTTTTATCCTCTTTTTTCCCTTAATTTTCCTTATTTTATCGAGATTTGACCGAAAAAAAAAGAAAAACGAATAATTTTATCGAAATATCAATTTTTATCCTCTTTTTTTCCCTTAATTTTCCTTATTTTATCGAGATTTGACCGAAAAAAGCAAGAAAAACGAATAATTTTAGCGAAATTTCAATTTATTTCCTCTTTTTTCCCTTAATTTTCAATACTTTATCGAGATTTGACCGCAAAAAGCAAGAAAAACGAATAATTTTCGCGAAATTTCAAATTTTTTCCTCTTTTTTTCCCTAAATTTTCCTTATTTTATCGAGATTTGACCGAAAAAAGCAAGAAAAACGAATAATTTTAGCGAAATTTCTATTTTTATCCTCTTTTATTCCCTTAATTTTCCTTTTTTTATCGAGATTTGACCGAAAAAAGCAAGAAAAACGAATACTTATAGCGAAATTTCAATCTTTTTCCTCTTTTTTTCCCTTAATTTTCCTTATTTAATCGAGATTTGACCGAAAAAAGCAAGAAAAACGAATAATTTTTGCGAAATATCAATTTTTTTCCTCTTTTTTTCCCTTAATTTTCCTTATTTTATCGAGATTTGACCGAAAAAGGCAAGAAAAACGAATAATTTTAGCGAAATTTCAATTTTTTTCCTCTTTTTTTCCCTTTATTTTCCTAATTTTATCGAGATTTGACCGAAAAAAGCAAGAAAAATTTTAGCGAAATTTCAATTTTTTCCTCTTTTTATCCCTTAATTTTCCTTATTTTATCGAGACTTGACCGAAAAAAGCAAGAAAAACGAATAATTTTAGCGAAATTTCAATTTTTTTCCTCTTTTTTTATCGAGATTTGACCGAAAAAAGCAAGAAAAACGAATAATTTTAGCGAAATATCAAATTTTATCCTCTTTTTTCCATTAATTTTCCTTATTTTATCGAGATTTGACCGAAAAAAGCAAGAAAAACGTATAATTTTAGCAAAATTTCAATTTTTTTCCTCTTTTTTTCCCTTAATTTTCCTTACTTTATCGAGATTTGACCGCTAAAAGCTAGAAAAACGAATAATTTTAGCGAAATTTCAATTTTTATCCTCTTTTTTTCCCTTAATTTTCCTTATTTTATCGAGATTTGACCGAAAAAAGCAAGAAAAACGAATAATTTTTGCGAAATTTCAATTTTTTTCTCTCTTTTTCCTTAATTTTCCTTATTTTATCGAGATTTGACCGAGAAAAGCAAGAAAAACGAATAATTTTATCGAAATATCAATTTTTATCCACTTTTTTCCCCTAATTTTCCTTATTTTATCGAGATTTGACCGAAAAAAGCAAGAAAAACGAATAACTTTAGCAAAATTTATATTTATTTCCTCTTTTTTTCCCTTAATTTTCCTTACTTTATCGAGATTTGACCACAAAAAGCAAGAAAAACGAATAATTTTAGCGAAATTTCAATTTTTTTCCTCTTTTTTTCCTTCATTCTCCTCATTTAACGTGATTTGACCGAAAAAAGCAAGATAAACGAATAATTTTATCAAAATATCAATTTTTATCCTCTTTTTTCCCTTAAATTTCCTTATTTTATCGAGATTTCATCTAAAAAAGCAAGAAAAACGAATAATTTTAGCGAAATTTCAATTTTTATCTTCTTTTTTTCCCTTAATTTTCCTTATTTTATCGAGATTTGACCGAAAAAAGCAAGAAAAACGAATAATTTTAGCGAAATTTCAATTTTTATCCTCTTTTTTTCCCTTAATTTTCCTTATTTTATCGAGATTTCATCTAAAAAAGCAAGAAAAACGAATAATTATAGCGAAATTTCAATTTTTTTCCTCTTTTTTTCCCTTAATTTTCCTTATTTTATCGAGATTTGACCTAAAAAAGCAAGAAAAACGAAATATTTTAGCGAAATTTCAATTTTTATCCTCTTTTTTCCCTTAATTTTCCTTATTTTATCGAGATTTGACCGAAAAAAGTAAGAAAAACGAATAATTTTAGCGAAATTTCAATTTTTTTCCTCTTTTTTACCTTCATTCTCCTCATCTAACGAGATTTGACCAAAAAAAGCAAGAAAAACGAATAATTTTAGCGAAATTTCAATTTTTTTCCTCTTTTTTTCCTTCACTCTCCTCATTTAACGAGATTTGACCGAAAAAAGCAAGAAAAACGAATAATTTTATCGAAATATCAATTTTTATCCTCTTTTTTTCCCTTAATTTTTCTTATTTTATCGATATTTGACCGAAAAAAGCAAGAAAAACGAATAACTTTAGCAAAATTTCAATTTTTTTCCTCTTTTTTTCCCTTAAATTTCCTTACTTTATCGAGATTTGACCGCAAAAGCAAGAAAAACGATTAATTTAGCGAAATTTAATTTTTTTCCTCTTTTTTTCCCTTAATTTTCCTTATTTTATCGAGATTTGACCGAAAAAAAGAAGAAAAACGAATAATTTTAGCAAAATTTCAATTTTTTTCCTCTTTTTTTCCTTCATTCTCCTCATTTAACGAGATTTGACCGAAAAAAGCAAGAAAAAGGAATAATTTTAGCGAAATATCAATTTTTATCCTCTTTTTTCCCTTAATTTTCCCTATTTTATCGAGATTTCATCGAAAAAAGCAAGAAAAACGAATAATTATAGCGAAATTTCAATTTTTTTCCTCTTTTTTTCCCTTAATTTTCCTTATTTTATCGAGATTTGACCGAAAAAGGCAAGAAAAACGAATAATTTTAGCGAAATTGCAATTTTTTTCCTCTTTTTTTCCCTTTATTTTCCTAATTTTATCGAGATTTGACCGAGAAAAGCAAGAAAAACGAATAGTTTTTGCGAAATTTCAATTTTTTTCTCTTTTTTTCCTTAATTTTCCTTATTTTATCGAGATTTGACCGAGAAAAGCAAGAAAAACGAATAATTTTATCGAAATATCAATTTTTATCCACTTTTTTCCCCTAATTTTCCTTATTTTATCGAGATTTGACCGAGAAAAGCAAGAAAAATTTTAGCGAAATTTCAATTTTTTCCTCTTTTTATCCCTTAATTTTCCTTATTTTATCGAGACTTGACCGAAAAAAGCAAGAAAAACGAATAATTTTAGCGAAATTTCAATTTTTTTCCTCTTTTTTTATCGAGATTTGACCGAAAAAAGCAAGAAAAACGAATAATTTTAGCGAAATATCAAATTTTATCCTCTTTTTTCCATTAATTTTCCTTATTTTATCGAGATTTGACCGAAAAAAGCAAGAAAAACGTATAATTTTAGCAAAATTTCAATTTTTTTCCTCTTTTTTTCCCTTAATTTTCCTTACTTTATCGAGATTTGACCGCTAAAAGCTAGAAAAACGAATAATTTTAGCGAAATTTCAATTTTTATCCTCTTTTTTTCCCTTAATTTTCCTTATTTTATCGAGATTTGACCGAAAAAAGCAAGAAAAACGAATAATTTTTGCGAAATTTCAATTTTTTTCTCTTTTTTTCCTTAATTTTCCTTATTTTATCGAGATTTGACCGAGAAAAGCAAGAAAAACGAATAATTTTATCGAAATATCAATTTTTATCCACTTTTTTTCCTTCATTCTCCTCATTTAACGAGATTTGACCGAAAAAAGCAAGAAAAAGGAATAATTTTAGCGAAATATCAATTTTTATCCTCTTTTTTCCCTTAATTTTCCCTATTTTATCGAGATTTCATCGAAAAAAGCAAGAAAAACGAATAATTATAGCGAAATTTCAATTTTTTTCCTCTTTTTTTCCCTTAATTTTCCTTATTTTATCGAGATTTGACCGAAAAAGGCAAGAAAAACGAATAATTTTAGCGAAATTGCAATTTTTTTCCTCTTTTTTTCCCTTTATTTTCCTAATTTTATCAAGATTTGACCGAGAAAAGCAAGAAAAACGAATAATTTTAGCGAAATATCAAATTTTATCCTCTTTTTTCCATTAATTTTCCTTATTTTATCGAGATTTGACCGAAAAAAGCAAGAAAAACGTATAATTTTAGCAAAATTTCAATTTTTTTCCTCTTTTTTTCCCTTAATTTTCCTTACTTTATCGAGATTTGACCGCTAAAAGCTAGAAAAACGAATAATTTTAGCGAAATTTCAATTTTTATCCTCTTTTTTTCCCTTAATTTTCCTTATTTTATCGAGATTTGACCGAAAAAAGCAAGAAAAACGAATAATTTTTGCGAAATTTCAATTTTTTTCTCTTTTTTTCCTTAATTTTCCTTATTTTATCGAGATTTGACCGAGAAAAGCAAGAAAAACGAATAATTTTATCGAAATATCAATTTTTATCCACTTTTTTTCCTTCATTCTCCTCATTTAACGAGATTTGACAGAAAAAAGCAAGAAAAAGGAATAATTTTAGCGAAATATCAATTTTTATCCTCTTTTTTCCCTTAATTTTCCCTATTTTATCGAGATTTCATCGAAAAAAGCAAGAAAACGAATAATTATAGCGAAATTTCAATTTTTTTCCTCTTTTTTTCCCTTAATTTTCCTTATTTTATCGAGATTTGACCGAAAAAGGCAATAAAACGAATAATTTTAGCGAAATTGCAATTTTTTTCCTCTTTTTTTCCCTTTATTTTCCTAATTTTATCAAGATTTGACCGAGAAAAGCAAGAAAAACGAATAATTTTTGCGAAATTTCAATTTTTTTCTCTTTTTTTCCTTAATTTCCTTATTTTATCGAGATTTGACCGAGAAAAGCAAGAAAAACGAAGAATTTTATCGAAATATCAATTTTTATCCACTTTTTTCCCCTAATTTTCCTTATTTTATCGAGATTTGACCGAGAAAAGCAAGAAAAACGAATAATTTTAGCAAAATTTCAATTTTTTTCCTCTTTTTTTCCCTTAATTTTCCTTATTTTATCGAGATTTGACCGAAAAAAGCAAGAAAAACGAATAATTTTTGCGAAATTTCAATTTTTTTCTCTCTTTTTCCTTAATTTTCCTTATTTTATCGAGATTTGACCGAGAAAAGCAAGAAAAACGAATAATTTTATCGAAATATCAATTTTTATCCACTTTTTTCCCCTAATTTTCCTTATTTTATCGAGATTTGACCGAAAAAAGCAAGAAAAACGAATAACTTTAGCAAAATTTATATTTATTTCCTCTTTTTTTCCCTTAATTTTCCTTACTTTATCGAGATTTGACCACAAAAAGCAAGAAAAACGAATAATTTTAGCGAAATTTCAATTTTTTTCCTCTTTTTTTCCTTCATTCTCCTCATTTAACGTGATTTGACCGAAAAAAGCAAGATAAACGAATAATTTTATCAAAATATCAATTTTTATCCTCTTTTTTCCCTTAAATTTCCTTATTTTATCGAGATTTCATCTAAAAAAGCAAGAAAAACGAATAATTTTAGCGAAATTTCAATTTTTATCTTCTTTTTTTCCCTTAATTTTCCTTATTTTATCGAGATTTGACCGAAAAAAGCAAGAAAAACGAATAATTTTAGCGAAATTTCAATTTTTATCCTCTTTTTTTCCCTTAATTTTCCTTATTTTATCGAGATTTCATCTAAAAAAGCAAGAAAAACGAATAATTATAGCGAAATTTCAATTTTTTTCCTCTTTTTTTCCCTTAATTTTCCTTATTTTATCGAGATTTGACCTAAAAAAGCAAGAAAAACGAAATATTTTAGCGAAATTTCAATTTTTATCCTCTTTTTTCCCTTAATTTTCCTTATTTTATCGAGATTTGACCGAAAAAAGTAAGAAAAACGAATAATTTTAGCGAAATTTCAATTTTTTTCCTCTTTTTTACCTTCATTCTCCTCATCTAACGAGATTTGACCAAAAAAAGCAAGAAAAACGAATAATTTTAGCGAAATTTCAATTTTTTTCCTCTTTTTTTCCTTCACTCTCCTCATTTAACGAGATTTGACCGAAAAAAGCAAGAAAAACGAATAATTTTATCGAAATATCAATTTTTTTCCTCTTTTTTTCCCTTAATTTTCCTTACTTTATCGAGATTTGACCGCTAAAAGCTAGAAAAACGAATAATTTTAGCGAAATTTCAATTTTTATCCTCTTTTTTTCCCTTAATTTTCCTTATTTTATCGAGATTTGACCGAAAAAAGCAAGAAAAACGAATAATTTTTGCGAAATTTCAATTTTTTTCTCTTTTTTTCCTTAATTTTCCTTATTTTATCGAGATTTGACCGAGAAAAGCAAGAAAAACGAATAATTTTATCGAAATATCAATTTTTATCCACTTTTTTTCCTTCATTCTCCTCATTTAACGAGATTTGACCGAAAAAAGCAAGAAAAAGGAATAATTTTAGCGAAATATCAATTTTTATCCTCTTTTTTCCCTTAATTTTCCCTATTTTATCGAGATTTCATCGAAAAAAGCAAGAAAACGAATAATTATAGCGAAATTTCAATTTTTTTCCTCTTTTTTTCCCTTAATTTTCCTTATTTTATCGAGATTTGACCGAAAAAGGCAAGAAAAACGAATAATTTTAGCGAAATTGCAATTTTTTTCCTCTTTTTTTCCCTTTATTTTCCTAATTTTATCAAGATTTGACCGAGAAAAGCAAGAAAAACGAATAATTTTTGCGAAATTTCAATTTTTTTCCTCTTTTTTTCCCTTAATTTTCCTTATTTTATCGAGATTTGACCTAAAAAAGCAAGAAAAACGAAATATTTTAGCGAAATTTCAATTTTTATCCTCTTTTTTCCCTTAATTTTCCTTATTTTATCGAGATTTGACCGAAAAAAGTAAGAAAAACGAATAATTTTAGCGAAATTTCAATTTTTTTCCTCTTTTTTACCTTCATTCTCCTCATCTAACGAGATTTGACCAAAAAAAGCAAGAAAAACGAATAATTTTAGCGAAATTTCAATTTTTTTCCTCTTTTTTTCCTTCACTCTCCTCATTTAACGAGATTTGACCGAAAAAAGCAAGAAAAACGAATAATTTTATCGAAATAT